>OX459107.1:14687678-15287678 GCA_949775045.1 Metridium senile
AAATATCTAATTATTTGATTTAGTATATGCAGCTAATAACATGCATTAATATGTCTACAGACTCTAGAGGAATGGAGACTAGTCTTTTGGTTGACCGCGATCATGTCATTATCAGGGACAGCGGTTTACGTTGCCTTTGGTTCAACCAACAAGCAACCATGGGCTGACGACTGATGGGAGTCTGGGCTCGACCCCCGTTTATATTGAACAGCGAGGACTGGGTCCGACTGCTTTCCTTTAACGAGAGCGTTTATTAAATACATGCAGCTTCTTTCTAATATGAATGGAAACTAGCGAGTAAGCTAGTATAGGCTGCGTCGGTGTTTGATATAAACGATAGGCAATATAATGAAATTTGTAACACCGTAAAGAAATAGAAATAGAAACTAGCGAGTAAACTAGTATAGGCTGCGTCGGTGTTTGATAAAAACGATAGGAAATATAATGAAATTTGTAACACCGTAAAGAAATAGAAATAGAAACTAGCGAGTAAACTAGTATAGGCTGCGTCGGTGTTTGATATAAACGATAGGCAATATAATGAAATTTGTAACACCGTAAAGAAATAGAAATAGAAACTAGCGAGAAAACTAGTATAGGCTGCGTCGGTGTTTGATATAAACGATAGGTAATAGAATGAAATTTGTAACACCGTAAAAAATAGAAATAAAAACTAGCGAGTAAACTAGTATAGGCTGCGTCGGTGTTTGATATAAACGATAGGCAATATAATGAAATTTGTAACACCGTAAAGAAATAGAAATAGAAACTAGCGAGTAAACTAGTATAGGCTGCGTCGGTGTTTGATATAAACGATAGGCAATATAATGAAATTTGTAACACCGTAAAGAAATAGAAATAGAAACTAGCGAGAAAACTAGTATAGGCTGCGTCGGTGTTTGATATAAACGATAGGTAATAGAATGAAATTTGTAACACCGTAAAAAATGTTGACATAACTTTACTGACGTTTCAAGCTTTAGCCCTTCGTAGGATTAAAAACATATTTTTATTAATATGGCAATTTATTTGGATAGCTACTATTTTAACTGCATAGCCTCATTTTCACGTAACGATACAATATGTCTTCAACATATATGAGAGGCTAGTCAGTACAAAATGATAAAATTAATTCATTGTCATAGACCGAAACGAAATATGGCGTGCTCTTATTGTTCTTGACTGTCTAGCCTCGTGTTCACGTTGGAAAACAATAGAGTTTTCACATGTATGCGAGGCTTGGCAGTCAAGAAGAATTGTTATTCAAATTGGCCGCCATATTTCGATTCGAGGATATATATTATTCTCTAATTTGTGAATTATTCTATTTTAAAATATTGTAAATTTTGTATGATTTCTATTGAGAAAGTATTATCTATTAAAGTAATAGATTTTTGAAAAGAAAATGAAAGTTTTTGTAATGTAATATTATAAGAACATTTTAAATAAATACATTTATAAATCAAAAATATTTCTCTACATTGTTTTCCATTTCTCAGGATTTGTGACGTGATTTAAAAAAAAAAACTTTTAAGAACAAAAACATTTCAATAAATAGAATAAATAAATAAATAAATAAATGAACAAATGAATGAATGAATGAATGAATGGATGGATGGATGGATGGATGGATGGATGGATGGATGGATGGATGAATGGATGAATGGATGGATGGATGGATGGATGGATGGATGGATGGATGAATGAATGGATGGATGGATGGATGGATGGATGGATGGATGGATGGATGGATGGATGGATGAATGGATGAATGGATGAATGGATGGATGGATGGATGGATGGATGGATGGATGGATGGATGGATGGATGAATGGATGGATGGATGGATGGATGGATGGATGGATGGATGGATGGATGGATGGATGGATGGATGAATGAATAAGATTGATGGATAAATAAATGAAATTCAACAATAGGAAAACTCGACATCAAACTCTTGACCATAGCATTATTAGGGTCGTGGAACCCGGCGGGAAATGGAAAAACAACATAAAGATATCGATTGAATATAGCTAAAAAGGAAAAGAAAAAATAGGACGTTTTATAAAGCTGAAGCATGGAATCGATTTAACGTGTAGGATGAAGATTTCGAGCCCATCTGCGCTATCCCGACAGAAAACCTAACGTCGCGCTAGTCGCACAGGGAGGGAGGAGAGAACCAGCCCCTAGACTATAAACGGTAAACCCCTTTGCGCTAACTAAGCAACTATCAATTTATATAATCGAAAAACTTCTAGTCTATTATCCGTAGTTTTCTTGTTATGCTAAGGCTACGTTTACACGGATCCAGATACTTTTGAAACCGCATACTTTTTGATGCGAATCGGCCTATTGTCCACACGAATCCAGTGAATCCGGCCACCGAAACCGCATACTTTTACTTGACTCCTCCGGATACGCGGATACGTGTGGACGCAAATATTTCTATGCGGTTTCAGCCGGATCGGATTCGTGTAGACGAGGCCTAATAGAACTGTACACGGCTCTCTTGGGACTTCGGTCCAATCAGAATCCAATCAAATACCATTGAGAATTGAGAATTGATTGTGAGAATGAAGAATGTTGTATTTTTAAACAAAATCGCTCATATCTACTGCGGCATTCAATGTATTTACATCAAAAGCCTATCGAGCTTCCTTGCATATTGGATGGCTGATTAAATCAATGACAAAAAAAGTCCACTCAGAAAATGGCCGATAAAAGTAGGTAGTTTTATTTAGTATTTATTTTAACTCATTCAATTACAAATAGAAACTAGCGAGTAAAGTAGTATAGGCTGCGTCGGTGTTTGATATGAACCATAGGTTATAATATAATGTAATTTGTAACACCGTAAAAAATGTTGACTTAACTTTACTGACGTCTCGAGCTTTAGCCCTTCGTCGCCTATCCTTTAATTAGAATTGAATGATTTTGAGACTGCGTAACTTCAGGCTTTGACAATAATATCTTATGTTGGAACTTCGACATTTCAGTTAACAGTTCTGAATTTAAATGGGAACTAGCGAGTAAACTAGTATAGGCTGCGTCGGTGTTTGATATAAATGATAGGTAATAGAATGGAATTTGTAACACCGTAAAAAATGTTAACTTAATTTTTTTACTCCGACGAAGGATGAAGCTCGTTAAGTCAAGTTAACATTTTTTTCCGATGTTACTAATTTCATTATATTACCTCTTGTTCTTTCATATTACATTTGATATTTTTGCGACGAACGACAAACGTCAGAAATATTATTTAATAAGCAATGATAATGATGTGGAGTTTATATAGTGCACTTTCCATATTCTAATGCGCTTTAAAAGACATCCATTTCTTACGGCCGATTGTAGAGAAGCCCAACATTAACACAGGAAGCCCAACATTAACACAGGGAGCCCAACACCTGTTTTAATGTACCATTCATTCATACCTTTGATCATTCTCCGAATATCACTAGAAAGTATTTATGATAAAAACCATCTTTTAAACGTTCTGGTCTTTTTTTAATTTAAGAGCTTTTGAGTAAAATTTAAGTTTTTAATTGATGGTTATTAATATAAAATTCTTTTTTTTCCCTGTATATATTAGATTGTAAAAGCATTGAGATTTTTAAATGCGTTTTAAGAAAACACTATTTTATACGATGTGTTTTAGTGGGGGATAGAATCGCCGAAAACAATGGTAATTTCAACTAAATCTTCCTTCTCTTTGAAAATTGAGCTTCATATCATATCATCCAGTTTTTATGTATGTTATGTCTCTATGTTTATACTTTCATATTTATGGCATTTTGTTGTCATTTCTTTTCTATCCGTCTTGTAAATGCAATTTTATCGTGTATTCTTGTATTGTTTTTATGAATCTGTCCCCCACTGGCGACCATGATCCTTAGCGTTAGAACAATAGAATGTTTTGATGTGACGTCATAATGAAATAGGACAATAGAATGAGAATTTTTAACAAACTAAAAACGATTTACACGTGTAAAATTCAGTATATAACATATTATTCTATAATAGTTTATTTTCAAGCATCACTGTGCATAAGTGTTAGTACTTTGGTCATCCAACATATTCTCTTGAAACCCGTGGTGACCGCTCGTGGTCTGATGAAGGACACACTCCTTCCCAGACATAGCAATTCACATGCTCAACTTGCTAGTCTTGATTGTTAGAATACCAGCTCGCTAGTAGTCCATTGGTTAATCGTGTTCTTGTTATCTTATTTGTCTGTTTGTCTGTTTTTCAACTTGCCTTGTTCACTGTCTGTCTGTCTGTCCGTTGCTGGGTTGTTTTGTCTATGTCTGTGTCTTTTTTTAATCTCTCTCTCTTTTTCTGTATGTTTGCTATGATATCTTTCTGTTGGTCTGTCAGTCTGTTTTTCAGCTTGCCTTGTTCACTGTCTGTCTGTCTGTCTATCCGCTGCTGGGTTGCTTTGTCTATTTCTGTGTCTTTTTGCGGTGTATATTTTTCTCTCTCTCTCTTCTTCCATTTGTTTGCAATGGTATCTTTCTGTTTGTCTGTCTGTCTGTTTGTTTTATAGCTTACCTTCTTTACTGCTTCTCCGTCTGTCTGTCTGTCCGTTGCCGGGTTGTTTTGTCTATGTCTGTGTCTTTTTGTGTTTTTTTTTTTTGGTATCTCTTTCCTTCTATATGTTTACACTTATATATTTCTGTTTGTCTGTCTGTCTGTTTGCCAATCTTTCTGTACACATATATTTGTTTATCTATGTGTTTATTTGTTGGTCTGCATGTCTGCCTGTATGACGTCACTGTCGACTGTCGTCTTTTATGTAAAAAAAGAGCCATGTGCAAAAGCATTGACCTGTATGTAAATAAAATAGGAAGAAAGGTGTTGTAATGATGAAGTGAGTGATGCTAATAGGTATAATGTGGGTATAGTGATGGTGATGATAATGTTAATGATAATGTAATTGATGGTGATGAGTGCTGATGGTGATGGTGGTAGTGATTAGTACATGATGGTGATAATAAAATGACGAGAATGAGTGTGGAGAAGAATGGTATATATAATATTTGTTTGCTTGTTGACCTGTTTGTCTACTTGTTCCTTTATGCCACGTAAACAATTTTTACGTTCAATATGATTTGCCAGGATGATTTGCTAATCTTCAAAAATAGATACACATACGACCCTTTAGAAATACTTGAAAAATAATTCGCCAAGTGGAATTTTTCCTGAGTCAGTTTTAGACGTTAATTAAACCGAAGTCCTTTTGGTTACTCAGTATTCTTCGCCTTTAGTTCAACTCCCTTCTTATAAACAGCTTATTGCATGTACAATGAATACATTATGGTCAGCAAATCTCGCCTATAGATATAGAACGTGACGTAACAACGGCCTATTTAGTGACACTACATATGATCGCATCAACCTGCCTGGCTGGCAGCTTTGTAGAGCCAAGCAAACCACACAGAAATACATCATCTAGGTATTCATGTACTAAAGCAGTGTCTTACAGATACTCCATAGAAAGGATAGAGTTTTTCCAGGGAATAAAGCAAAAATTACGCCCAGATGTAGCAATGTATTTTCGGCCGCTCATTTCAATGTCCCTTTTCTTATTAAACGATGACCATATAAGGGCATACACACAGTGACGTCACTTACCGTTTACTGTTTTGATATAAGAATATCAAAGTGTAGAACCCAACCTGCATTAGCTGGAGCTGGATCTGCTGTAGGTCACTGGAAAAATACGTACCTTCTTTTCTGTTAAACCAAAATCAACATGTCGTCTAAAGCGAAAGACAAGAAAGGCACCAAGAAGAAGGCACAGAGAGCAACATCTAACGTCTTTGCCATGTTTGACCAAGCACAGATCCAGGAGTTCAAAGAGGCGTTCAACATGGTCGACCAAAACCGTGACGGATTCATCTCAAAGGAAGACCTCGCAGCTACCTTCGATTCTCTCGGCAAACTCGTCAAAGATGATTACCTAGAGGAGATGTTGAACGAAGCCAGCGGTCCCATCAACTTCACCATGTTCTTAACGTTATTTGGCGAGAAAATCAGTGGAACAGACCCTGAAGATGTGATCAAATCCGCTTTCGCTTCATTCGATGTTGAAGGCAAAGGAGTTATCGATGAAGAAAAGTTGAGGCGACTGATGCAAGGTTTAGGAGACCGGTAAGAAAATAATCTTATAATAATAATAATGAATTTCTTCTCATTATTGTAACATTTTTACCAGTTCACATATGACCCCCTCCCCCCGTACACGCCCTCGGCTTTTCACGTTTATAGACATTTACAAAAACAGCGCTCAAATATAAATTAATGTTTCTTATAACATTCTAAATTATCGATATATCGCTTTTTCTAGATAGTCTGTTGAACAGCCACTTAACGACCACACTTCAACAATGACCTCATTTTATCCTCTACAAAACATCTCTTCAAATCGTTTACAAACAATTTAAAATATTTACTTTAAATTATATCTGTTTTAAGTTCTTGAATTGGACATGTGTATGGTTTTTAGTATTAGCGTTGTAATTATCACATTTAATAGTACTGGGCGCACCCAATTTCACAATGACTGCACACAAACTATAGCACGGTTGTAAACACAATTTAAAAACAAAGTCAAACCTTTGCCAACCTGGGGTTCATATCTAAAAGTAGTGTTTTTTAAAATGTCAAGTGGTTGTTATGGCATGAGGTGTAGACATGAACAGCCGAGTTTAAACTATGTTAGTTTTAAACATATCGCGAATAAAATTTTCACAGATATTAGCTTACCTAAACAATAATACAATGAGCTTTTTTAAATTATGTTAAAATGAATTAAGAAATCGTTATAATAATTTTCTGAAGAAGGAGAAAAGTTATAATATAGATTAATATTGAAAAACTTGTCGACATTTCGATATATATATATTTATGATATCGTATGCGATAGCCTATGACCTAATCTAAATTCAACGCCACACACAAATACGCCTAACTTAAAATGTGTTTCAAATACCTCAATGAATATACAAAGTATTTACAATATCATATAATAGAACTATTTGAATAACTTTTCAACGCATTTTCCATAAACTTTAAGACCTCTTCGAAATTCTAAAGCAACTACATCAAGCATTTTTCGAATGTTTTGATAAAAAACAAGCTCATTTTCGCAAATTATATGTCACTAAAATCTAGCTTTATTATTTAAGAATCAGCTTAAATCATCTTTAATACAGTTTAGAATCAATATTTCAAAGTTATTGGTACATTTTTAGGTGATTCTAACGAAGGAAAGTAGTTGTTTTTCAAGCAGATATAATTGAGCGTCCCATAAAGTCGATTCGCCCGAACGATTAAGCCATTATCACTCCGCCTTTGTCCAAATCACATAATCTAACTTGATTGCTGTTAAAGAAAAAAACCCTTTGTTTAACTCTCAATGAAGTCTTTTTGTAATAAAAGCATTTAATTAGTGTTCTCAAGTCAAAATACAATCAATATTTTGTCGATTATGAATTTATTAGTACTTGTACTTGAATCAGACGGTTGACAATTGTCCTCACCCCTCCCCTCCTAGTATCAACATCGATAGCAGCACGGTGATGTTTAGTAATGATGGTAATAAGGGCAATATGTTTTATTATTTGTTTATTTATCTAAAATTTATTTATTAGTTTATTTGAATATTTAATTTATTTATTTACATATTTATTTATTTAACTATTATTGATTTATTCATTAATTAATTAATTAATTAATTAATTTGTTTATTTATTTATTTATTTAATTATTTATTTATTTATTTATTTATTTATTGATTTATTGATTGATTGATTTAACTATTATTTATTAATTAATTAATTAATTAATTAATTAATTAATTAATTTGTTTATTTATTTATTTATACATTTCTTTCTTTCTTTCTTTCTTTCTTTATATAATTATATGTTTATTTATACATATATTTAAATATTTATTTATTTATTTCATCTATTTATCTATTTATCTATCTATTTATTTATCTATTATTTACATATTTATCTATTTATTTATTAATCAATGTATTCATTCATTTATTTATTTATTTATATTAAAAATTATCAGTTATAATAAATAATTTCCAATTATTTCCTTTTCAGTTTCACAGAGGACGAATGGGAGTCGATGATGGATGATTGTCCTACTGATGACAAAGGCATCCTCTACAACGAATTTGTCCACCTCATCAAATACGGCCCTAAGGACGACTAATTCACCCAGCTAATTCACCTCAATCTCTAGTTCTGTTGAATATTTGTAATGATATCTTTAAGTTATTTTATAACATGACATCATATTTGTCAAGTCCAATACAACATTGAATCGAATGCCGAGCTCGGGGTTCCTGTGTTGGATAGTGCTAGTCCTACTCGGCCATGTCTGTAAAAGAGATGTACATTGTGGTATATTCTAACACCATTAAAGTTTATTAACATCAAACAGTAGAGAAGGTTTACTTGGGTTTTGGTTAGGTTGTATGCTGTTCTTTTTATAGATATTACGTTTGCTCAATCATTGTCACTATCATCATCATTATCATCATCACTACCATCACTATCATCATCATTATCATCATCATTATCATCATTATCATCATGATCATGATCATCATTATCATTATCATCATCATCATCATCATCATCATCACCACTATCATCATCAAACATTGGAGAAGGTAATTTTGATTTTTGGTTAGCTTGTATGCTGTTCTTAATTTATAGACATTACGTTTGTAATGCTCAATCATTGTCACTATCATCATCGTCACCACCATCACTACCATCACTATCATCATCTTTATCATCATCACCACTATCATCATCAAACAGTGGGGAAGGTTTACTTGGGTTTTGGTTAGGTTGAACGCTGGTCTTACTTTATAGACATTACGTTTGTGGTTTGAACGCGTAAGTGCTCAATCATTGTCACTATCATCATCGCCATCATCACCATCACTACCATCACAGACTATCATCATCATCATTTTCATCATCAACACCCCTACCATCACTATTATTATTATCATCATCACCATGGCCATCATCAGCGACATCATCATCATCAGCAGCATCATCATCATTAACATGATCACTATCACTATCATCACCATTACCATCACTATCCCTTACATATACCCCAAGGCTCGATTGTTTCATCATGATCACTTTTCCCGCTTGTTATTTATACTCAGTATCTCTCTTAGTCTAACTCTTTTACTTCGACGAAGGGCTAAAGCTCGAAACGTCAGTAAAGTTAAATCAACATTTTTTACGGTCTTACAAATTTCATTATATTACCTATCAGTTTATATCAAACACCGACGCAGCCTATACTAGTTGACTCACTAGTTTCCAGTTTAAGTAAAGTTAAATTAACATTTTTTACGATTTTACAAATTTCATTCTATTACCTATCGTTTATATCAAACACTGACGCAGCCTATACTAGTTCACTCGCTATAGTTCCCATTTAAGTAAAGTTAAGTCATCATTTTTTACGGTGTTACAAATTTCATTCTATTACCTATCAGTTTATATCAAACACCGACGCAGCCTATACTAGTTGACTCACTAGTTTCCATTTAAGTAAAGTTAAATTAACATTTTTTACGATTTTACAAATTTCATTATATTACTTATCGTTTATATCAAACACTGACGCAGCCTATACTAGTTTACTCGCTAGTTTCCATTTAAGTAAAATTAAGTCAACATTTTTTACGGTGTTACAAATTTCATTATATTTACTTATCGTTTATATCCCAAGGCTATATGTTCACTAATATTTTGGAAACTCATATTCTTATAGATCAATTACACTAATTTCGTTTTATGACGCTCATATAAATGGTTACTTCTTTTCCATATCGCGTGAGAATACCGAATGTTATTTCCAGACTTCTTTCAAGTGCCTCTATAGCGCCTTCCGCTTACACAGGCTAACTAGTTTCTAGATTGAGGAAGACTTAGTCATGCAATGTGCTCATAGTTTGAAGTAATCGTCAATCACAGACAGAAATATAGATGAGATATTTGAACTTGACTTGTTTGATTTGCTTGTTTTATTGAAGGAAACAGTTGCCTAATATTTGTTGTGTTGTGTTGTGTTGTGTTGTGTTGTGTTGTGTTGTGTTGTGTTGTGTTGTGTTGTGTTGTGTTGTGTTGTGTTGTGTTGTGTTGTGTTGTGTTGTGTTGTGTTGTGTTGTGTTGTGTTGTGTTGTGTTGTGTTGTGTTGTGTTGTGTTGTGTTCGGTTGTGTTGTGTTCGGTTGTGTTGTGTTGTGTTCGGTTGTGTTGTGTTGTGTTGTGTTGTGTTGTGTTGTGTTGTGTTGTGTTGTGTTGTGTTGTGTTGTGTTGTGTTGTGTTGTGTTGTGTTGTGTTGTGTTGTGTTGTGTTGTGTTGTGTTGTGTTGTGTTGTGTTGTGTTCGGTTCTGTTCTGTTCTGTTCGGTTCTGTTCGGTTCTGTTCGGTTCGGTTCTGTTCTGTTCTGTTCTGTTCTGTTCTGTTCTGTTCTGTTCTGTTCTGTTCTGTTCTGTTCTGTTCTGTTCTGTTCTGTTCTGTTCTGTTCTGTTCTGTTCTGTTCTGTTCTGTTCTGTTCTGTTCTGTTCTGTTCTGTTCTGTTCTGTTCTGTTCTGTTCTGTTCTGTTCTGTTCTGTTCTGTTCTGTTCTGTTCTGTTCTGTTCTGTTCTGTTCTGTTCTGTTCTGTTCTGTTCTGTTCTCGTCGATATCTTCTCTTCTCTTCTCTTCTCTTCTCTTCTCTTCTCTTCTCTTCTCTTCTCTTCTTTATTTTCACATGGAAAGTGCACTAAAGCTATTATCGTCCATTCATATTAAAAGTTCTCTTTGTGTCTTTATAGATACGCCTACACTATTATATTGAAAACTTATCATGAATCTTTTTTATTTAACCTTATAGCTAGTGTGTTCTATCATTATTGAATAGCAAGCCTTTAGGCGATTTGATAATGAAAGTGCATGTATATGCATTAGAAAGAGGAGGAAATGATAGTTAAAAACTAAATGATGATCAGAATTTGAGTAGTAACAAGAAAAAAAGAAAAGAAAAAGGAATCGTTTATTCACCTTATGCGAATTAGTCGGCAAACGACAATAGTGTCCGGCTATGGGAAAAGAAAGGGATCGATGGTAGATGAAAGAAAATAATAACAAAAAAAGAAACGAGAAGACAAAGAGGATTGCAAATAGAATGAAAGATCAACAAGGCAAGGAAAGCAAGAAACTGATAGGAAAAGAAATCAAAGGAATAAAAGTACAAAAATAAAATGAATTAAAAAAGAGGAAAATATACGAAGAAAAAAGGAAAGAGGATCGGCACAGAAAAAAAATCAAATTCAAAATCAAGGAAAAAAAATAAAAATATCGAAAATAAAAAAAGTTACACTGATAAAAGAATAGTGCAATTTTCGATTTATTTATCCTATAACTTCAACATAAAACTACCGCCATTTAGGCAGTTCGTTAGTAAACAAACTACACTAAGTCAACACTAGATTTATTTACTTCTACAGTCAAACAAAACAAAACAAAATACACCTAAACTCTCAAACATTTCAGTTTAAATTAGCTATTTGTAGAACTAGAGTTTACATATTCAATTTACTTGAACTGATTCATCGACGGGATGACTTGTACACTATTACCAAGTCGTTTTGTTTTGCTATTTTTGTTTGAAAGCTCACTATAGGATATCTAAGTTGTTTTCCTTTTAATTCAAGTTTTTTCTAGATACAATGAGCTCCCTACGGGGGTTTGTTAAAGCTAATTTCAAATGATAGCAATCGTGTTCTAGTTTTTGTGAGAAAACGGGCCAGATGTTGAACCCAGGTGTTTTAAAAAGATTTTACAACAACATATAGATACATTAAGCTAGCTTGATGTCCTGAAGAATATCTCACGAAACAAGCAGCTAAGAATACTAATACACATAAATGGAACATTATTGTGGAGGTAAGAGATACAATTTAGAATTTTTGCGCAGCGGAACACAGAGAAAACGCTGCAGTAACGACGAGAATTTATTGTTTTTTTCATTAATATTTTTAATCAGTGTTGCGAAAGCCCCGGCGGATTTTAGATTGCTTTTTCAAATATACAATTTTGAGGAGTAAACATCGTTCCTCACAAAGTTAATCCTTTGGTCGGGGTAAAAATGGTAACTTATACACCGTATAAAAGAGTGTTACTTACTGACGTTTAGGAAGTTAATCCTTTCGTCGGTGTAAAAATGGTAACTTATACACCGTATAAAAGAGAGTGTTACTTACTGCCGTTTAGGAAGTTAATCATTCGTCGGGGTAAAAATGGTAACTTATACACCGTATAAAAGAGAGTGTTACTTACTGACGTTTAGGAAGTTAATCATTCGTCGGGGTAAAAATGGTAACTTATACACCGTATAAAAGAGAGTGTTACTTACTGACGTTTAGGAAGTTAATCATTCGTCGGGGTAAAAATGGTAACTTATACACCGTATAAAAGAGAGTGTTACTTACTGACGTTTAGGAAGTTAATCCTTTCGTCGGGGTAAAAATGGTAACTTATACACCGTATAAAAGAGAGTGTTACTTACTGCCGTTTAGGACGTTAATCCTTCGTCGGAGTAAAAATGGACGGTAACTTATACACCGTATAAAAGAGAGTGTTACTTACTGACGTTTAGGAAGTTAATCCTTCGTCGGAGTAAAAATGGCAACTTATACACCGTATAAAAGAGAGTGTTACTCACTGACGTTTAGGAATGAAGTTAATCCTTCGTCGGAGTAAAAATGGTAACTTATACACCGTGTCAAAGAGAGTGTTACTTACTGATGTTTTGGACGTTAATCCGTCGAACAAAAAATGTTGTTCAACTAGTACATCCGCCCTTATCAAGGAGTAGCTGCCGTTTTTGACTTGAATCAAGCTTTGATCTGGAATCTTCTATGCTGTTTGATTTTAAAACATTTTCAATTGCTTCCGCGAATGCTGTGCAAAGAATCAGGAATAGACAAAAATCTATATGCTATTAGAAGTTGTTATTATGGTATTTTATTTTATTGTTTATTGATTTTTACAAATCTGTAACGATTGTTGGTGATAATATGGCACAGATATTGTATGGCTCCGACGTATGTACCAGCTAGAACAGTCCGTAAGTAAATAAATGGCGGAAAATGACAGTATGCAAATAAACAGATATTTTAATATTTTATCGAAAGTTTCGCTGCATGATATGCAGTGCAAAATGCTAATAAAGTTATGCTAAATTGAAAATGATGTACGTAAGGATTTCTCACACGATTTTTTAAATTTTTTAGGCTACTGGACGTAGATTTAATCTCTTTTTCTCAAACTTTTACAAGTTTTTGTTATAAAGAATGACGTCTATTCTATGATAGCTTTCTTTTTCTTACATCGGCAATTTTGACTTCAATTCCCAGACGTCAGTAAGTAGCACTCTTGTACGGTGTATAAGTTACCATTTTTACTGCAACGAAGGATTAACGTCCTAAACGTCAGTAAGTAACACTCTCTTTCTCTCATACGGTGTATTCTTGGGTTGCACGTGACGTCATCAAATTTTTTTTTCGGAAATATTAGTTATATTTACTTCTGGCAGTAATACTCTTTGGAGCTCCCCTAAACCAACATTTGTGCTAAATCTTGTGTCTTTGCTGTGTTTTGGTTTCGAAACTGATAAGCGAGACAATTTGTGTCACGCAACTCTAGTCACGCATCTTTAGTAGTCGAAAATCAAGCTAGATTCATGTCAGTTTAGTATTTATCGATGTTTTATTGAACTCAAAACCTTAGAATTATCATAAGAAAGCTAAATTACTGGCATTTGTGCCGTAAATATAAGGAATTTTGGGGGTTTTGCGAAGCTCGGCTTTTAGCCGCCATGCTGGTGTCCGCTCAGAGGGACTGCGGCGCCATACATTTCACTGTAGTCAAGGCGCATATTCACTGGCTTCGTATTCAGTCACAATTAGTCCATTTACGCTCAAATTTGATCAAATCATAAATTGACCATCTGGCTTTAAGCTAATGTGGCCTAGATTGCTATTTGTATCGCAGAAAAGATCTGGTTAATGATATAATCAACACATCCGGAAATGCTTTTGCCATTAAAATCTTTAGTAATAGCTTGACTATAACTCTGCTAATATTCATTCTGCTGAACTCATATTTGCTAACATTACTATATAAAGTATGTGCTTCATGAATTCAATTGTTTACAGTTTAAGCGACAATTTAAGGACTTTCAATATGGTCACATGATCGGTGCAACGTACCCAAGAATAACTGAGGGGGGGGGGGGGGGGGGGGGGGGTACTCCCTTATATTTACTATACGGGGACGTTCCGCCAAATAGGGTATGGTTTTTGCCTTGGCGTCTTGAATAGGGTATACAATTTAGCCTAATTTGTCTTAAATTGCCTTACCTAGGGTATACAATTTCCCCCTTGAGTCTTGGATAGGGTCTACTTTTTACCGATTTGTCTTGAAATAGGGTACATATTTTTAGGATTCTGCTGTCTTAAATAGGGTCAGGGTTTAGAGGTACCAGCGGAACGTCCCCGTCAGAAACTGGGTCAAGTACCCCCCCCCCCCCCCCGGGGTTACGTTAACATCAGTAAGTAACACTCTCTTTTATAAGGTGTATAAGTTACCATTTTTACTCCGACGAAGGATTAACGTCCTAAACGTCAGTAAGTAACACTCTCTTTTATACGGTGTATAAGTTACCATTTTTACCCCGACGAAAGGATTAACTTCCTAAACGTCAGTTAGTAACACTCTCTTTTATACGGTGTATAAGTTACCATTTTTACTCCAACGAAGGATTAACATACTAAACGTCAGTAAGTAACACTCTCTTTTATACGGTGTATAAGTTACCATTTTTACTCCGACAAAAGAATAAACTTTTGAACGGTTTAAACTGAGTTATTTAACGGCTTATAGCGTTTAATGTTAGCAAGTAACGATTCCTTTTCACGATGAATAAGTTGCCATTTTGTACTGGAATTAGATTTTGAAACGAATCACATATCGACGCAATGCGCTAGAAATAAAATACTTCATTTATAGGCTCTATCCATCTAGTTCGTTTCTGTTTCTAAGTACGTTGTATAGTCTCACTATTTCATAGTCACTATTGAGATAAAAAAGTCAGACACACATATCGACACAATGCGCTAAAAATAGTATACTTGATTAATTATATACTCCGCGTAGTCTGTACCAAGTTGTATAGTCTCACTATTTCATAGTCACTATAGAGATAAGAGAGGTTTTAAATCACCGTATTTGACTTAAGGCAATAGTAAGTACAAATACATAGATATAAAACAGGTCTTAAATCACCGAGAAAAAAAAATGTATCCACTTGAGGCACTTGAATTATGGCAATCGGTTGGAGTTAAATGTCGTGAAAAATGTTCGATGACAAACTACAATCACATGAATTTTTAAAGACGTAGCCTAGCTGCGTTGCCGGCGGTCTGCGGTCTTTTCTCTCCCTGCAACCCTGCAACCCCGCAGACCACCGGCAACGCAGGTGCTATTAAGACGTGGATCACGACATTGTGAAAGCAACTAGTATATCAGCAGACCACGTGACTTTGCGCCACTAAGTCAAGCTGTTAAGTGAAGTATACCACAGGTAGCCCAAGCTCACTGTTAGTGTTGATTTACTAAAGGATATATGGGTACTTTTCAACCAATATTTGGATTGGAAAGTTTTTTCGGGGAAATATTTGGGATCGAGTTGAGCAGTTTGGAGGCAGTCTGGAGGCGGCCGCTTCCTACCTTTAAAATTTCCTCCTCTTAAGTAAGGCAGGGAGAAGGTAATTTATCCTGAACGAAATCGGCTGAAATTAACTCAGAGGAGCTATACAGATTTTTTTTTTTAAAATCAAATTTGCCACAATGGCAGGGATAGAGACACAGGGCAGGGCCCCAATTGCTTGGCAATATCCCCTAAGAAATAAGATATAACGGAAAGGTATAATGAAATACAGATAATAAGCTGTATGAATGACAGCTTACGCCAATTACTGAACGAAATTACAAAAATATATACAAGGGAAAACAGCCAAAGGTAAAGACAGTTTATGGTGGCTGGTACATTTGCAGTTCTTTATAATACATATTGTGTAGGTGTTCTTTGAATTGTTTCAAGTGGAGATTCTTGAAATGTGATGGCAAATTGTTCCAAAGCTTTAAGACTCTTGGGAAAAAGGAACACGTATAGTAGTTTTGTTTGTGTGAGCTAATCATACGATAATTATTTGGATCATAATTTCGGGTCTTGTATTTTGAGTAGATAGGAGTGATATATTTACTTAAGTCTATGTCCATTGAGGAATTGAGTTAGGTCTGTGATGTCCCGTCTGTATTCCAAAGGAAGCATGTTGATAGTTCGTAGTCGGTCAGCATAGGACACATCTTTGGGGTACTTTAGTATGAATTTTGTAGCACGTCTTTGTACGTTTTCGAGCAGTCTTTTGTGTTTTGCAGTGTGTGGGGACCACAGGCTTGAGCAGTACTCCAGTTGCGGACGTACCAGGGAACAGTAAAGTAGTTTTCTAGTCGAGTGATCAGAAAGCTCTCGTCCGCAAACGCGTTTAACCAGACCAAGTGTTCTATTAGCTTTGCTGGTAATTTGTTCAATATGGGTTGTCCACTGTAGATCGTCAGAGATTGTTATACCCAGGTCTTTAGTGTGCGACACATTTGCAAGCTCGTGTTGACCAAGGAAATACTTTTTGATATTGACATTGGCATCTTTTTTCTTTTTCTTTGACATGTGTAATGTTTTGCATTTGTCAGTGTTGAATGCCATTTTCCATGTAAGGCTCCAATTATGTAAGTTGGTCAGATCTTGCTGTAAGTGATGTTGGGAACTTACAGTGTCCATAGCTCTGTACATTTTTGTGTCATCGACAAATAGAGCGATGTTAGAATTGCAAGAAAGGCAGGATGGCATGTCATTAACGTATACTATGAACAAAAGTGGACCTAATATAGACCCCTGGGGGACTCCAGATGTAACTTTGAGCCAATTGGATGATGCACCGTTAAGGACAACACGTTGAAGTCTATCCGTCAGATAATTACCAAAACCATTTAAACAATGGACCTGAGATTCCGTGACGTTGTAGTTTTTGTAGTAGAAGGAGATGTGGCACCCTGTCAAAAGCTTTTGATAGGTCTAAGTGTATTGCATCTACTTCATTCCCCCCTGCACATGAGTCAAATATATCATGGTAGACTTCTAGTAACTGTGTCGCTGTTGAGCGTCCCTTTAAGAAACCATGTTGTAAATGGTATAGTTGAGGAGAGAAATGTGGGTAGCAGTGGTTGAAGATGCAGCGTTCAAAAACTTTTGAGAGGATGCAGAGTAGAGAGATAGGTCTGTAATTCAGTGTTAGAGATGGGTCTTCTTTTTTAAAACAAATATTTCATTTGTTCACGTAAGTGTAGTTTCTCAAATCAGTTTATTGGTTTCCTGTGTTATTATAACACATGTCCACCCGCTTGATTGACCACTAATTCATTCATTCATTCCTCCATCCATCCGTCCATTCAATCATCCATCCATCCGTCCATCCATTCATTTGCTCACGTAAGTGTAGTTTCCCAAATCAGTTTGTTGGTTTCCAGTGT
This sequence comes from Metridium senile, assembly GCA_949775045.1. Classification (NCBI taxonomy): domain Eukaryota; kingdom Metazoa; phylum Cnidaria; class Anthozoa; order Actiniaria; family Metridiidae; genus Metridium; species Metridium senile. Next base: position 14,705,370 of record OX459107.1, read on the forward strand.
GTCCACCCACTTAATCGACTACTAATAAGATCGTGACTTTGAATACTTTGATTCAAGTGGTTTGTCACTGAACACTTGACTAGTTATCACGCAACATTAAGTATAGCGCTATACAAATTCCATATCATTATCATTGCTATAAACACAATGTTAACTATCTGGCAAATTAGTCAGAAAGAAATAATATATATATATATATGAATCGAAAATAGCGAGTAAACTAGTATAGGCTGCGTCGGTGTTTGATATAAACGATAGGTAATAGAATGAAATTTGCATAACACCGTAAAAAATAGAAATGGAAACTAGCGAGTAAACTAGTATATGCGGCGTCGGTGTTTGATATAAACGATAGGTAATAGAATGAAATTTGCATAACACCGTAAAAGCTGAAGACACTTTGTTCCAGAAAGCCTTTAATTGACTTTATGACATTTATTTTTTCCTTTTATTTCAAGTTCTTTTTGATGTAAAGCGCCTATGGGCTAAATGGAATAGGCGCTATATAAGTCATTATTAATAATAATAATAATAATATGCGTAGGTGTTTGATATAAACGATAGGTAATAGAATGAAAAGTAACGAATAGGAGGGCTAAAGCTCGAAACTGGTCAGTAAAATCAAGTCAATATTTTTACGGTTTTACAAATTTCATTATATTACTTATCCTATATATCATGAATAAATCGAAACAAGAGGAGAAATGTCGACATACTTTGCATGCATTAGAGTGTGAACCTGTTTCTTTGACTGCGACAACGATTTTAAAATTGATAGAGCGCTAACTCTATATCAATGAAACAAAGTCGCCATGGGTATAAAATCATGTGTAATAGTATTTATTTAGCGACTATTATTCACTTTGGTATTTAATGTTTTTGGTTGAGTGATACTGACTAAATAGTCACTACATAGAAAATATTACTTAGTAACTATTTTGTTTTATCACGCATGGTTTCGCTCTAGGTCTTCTAAACACTAGGAAGACGAAAATATATTGATGGTTAAATTGATATTAAAAAGCTTTTTTTTTGTAATCAACAATGGCCATCAATACGAGTAAGTATAGCATAATCACTTTTTGATAGCCTTGGGGCAACTCTACGAGCCAAAAACCTATCAACCTCTTGAGTCTACGAGTTTTTTTTATGAAAAGTAGTGGAGTGAAACGGCTAATCACTTATACTGAAGAACACTAACACATTGAAGACGTGTAGCTAGTTCTACCGAAGTATCTAAGGAAGTGTCGTTTCGCTTAAAGTCATCGATATTTGAAGAAACCCTTATACAGTTTATCTTCTTCGAGCAAAAACCGACGAAATTTGATTAACAATATCTGAGGTAATTAAGTTTATTTTGTTATACATAAATACTCAATTGCACTGAGTAAGGTTGTAGCATACATTTATATAAATACCTAATTTATCAAGTTTATCTAATGATAGGGCTTATGTATCTTTACTTTGAACTCCTACTTTCAAAATGATATGCTCATAACACCTTCAAACTAAGGATCTTTGAAGATCGTATCTATAGCCGTTCTTTTGACGGTTCAATATTATCTGGATACTTCCAAGGATTCCTATTACACTGCTTCGCTCATAATTTTAAGCCATCCTTCTTTCTAACAGCGAAGATAAACTTTGTAACTAAGTCGTTGAGAGTTCGTTTGTTGTCAGTGCGTTCGTTAATTGAAGTGACACTGTTCACGAAATCAGGCCTTTCTTTTCCCAAAAACTTTAACGAAACGTTGCACATTGTGTATGTAATATTTTGTTTTTTCTTGTTCTTCTACAACAGCTAACAGTTCTTCGTTGGTTTAATACTTCGAAACATCTTTTTATTTTCAAACAAAATGTCCAACTACTGAGTTAAATTATGTCTTAGCTTCGTTGTTTTCGTACTAAACGTTTCATCCCGAAAGCCGTAAGAACGGGGAAAATGTTGGTTAGCGTGTGATTGGTCGAAAAACGATATCTTCATATATGAAAATAACAATATCATGACTGGTAGCGATGTTGTTATTGATTTTACGATTTTACTATCACCCAGTATACCACTGATTGTTATATGAAAAATGACATTTCTAAATAAGTACACAGAGATGCTCACAACATCAAAAATATTTATACTTTTAAAGTTAGGAAACTGCATTGATGTTTGTCCATTAGTATATACTGTCATGGCCACCTGGTCTTAAAGTGCTTTCTGATATTGACTCATGAATTTTTACTCCAAGTGTTCGCGTATTGCTCAACGTGATTTTGAAAGCTAAAAATACATGCATGTCTGCGGACGGGGCTCGTTCCAAGTTTTACGTGGAAACTTCATCGGAATAAAGCAAACGGTTTCAATTGAATTCAAATGTTACATTTGCTTCAACTTAACATCAGTTCGATTTTGTCGAATGACTGTTTAAACGCTTTTAAACTCTTTCAACATCAATTTAACATCGATTCAACACGTTTGAACAAGGTTGAAACTCTTTTAACCTTGTTGAAACGTGTTGAATCGATGTTAAATTGATGTTGAAAGAGTTTAAAAGCGTTTAAACATTGCCATTCAACAAAATCGAACGGATGTTGAAGCAAATGATGAAACCGTTTGCCCGGGCCTTGAGTTGAAGCATTGACTGGGAGATACACCGAAAAGAAAGGAATGCCTTGCCTCTACTTTTGTCGGAGCTTTTGAGTGAAGAGAACAGTCCAGTAGAATTAATGTTGTAGGTTGAGTTGATATTCATTTTTACTCCGACGAAGGGCTAAAACATATCAGTTAATCAGTTTTAGAATACAACAATGCTTTTAATAGAAAGAGCACATCAAAATTAGTAATATGCCAAAGTTTAAATTTAGTAACATAAAATGATAAAAAGCTACAGCTGTTTGAATTTACAAGGATTTGACTGAAAATTTGAACTTTGGGCTGACGAGCCTCGTTTTCATCTTTTTGGTACAGTTCAAATGCTGATAACTCTGCAGTGATTAAATACACGACACCATAACTCAAATTGATAATTAAGACATGCTCTTTCTTGTAATTGAAAAATATTATTGAAATATTTTATTGTCACGGCATGGTGTTCGTTCCCAGTCCTTTCTCTTTATGCATAGTTTATTACCTATCGTTTATATCAAACACCGATGCAGCCTATACTAGTTTACTCGCTATTTTCCATTTCTATTCAGTTTTTTACGGTGTCAGTACCAATTCATTACATTACCTATCGTTTGCATCAAACACCGACGCAGCCTATTCTAGTTTACTCGCTAGTTTCCATTTCTATTTTTTACGGTGTTACAAATTTCATTCTATTACCTATCGTTTATATCAAACACTGACGCAGCCTATACTACTTTACTCGCTAGTTTCTATTTCTATTTTTTACGGTGTTACAAATTTCATTCTATTACCTATCGTTTATATCAAACACTGACGCAGCCTATACTAGTTTACTCGCTAGTTTCTATTTCTGTTTTTTTTACGGTGTTACAAATTTCATTATATTGTCTATCGTTTATATCAAACACCGACGCAGCCTATACTAGTTTACTCGCTAGCCGTTTCAAAGTATCGGGCGATATGATATTCCGTAACAATTCAATAAAACTCATGATCAATTAAGTCCAATTCTTCGTTTGCAACCACGTGATAATCGGGACATAACAAGCCAATTTCTGCCGATCTCAAATTTCACAAGCTTAATTCGTAGTTGTATTGAAAAAATGATATTCATATTCTTTTCAGTAGAGCATTCAAAACTGAGTATGTTGACCGATTTCTGAATCTGTAGAGTATTTGGATGCAGAATTATTCGCGATCAAAGTTGCGCGATATTTGGTAAGAATGTACGTATGGTAGCGGCCATCTCATATCCTCCAAGATGGCGGACAAAACTTGAAAGGTCTAATCTGAAGGGAAACTGAATCATTTTTAAAAGATCTCGTTAAAATATACTTAAATTAAATGTTAAAAGTCTTATATGACCGTGTATCTTGGAGTCTGGACACTAGTAAATTGAGCAATCTGATTGGTTAAATTCGATTTCGCTCCGGTCTAAATTTTCTTAGGTAGACCGGTCCGAAAGTGATATTAATATTTGAAAAATTTGAAAACTCTTCTTAGGTAATTGTTTATTACGGTAATTTATCAAACAAAAATAGCAGGAGAAACGTTTGTACGATCCTGAATTGACCAAAACATTGACAGAATGCAATAAAATAAACAAAAACCCACTGATAGAAAAAATCAAAGGCTATAGGTGGCGAGCATTGGTTGTTTTTAAATACATTTTAACAAGCAAAAGTTGAGAAAATCAAATCAAATTGCACAAACTCACGAGAGAATACACAAAAGGATTTTATTTTAATTCTCTAAATGATATAAAGCTCGTTCACATACCTCAATAATAGTTGAAAAGTATACTTTTAGTTTTTATCTTTCATGAGGAGCTTAGGCTCTTAAAGAATTGTATCACAAATTGGCTGAGGGATAGTTCAACTAGCCCTCAGCTAATTATCACTAGGTAACATGATGCTTTCAGTATTCGGATTACCAGGGTTGGGCGTTATAAGTACCTGCACATAACTGTCAGTACCAAATAAAAGATCTATATATAAACTATTTTATTCTATAGGTTGTACTCCACTAAATAAAACAATTCTACTAACAAAACAATTTTAAAAGAAATATTATAATTTGTGTCACATCGTATCTCAGTATGATATCTAAGAAATTGATAAATATTTTGATAGGTAGAAAAAGCTTACGCAGTTTTTAATGTCAAAAAACTGCATTTGATGTGTAAGTCAATATTTATTATATAGCAAAGATATATTAAACGCACGATCTCATTGGTCAATAAGCGGGCCGTACTTTTTCCTTACGGACCGGAATGTTTTTTTTGTTTATTTTACTAGTTCTTTCGCAATATTTTTGCCTTTTTATTTTCTCATTTGACGGATTATTTTTTTATGACAATGAGAGAACTACGTTCGCATGAAAATACGGAGAAGAACAGGTCGTAATATTATGTTTACTATTTATTCTTTATTATAAATTTTTTCTCTAAAATTGCTATATATTTATTATAATTTTTTTCCCTAAAATTGCTATATAATTAATATCTTATTAACCGTGATTCGGAATTAAATTATCTTATATTACCGAAGGTGTTGTTTTTAATACATTCAATTCATAAAACACCTATATTTTTAAATGTCCAACATCGTTTTATACTTTGCTAGAACGGCAATACAGTATGAATTCTTAACACTTCAGTTTTGTATTCTTACAATGGATGCCAACGGTTTGAGGATTATCACGATTTATAGACATAGACTTTTAATTAGTACCATAAGTTTGAAATACATTTTTCCTGAGTCAAATTAGCCGTCTTTTTAGTAAGAAAAGGTGGATTACGGACTCTATCAAAACAAAACTCATGCAAATAATTTATTGCAAATTGAACTCGAAAGCATGATTACCTATCGACATATGGCCTACCCTGGATGCCAGACGCGCGCGCACTATGCCAAAAGCCAAGTATTCTAGTTGAATATCCTTGAATACGGACCCGCATACTTTAAGTTTCCGATGATATTCATGATTATTATATAACATATAGTGGTATACCGAGTGATATCAACTAGATAAAAAGCCTATCCTAGTCATGAAGATATCATTGATATCACACATGTGTGATATCACTCTCAACCAATCAACTTTCAAAATATTTTTTTGTTTTGTTTCAATCTGTTATATAATAAACAGAACATTACATGGGCGCGCGGAGATATGAATTTTATCTTCTCGTGTTGAAAAGATATCCCACTCGTTCGCTGCGCTCACTCGTGGGATATCTTATCAACACTCGAAGATAAAATTCATATCTCCGCGCGCCCATGTAATATCCTCTATGTATTCAAGTTTGACTGACGTGAGGTCACTCGGAAATCACTCGGCTAGAATCCGACACGTGTTTCCGAATTCAAGACGCATGACTCTTGACTGACCTTACGTACAAAATACGCATACGGTAGAAAACTATAGGGACATCCCAAGTTAATTCTCGGATATGCGACGTGTTCAAGAGTTTTATTACCGTATATCCTTGAAAACGCGACGTATATACGCGTTTCACTACCGTATATTCTTGAACACGCGACGTATTCACGCGTTTTACTACCGTATATTCTTGAACACGCGACGTATTCACGCGTTTTACTACCGTATATTCTTGAACACGCGACGTATTCACGCGTTTTACTACCGTACATTCTTGAACACGCGACGTGTTCACGCGTTTTATTACCGTACATTCTTGAACATGTAACGTGTTCAAGAGTTTTACTACCGCATATCCTTGGACAAGCGACGTATTCACGCGTTTTACTACCGTATATTGCGCCAACATTTGCTCCCATGTTTGCGTGGCATAAATTCTACAACTTTGTATGTAAATTGTAAATATTTTATTTTATTATAAAAAAAGAAGCTATAACAATAATCACTGGTACCATTCAGTTTTGATTGTAACATACGTCAAATAAATTTCGTTTTTAAAGTACATAATACTGACCACTTCGATTTTGATATTAGCAGTGGAGCATATCTACCTACATATATATTCATCTAAATATAAAAAACTATACAAACATGAACAATAAATAGTGGTATCGAAATAGTGTCAAAAATAGTGTCTATAGAGGCTAGTTGTAAACAACACGGCGGTGAGTTGAGCTATCTTTTGTTGAGAAATATCGTTGCTTTTCAATTACTTTTAAAAAGCTGTAAAATTCACGATAAGTTTGTCTACAAAGTCAACAACGTTTTTGAAGTCAGGAAGTGTTCTTGTCTTTCTTTCTCTGCATAAAAAAGGTTCAAAAATATTGAAAAAGGCCGTTTTTCTCGATTCAAAGTTCTCTCGGCGATCATCATGCTTTCATCTTCTTCATAAAGTACGAAACAGACAAATCAATCCCTTCAACAGTTGACGGTGATTTCGATTAAAGTTCTTATTAATATTTATCGAAAAAAGCATAGTATAGGCATTTTTTCTCGATGCAAACGTCCACAAGACCGACGAATTTCAACTCTTTTCAACATCCATGGCGTGGTTCACTTGTCAGCTAAAACACAGGGACCCCTAATCAATCAATAATTATCATTAGTATAAATACAAAGGTGATTATACAAAATCGCGCGCTCTGATTGGTTTGCTATCTCGGATTATCAGCCGATAATCACCTTTTCGGACAAAATGGCTGCCAGTAGTTGTTTTGTCACTGTTAGCGAAGATGAAATTGAAAACTTTAAAGAAAAAATCGACAAAAGAAGCTACTAAGTTTGGTGTCAAGCTATTTAAAGGTATCATAGTAAATTTTCACGTTGTTTTTTTGTCATTATGCGAGACAATGTTTACAATTTTTACGCGTAACGGTCGCGCTTTTAAAAAATAAAATATTTTCACTTACAATGCTGTTTCCTTCTTTCTTTTTTGAAATAATCACCTTTGTATTTATACTAAAACGATTATTCACCTCAGGCGAAGTGATTATCGGTGAATATTTACCTCGCAGCTCGAAGACTCACCGCTCGGTAAATATGTATTAGATAGTTACTGAGGCCGGCAGCAATATTAGATATATTGCAGTCAGCTGAGGGCGCAGCCCGAAGCTGACTGCAATATATCTAATATTGCTAGCCGGCCGAAGTGACTATCGTATATAGTTACTATTCACCACCCTGCCCCATTGTTTTCTCTCTTGCACAGTAATCGGCGGTTTCTTGTGTTTTTGAATATAATAAAAATAGGCTTACCAAACTTTCACGCTGGGCTGGCAGTGTACTGAAATCGGCGTTTTTAAGCGTGATTTTGAATAACTTTTTATAGTTAGGTCCGATCAACTTCAAATTTTATATGTGAAGAGTACACACCCAAAGAAAATAATTCTTCTTTTCACTTTTACAAATGTTACGATTTTTGGCGGGAAAATAACGTCATCAATTTTAGAGGAAAATCTAAAATGAGGGTAATGCAAAATTTTAAAATGCGCATTTGAAAGAACTCATTGAGATACGTTCAAAACCGAAGAGATAATAGTCAAAGTCAAATTTAATCTAAAGTTATAATTTTTTGAATGTAAAATAGAAAACATTTCTAAACTTCAAAAATCATATATTTTGATTAAATTTGACTTTGACTGTTATCTCTTCGGTTTTGAACATATCTCAATGAGTTCTTTCAAATGCGCATTTTAAAATTTTGCATAACCCTCTATTTCAATTTCCCACTAAAATTGGTGACGTCATTTTCCCGCCAAAAATCGTAACATTTGTAAAAGTGAAAAGAAGAAAATTTTTCTTTTGGTGTTTACTTTTCACATGTAAAACTTCAAGTTGATCGGACTTAACTATAAATCATTTTGTTTTTTACTCGACAAGGGACTGGAACCAATATTATGTTAGTACTCTGCTGAATGCAAGGCATTGTGGGCACAACTTAAACTTGTCAAGGAAAACTTGTTCATCATCTACACGAGCAAGGAAACCTTGTCAATATAAAATTGTCAAGGAAATCTTGCTGATCGTCTACACGAGCAATGAAAATTGTCAAGGATACTTGTCAAGGAAAAATTGCTCGTGTCAACGCCGCTTAATTAGTTATAATATTATCAGCCAATGAAAATGTAATAATCATTCAATAGCCTGTCCCATTATTGTTCTCTTTGTTGCATAATAATCAGCGGTTTCTTGTCTCTTTGAATATAATAACAATAGGCTTACCAAACTCTAATTAGTTATAATTTCATCAATTCTATTTAGAGGAATGCTAATGAACTTGATGACATTAAACGTGTTTTTGTTGCAAGTTTTCCATCGGTTGCCTGGGTAGCATAATGGCTTAAAGCGCGGATACAGCAATGCAGAAGGTCTCGGTTCGAATCCTGGCATTGGTACTCAAAGTCTTTTTTCACCAAAAATCGCTATCTAGTAAATTATTTAATGAATTATAAGTCTGATGATGCTTACTAGAATGGAAATTATTAGTTATACACACTTAACAAAACACACTGCAATATGTTTGATATTGCAGAGTGCGAACTGCAATATGTTTGATATTGCAGAGTGCGAACTGCAACATAACTAAATATCTTTGCTTTCAGACGCGGGTACTCAGCAATCAGTGATTTAGTGCAGAGAGAGAACAATGGGGTAGGGTGGTGAATAGTAACTATTCACCGATAATCACTTCGCCTTCGGCGAATAATTGTTAAATAAAATAGACGAAAAACGCGCGCGCATGCAATTGTTCTTCGTTTGGGCTTCCTGTGTCGACTACTGCTCGTGATATCTGGTGGGCTTCCTGTGGCCGCCGTTGCTTGGTGACGAATGGCTGACGAATGGCAAAATTCAAAAACTTTTCTCGCGTAGCTTTTCTCCGCAAATCTCTCTAGTTTAGTAATATGATATATATATTATCACAAGGGGTGGACAAGTTACCAAGCAACGGCTGCCACAGAAAGCCCAACAGATATAACGAGCAGTAGTCGACACAGGAAGCCCAAGCGATGAACAATTGCATGCGCGCGCGTTTTTCATCTATTTTACCCATAATTTTTTATTGATTAGGGGTCCCTGTGGCTAAAATTAGCTAAAATCCTCACGTTAAACTTGTTTTTTGTTTCTTGACTTTCTTTGATGTAGAGGTATAAACAAAAGCCTTTGTCTTTAAACGATCTTTGATTTGGAATGATGAAGAAAGCTGCAGTAATTTTAATATTTTTGCCTTTAAACTACTGTAAGTTTGTTGAAGTAGACGTCACATGCTGAATGAAAACCGGTTTCTGACAACCCGCTCTTTTTCAGTAAAACTACTGGGAAGCCATTTGAAAGCAACGTACGCGCGTCGTAAAATATCAAAAAAAATTATTACTTTTTTATCGAAAATAATTGTGGTCATATAATAATAAGAGGTTATTAATTAACCGAGCGCGAGATCTGTATGGAAAATATCAGACCGAGGTCTTGACAGTAAAAGACCGAGGTCTGATATTTTCCATACAGACCGAGCAAGCGAGGTTAATAATTCGTTTATTATATGACTATTTTAAGAGAGAAAGTAATAATTTTTTGATATTTTACGACGCGCGTTGCTTTCGAATGGCTTCCCAGTAGTTTTACTGAAAAAAAGCTGGTTGAAACCTGTTGAAACCGGTTTTCATTCAGCATGTGTCGACGGATGCCTCAACAAACTTACAGAAATTTTAATGCCAAAATATTAAAATTACTGCAGCTTTCTTGATCATTTCAAATCAAAGATCATTTAAAGACAAAGTGTTTTGTTTATATCTAAACATATCAAAGAAAGTCAAGAAACAAAAAACAAAAAACAAGTATATATTACAAAGGATTTTAGCTGACATAAACAAATGATACGATGGTTGTTGATACGAGTTGAAATTCGTCGGTCTTGTGGACGTTTGTATCGAGAAAAAGAGCCTACGGAAGCTTATTTTTCGATAAACAATAATAAGAACTTTAATCGAAATCACTGTCAACTGTTGAAGGAATTTATTTGTCTTTGTCTATCATACTTTATGAAGTAGTGATAAAAGGATGAGGAATGCGCTGACAGGCCTTTGAATCGAGTAAATTGTCCTTTTCAAGATTTTTGAACTTTTTGTATGCAGAAAAAGAAAGATAATAACACTTCCTGACTTCAAAAACTATGTTAACTTTCGGAAAAACTTATCGTGAATTTTAAAGCTTTTTAAAAGTGACTGAAAAGCGACATGCATATCTCAACAAAAGATAGCTCAAATCACCGCCGTGTTGTTTACAAGGAAAGATAAAAACTGAAAGTACACTTTTCAACTGTTATTGAGGTATGTGAACAAGCTTTATGTTCTTTAGAGAATTAAAAACAACCTTTTGTGTATTCTCTCGTGAATTTTTGCAATATTAATTTGATTTTTTTTGCTTGTTAAAATGTTTGCAAAAACTAGGAATGCTCGCCACTTATAAGCCTTTAATTTTCTCTCAGTCGGTTTTTGTGTATTTTACCGCATTCTGTGAAGACAGAAAGACAACAAAGTTTGAATCTCGCCACAGGCAGCCCACCTACTCAATCTGAGGATTTTTTTAAAGCGAATAAAATATTTTTTTACCGCGCACGCGCGCCATATTAATTTAAAATATTGAACAAAAATTTTTTGTTATTTTTTGAGCGCGGGGCGGGCTTCCTGTGAAGTATTTGTTTGAATACGCGAGGATGGGATTCCTGTGGCTTTTCGTCAAAATCGTGCGGTGTCGAACAAAATACAACTCTCTCAACTCTCTTCGATTTCTGTCGTGATTGAGAAAGTCGCGTGCGATCAAACCAATCAAGACAGGAAGCCCAACCGCGCGCTCAAACAAAAACAACACTTTTATTAATCGGTTCCTTCAGCTTGGCGCGCGCTAAAAAAATATTTTTTTCGCTTTGAAAAATTCCTCAGATAGACTAGTTGGGCTGCCTGTGATCTCGCCGCGAAAAAAACCGCGAAGCCTACTACATCCGGGACACAGGTCCTGCAGATAAAAAACTCTAGCCCGTGGTCCGTGATACGCAAAATACAGCCCGCGCGCGAGCCAATCACGAACCAAATGTTTTCAAAAAGCACAAATTATTCTTGATTTTTAACTTCCGATTCGGATACGTGACCGGCCGATTGCACGACACAATTCTAACTTGAATATCTCGGGAACCAAAGACTTTTATAAACCCAAACTTTAGAAATGTCTTTTTAAAACAGTTAACTTTAACATATATAGTGCATGTATCAATACGAGATATAAAAAATATTTCGGTTTGCATGGTGGTGACATCCGGCTTGCAAACGAAGAATAAGTTTGGAAGGGAGGCGAGTCCAACATAGATTAATGGCTTGTTCAAAACTAACCGGGCGTCAACAGACGGCCTAAATATTAATCATCTTCAATCTCGAGGATGATGACATAAATAGACGTGACTAGATTACCACCACGAACGTCTATTGTCTTTGAAAGATTAAACGATACGCGTTGACAAAGCTACACGATGTACCTCAGTACCGGGCAGATTAGCTGATACGTTGTTTCTGTTCGGCGAAATATCGAAGAAACCGGTAAATATAGTTCACAAAGTGATAGAAACATTATGAGGTAGGAATACTCTAGAAGCAGCATGTCATTATATACAACCGTGATAGGTAATATAATGAAATTTGTAACACCGTAAAAAATAGAAATAGAAACTAGCGAGTAAACTAGTACAGGCTGCGTCGGTGTTTGATATAAACGATAGGTAATAGAATGAAATTTGTAACACCGTAAAAAATGGAAATAGAAACTATAGAGTAAACTAGTATAGGCTGCGTCGGTGTTTGATATAAACGATAGGTAATAGAATGAAATTTGTAACACCGTAAAAATAGAAATAGAAACTAGCGAGTAAACTAGTATAGGCTGCGTCGGTGTTTGATATAAACGATAGGTAATAGAATGAAATTTGTAACACCGTAAAAAATGGAAATAGAAACTATAGATTAAACTAGTATAGGCTGCGTCGGTGTTTGATATAAACGATAGGTAATAGAATGAAATTTGTAACACTGTTAAAAATGTTGACTTAACTTTACTGACGTTTTGAGCTTGTGGTCATTACTCCAACGAAGGGCTAAAGCTCGAAACGTCAGTAAAGTTAAGTCAACATTGTTTAGTTACAAATTTCATTCTATTACATATCGTTTTTGTACATCAAACACCGACGCAGTCTATACTAGTTTACTTGCTAGTTTCTATTTCTATTTTTTTTTTCGGTGTTACAAATTTTATTCTATTACCTAGTATCGTTTATACATCAAACATCGACGCAGCCTATACTAGTTTACTCGCCAGTTTTTATTTCTACTTTTTACGGTGTTACAAATTTCATTATATTACCTATCGTTTATATCAAACACCGATGCAGCCTATACTAGTTTACTTGCTAGTTTTTATTTCTATTTTTTACTGTGTTACAAATTTCATTCTATTACCTATCGTTTATATCAAACACCGATGCAGCCTATACTAGTTTACTCGCTAGTTTCTATTTCTATGTTTTACTGTGTTACAAATTTCATTCTATTACCTATCGTTTACATCAAACACCGACGCAGCCTATACTAGTCTAGCTACTCGCTAGTTGCATTCATAGCTTATTTAATTGTCCCTTTAGAAAGGTATATCTTTGCCTGCATCGAAGCGAGACGAACGGTGCAATGATAAAGACCTATAAAAAGTTGTCCAAGATGTCACTGCCGTTCGTCTTGCTTCGATGCTAGCCATGGCCACTTTTCAAAATGGCGCAGGAAACTCTGAAAAAGAAAATTTTAAAAATACAATTAACGTTATCTTTAAGAAATCCTCGGGCTTCTAAGTATTCTTTAAGTATAATTTCACGGTAATAGCCACTTAAGAAATCAGTCCTCAGGCTTCTATTCTTTAAGAATAATTTTTCGGTAATAGCTACTTCGTCAGTCTCAAGAGAATTTCTCCAACCAAATTGCTCGCTTATGAAATCAACGTTTTTTGCAAGTTTACAAGCGGGCAGTACAATATTTTTTAAACTGCAAAATCAATTCGCTTTTGTGCCTATTTTGCACTGCCGTATACTAATGTTTCGTTCGTAGTAGTCGTAGACTTTTACATCAATTATTTCCTTAGAAAGACCGACGCATTACTAGTTTAACCGACGCAGTCCACACTAGTTTAACCGCTAGTTATCGTACATTTTTACTCCAATTGTTTCCTTACAAACATCGACGCAGTCCACACTAGTTTAACCGCTAGTTATCGTACATTTTTACTCCAATTGTTTCCTTACAAACAACGACTCAGTCCACACTAGTTTAACCGCTAGTTATCGTTCATTTTTACTCCAATTGTTTCCTTAGAAACACTGACGCAGTCCACACTAGTTTAACCGCTAGTTATCGTACATTTTTACTCCAATTGTTTCCTTAGAAACACTGACGCAGTCCACACTAGTTTAACCGCTAGTTATCGTACATTTTACTCCAATTGTTTTCTTAGAAACACTGACGCAGTCCACACTAGTTTAACCGCTAGTTATCGTACATTTTTACTCCAATTGTTTCCTTAGAAACACAGACGCAGTCCACACTAGTTTAACCGCTAGTTATCGTACATTTTACTCCAATTGTTTACCTGTCTATATCGTTTATCCAATTTTACAATTAAAGTCCAGACTCCTTGAATTTAGAATTTAGTTGCCTTTGTTTGACGTTTAATCATGTTTATTGTTGAAAGTTTTGAAATTCCACGGTTATACCCCAAACAAGTAAATTGTTTATGCAAAACTCAATGAAAACAACGTCAATCACGACATCAACTCAAAATGCATTTTTAAAAACATAAATAAAACAAGGTTTGATTAAAAACAAAGTTTAAGACATTCTTGATAAGTAACTATCGGAAAAAGACATCAAACTGATGAGAAAAAATTGCAAACATCATATGTTTGTACATGTGTGTTCAAGGAACTCTATTTTACCATTAACATTTTGAAATGACTTTGATATTAATAATATTTATGAGTTAGTTATTACGACTGAACGATTTTGAAATCCCTTTGCGACCGTATTCCCACTCTCTTAAGCGACCATCTTTAGTTTTTACGACCGCGATTTTGAAATCCCTTTGCGACCGTATTCCCACTCTCTTAAGCGACCATCTCTAGATAATACGATCACGATTTTAAAATCCCTTTACGACCATATTTCCTTTCTCATAACCGATGTTCTTTACTTCAAATCTTAATTTTTCGTTCTATCTACACCATTTATTCGAGTTTGCTACATGTCCATACTAAGACATCATCCCCGGAGAGTTCCATTCTTTCATCTGATACGAAAATTCAGAAAAACGAGATAAGAACCGGAAAGCCGGATCGTCTTTTGACTTTTAATATTTATATAATCACACAGGGGCCGATAATCACTCTAGCTTTTGAAAGAACAAGAGTTTTTATGAACGTTTGAAAGAGATTCGAGTTTGTTTTGTCTCAGTTGACATTAAAATTGCATCGAGCTCACGGCAAAGGCAAAGAAAAATATGTAGATAATCATAGTAGTTTTTGAAGTTAGATTTTAGAAAGGGGGCCGCTATTTATTTATTGGCTGTAATTAGAGCTATTCCTATTTTAATTCACGCGAAAAGAGAGAAAAAATGAAAAAAGGAGAAGAAAGACGAGCAGGAATGAGGCGAGAGTTGGACACCAGATGGGTGACCCGTTTCGTTGTAGTTTTTGCGTTAAAGTACTAGGGACTCATTTGTAAGTGTACTAAAAATGACAGCCTGACTCACAACGCATCAATAAAAAACATTGAATTACTAATGTATCTAAAGCGTTGAGTTGATATTATTGCGCATAATTATTATTTAGATTTTAACTCTTTACTAAATTTAGGTTCTTTCTCATAAATACATGTTTTCAACAAAAATATTTTTCGCAGCCGAATTTGAAGCTATGGTCACACATATACCACTACAACAATTTGTAATGGCAATGCATTGAACACAAACACGTACAAGCAAAATATGCTATGAATGAATCGATAACAAGAGAAGAAATTTCGACTTCCTTTGCAGGCTTCAGAGTGTGGACTGTAGCTTTGATTACGACAACGGTTTTAGAAATAGTCGAATGTAAATAAAACGCGTTTCACATCAGTTTTCAAATCACTAAATTAAATGGTATGTTTGCGCGTTTACTCGGTTCGTTTACGCTTTCATTAGTATCTTAGCAACGGGGTCCGCTATCCATTGTTGCGTTATCTGTTTATAGTGGGATGTTTATTGATTAATGATAGAGTGATCTGTCCATAGAGAAAAGAACTACAATCAAAGTAAACAATTATGATTGACGTCCAATTTCATCCGATAATGTAAATGGCATACTCAAAAACCTGTTTTAACTAACTTTTAAAAGGGGTAAAGACCAACTCGAAACCCATCAAAATCTCTGAACTTTGAATGATCGACATCGGATTCGCGGCAATGATGAGCACTCCGATGGTGGATTAACGCCCAAAGCATCTATATCGTTTTCGCTTTATGATATTTAACGTACCATAATATATTCCGACGAATTCAAGGATTAACGAAAAAACGTTAGGAAGTAACACTCTCTTTTGGGCGGCGTATCAGAAGTAACCATTTTAACTTCGGCGAAGGATTAACGAACAATACATCGGGAAGAAATACCCTCTTTTGTGCGGTGCATACAAAGTTACCGTTTTTACCTCGGCGAAGGATTAACGGCCAAAATGTCAGGAAGAGATACTCCTCTACTCAGTGGATAAGTTCTCATTTTTACTCAAAGGTTTAACGCTCAAAACGTAAGTAAGAAACACGCTCTTTATACTATATGTTTAAAGTTACAGTTATTATTTAATATACACGTTTATTAGTTTAATATATAGACTTTCTTGACATCAAATGACATTGTTATGTATACACTGATGTTAACATTTTGCGGCCGGTGGTGAATTTAGTTATTGACATCACGTCTTCACGAATAAGGACGTAAAATCATACAGACCGCGTCTAGCTCTCCACACTACAATCACTGAGGGAGGCAAAAGCACCACTGAGGACGTAACAGATCCTGGCCGTAACCAACCTCGGTGACTGGCAAGCTCATACCATTTCAAACTAAATACTGATTTACTTTAAATAGAAACTAGCGAGTAAACTAGTATAGGCTGCGTCAGTGTTTGATATAAACGATAGGTAATATAATGAAATTTGTAGCACCGTAAAAAATAGAAATAGAAGCTAGCGAGTAAACTAGTATAGGCTGCGTCGGTGTTTGATATAAACGATAGGTAATGTTATGAAATTTGTAACACCGTAAAAAAATGTTGATTTAACTTTACTGATCACGTTTCGAGATTTAGCCCTTCGTCGGAGTAAAAGAGTTAGACTAAGAGGTCTTGGTTTCACGGTTATTTATCACCGCTGTACTATTTAACAAAAGGCGCATTTGCACAGACCAGGGATAGCCTCAGAGTTAAATCAAATTTGTTTGTTTTTCTATCAATTATGCGATTAAATCTTTTTGAATTTGTTTTGCTTTGCTTGGGATTTATAAAATTTTTACAACAGGCTTTCGAATTCCCTGTACAAATGCGCCTTTTGTCAAATGGTATAGCGGTCGGCTAGATAACATGAAACACAAGAAATATAGGCTGCGTGGGAAGCTCATATATACTACACATTTCAGTATTACATTCAAATCTTTGTGGGCCTAACATTGACGCCTGCGGCACACCACATTCAAGCGTTTGAAATTGCATTATCAATGGACTTTCAAGATTGAAAATCACATTGTTTTCTGAAGTATATATCCAGTTGTACTTATATAAATTAATGTAGAGTCTGCCAAGCTGTATTTACTTCATTCTTACTACAGAGAGAAAAAAATCGCTATTAGAGCTTCTAAAACTCATGAATAATTAATGAAGAGAAAACAAAGACAAAATCACTAGCGTGAAGGAGTTTGAAATCTGATGAAACACTTGCATAAAATTAAGCCAACTTTGCTTTGAATTTCTCCAATAATTATCCAATAATTTGAGAAGTAATATCCAACACTCGAAAGAGTGATTCATCAGGTTTTCAAACACCTCAAAATGGGCCCAAAAAAACTCGGCTGCGCCTCGTTTTTTCAACCCATTTTTCGGTGTTTGAAAACCTGATGAAACACTCTTTCTCGTGTTTGATATATTACTAGAAGAATACGAGCATCAAAAGCAAATAATTAAGTTTAAAATATTGAAACACCTTGTTTGCAAATTGAAAAAAAATATTTGACACTTTAATCAAAAAATCTATTCATTATCATAAAATAGCTGAATATTTGGTTGTGTTCAATTACAAAAAATGACAGTTCGCAAATGAATTAAAGACTAACTTTATTACAGTTGAAAAATGTGATTAAAATATAATATATTAATGTATAGGTTTAGTGAATTGATCAGTGGAAAAAAACCGTTGAAATTTCGATGGATTGAAAGATTGCAAAAGAAATTTAAAAAGAGTGCTAGATTAGGAAGTTGTTTTTGTTGCATTTAGTTTCGTTGTGATATGCATATGAATAAATGATCAATAGTTTCTTTATGCTCAATGGAATCCAATTATAGTGTAATATGTGCATGAAGAAGTTAAGAGCAATTCAGAGAAAAGGCCAATGCAAAGATTCATGATATATCGAAGTGGCATTAAAGACTTAAGTCTTTTTGATCTTAAAATAAAATATTTATATACTTCAAATAACTCTTTATTGACTACGACACAGTTGTTTTTTTTCAGCATTTTTCAGCGTTTTTCTATAATTGAATTTTCATTTTTGTTGTCTTCTACATCGATATTTAATTAATTAAAGCCATTTTGGGTCCAAGCTTGAAGTTTGTGGTATATATATGAGATTTTTTGATCTCTAAATGTAAAAAATATCTATATATTTTACTTTTAAGTTTAAAAACTCTTTATTGACTACGACCCAGTTTGTTTCAGCATTTTTCAGCGTTTTTTTATAATCTAATTGCCCTTTTTGCGGCTTTACATCGATAGTTAATTAATGAAACGCCATGTGTGGTTCAAATGCTCACAAAACTCATGTTTAAATAGCTTTGAAAGTCAAATGTCAACTTTGTTGACTGTTTACACTATGTTGAAAAGCTGATATTTGAATAGCCTTAAATGCTTTATAATTTCGTCTTATTTTCGTTGCTTTGATTAAATATTTATTGGTTTTTCTTTAATTCAAGATTCGAAAGAATATTATACTTTAAAAGCAATTTGTACATCTATATATTTCTGAATAGGAAGTTTTCATATTTTAAATTTTTGTTCGTGTGTTTATTATTTAATCATGCCTCAAATTTTGCCATGCACTTTGCACTGTTGGAATAAATTTACATCTGAACAGCTATGAAACAACTTTTCTTATCATGATTTCCATTTCCGTTAATCTCTAAGTTTGACCTATTCATTTGGCTATATTTACTCAAACCTCAAATTACAAAGGACATTCAATTCCAGGTAGATTTACACTGTTAAATATACAGGATATATCATTTAAAGAACATAATTATGTTTGTATTTATATATATATATTTCCTGAATTGTAGGTATTTAAGTAGTTATTTATCATTTTATAGAACAATTCCCTTATTTTTTCATATTTTCTGTATGATCCTATTCTACGCGATTTCAAATGTTCCCTAATATTCATCAATTTGTTAGATTTTTTTATTTTTGAGTTTTTCAATTCTTTTGAATTGCCAGTCAATTTTATCAATAAAGTAATTACTCAGGCTACCCCGCAGGGTAGCCTGAGTCTAGGTTTACCTTTCAATCTATGGGTCTATCGTTGTGTCGAGATTACACATGACGTAATGCCACAGGTAAACCATCTATCAATTACTACTCTATGACGTAGCCTGAGTAAACGCACTAAGTGCGTGCGTCTAGTTATTATAGATTTTTTTACTCTGATTGGTTCATAGCTGGCTCCGTTAATTTCGTAACAAAGTTCAGTCACTATATTACAGCAAAACCAATTCACTGAAGATACGGCTGATTCTACTCTGGCGTCCAATTTAAATTTTTTTTTGTGAAAGCAACTGGACGCGTTTTACGTTTTTCTTCGCGATCACAAGGTATACTGGTATGTTTTACATCTCTGCTTCTTTTCTATAACTACAGGAACCCTTATTGATAGCAGTATATAACTGAAACCAGTGGTTGTTATCAATGTCAAAAGATGTTATTATTGTTTTTCTCCTGCGACCCTCATTTTCGTCTTTCCTCGGTCCAATCTTCCGTTCTTGTCGTCTTTGTTTTTTTTTCTTTTTATTGTTCGTTCGTTCGTTCCTTGCTTAATTCCTTGGTTCCTTGCTTCTTCCCTCCCTCCCTCCCTTGCTTCTAGCCTTCCTTGCTTCCTTGTTTCCTAGCTTCCTTCGTTCCTTCGGTTCGTTCGTTCGTTCGTTCGTTCGTTCGTTCGTTCGTTCGTTCGTTCGTTCGCTCACTCGCTCCTTCCTTCCTTCCTTCCTTCCTTCCTTCCTTCCTTCCTTCCTTCCTTCCGCTAAGCCTCGATTTGTTTTCAAAATATTCACAAATACTAAACAAAAACTTAAAAAACAGCGTTTAAATATACTCTGAACTGAGGCTATCCCTGTGCAAACGCGCCCTTTAACAACTAGTACAGCGGTACTAGATAACACGAAACTGATCTTTCACTTCATAACCACAATTTCATTTTCGATTCTTTCTAGGTAAGATGAATTCAAGTTCTACTAGACAAGCCAACACAAGTGTTCCTTCTCCTCGAGCTAAAGACTTCGACTTCACTTTAAAGCTGCTCTCCATCTCATTCCTAATCGTAATCATCATCTTGACGCTAGTCGGCAATGTCCTCGTCATTTCAGCATTCTCAATGTTCCGTAAACTACGTAGTGTTACAAACCATTTTGTAGTCTCGCTAGCGTTTACGGACCTACTTGTTGCGTTTTTCTCGATGCCTGTATGGGCAGCGTATCTTTCAACAGGCCCAACCTGGGTCCTTCCTTTGTGGTTGCGTAAGGCTTGGTCGTGTATGGACATACTCTGCGGTGTGGCTTCTATACTACATTTAAGCTGTATAAGCATCGAGAGATACATATGTATTTCGTTACCATTGAAGTATCACGATGTAGTGACGTCATTCAAGACCAGGGTTGCTATAGCAATGATATGGTTGGCTGCGTGCCTGATGGCGGTGATCAAGTTTGTTACTTGGGGGTACCCCCCACCGGCATACCAATTGTCAGCGTTCATTTTGTGTTTTCTTATTCCTACGTTGATAATGAGCAGTACATATCTTATGATATTCAAGGTGAGTCGAACTTCCCCCCTGTTTTATGGGTGGCATGGGTGGCCTAGCGGTGAGAGCGCTGGCCTTTCACCGCTGTGGTCCAGGTTCGAGTCCCCAATCGGGCATGGATTGTATGTGAATTGAGTTTGTTTGAGTTTGTTTCCTATGCCACGAGGGTTTTTCTCCGGGTTATCCGGTTTTCCTCCCTCCGCAAAAATGAACATGTGAGCTGAATTGTGTGCAAAATAATTAAACGTAGAGGTAGTGAGTGTGAGTGAGTCTCCTAGATTAGTAGGGCGCACTGCGTCCAGCTAGAAGATTGAAACGTTAAAAAAAGTTATTTATTATTATTATTTTTGTTATTAATTTTATGGTATTACAATATGATACGGGGTCAGCAGGAGGGGGGGGGGGGGGGGGGGTATGGTGGAAGAAATAAAGTTTGGAAGGGTTGGGAGAAGTAGGGGAGAAGGGATATGGGACTGAACTTTACATGAACAGAAAAATGGGAAATATAAAATGCACTGAAAAGCTAGTGAATTGGGACATGTGCCTCACACTTGTTTCGACTATCCAATCAGTGTAGCTTTGAGTAGCTTTAAATAGCCGTAAAACGGAGCATTGGTGGAAAGGGGAGAGGAAAGGCTTTCGGAGCGAGAGGTCTCCAGTTCGATCCCCAGTGGTCTAATACTTGTTTCGATTTCTTTCCATTCTGTATAGCTTTAAGTAGAAACAAGCTAGATGTGAGGTCACTGGGAGTCTAACTCGGGACCTCTCGCACTTAACGCCGCGCACAGACCAACTGTGCCATCCTTGCTCCTGTGTGTTTATAATCGAGGTGTGTTGTCCATATTCCACAGGTATCCCGAACACAAGCTCGTAAGATGACACTAACAGTGAATGGTAAATCGAAGCGGTTTTGTCTTCCCAAAGAACTAAAGGCAGCCAAAACACTAGCTGTAGTAATGGGAGCATTCTTGTTTTGTTGGTTACCGTTCTTCCTGGTAAACGTTATTTATGCTGTATGTAGGTGAGAATCAGTATCATCATCATCATCTTTATCATCATTATCATCTTTATTATCATCATCATTATCGTCATCATTATCATTATCATTATTATCATCATTATCGTCATCATTATCATCATCATTGTTATCATCATTATCATCTTTATTATCATCATTATCATCATCATCATCACCATCATCATTATTATCATCATCGTTATCATTATTATTATCATTATCATTGTTATCATCACTATCATCATTATTATCATCATTATCGTCATCATTATCATCATCGTTATCATTATTATTATCATTATCATTGTTATCATCACTATCATCATTATTATCATCATTATCGTCATCATTATCATCATCGTTATCATTATTATTATCATTATCATTGTTATCATCACTATCATCATTATTATCATCATTATCGTCATCATTATCATCATCGTTATCATTATTATTATCATTATCATTGTTATCATCACTATCATCATTATTATCATCACTATCGTCATAATTATTATCATTATTATCATAATCATCATTATCATTGTTATCATCATTATCGTCATCATTATGATCATCGTTATCATTATTATTATTATCATTATTATTATCATCGTTACATATCACCACCATGCATTGGTTATTATTTCAAATGTTAAAATGCGCAATATAAGTACAGGGGTAGCTCTATTAAGCGGTCACCCTCGGGACAAAGTGGCCGCTTAATAGAGTTTGGCCGCTTAATAGGGGTTGGCCGCTTAATAGAGATTGGCCGCTGAATAGAGGTATAGAATATGTATAGGAATAGATTTGGGACTTTTTTATTGTGGCCGCCTAATAGAGGGTGACCGCTTAATGGGTGACCACTTAATAGAGGTACCACTGTATTAAACAATATTATTATTATCATTGGCAGCACCATCACCATCACCATCACCATCACCATCACCATCACCATCACCATCACCATCACCATCACCATCACCATCACCATCACCATCACCATCACCATCACCATCACCATCACCATCACCATCACCATCACCATCACCATCACCATCACCATCACCATCACCATCACCATCACCATCATCATAACCATCACCATCACCATCACCATCACCATCACCATCACCATCACCATCACCATCACCATCATCATAACCATCACCATCACCACCATCGAATAAACACCTGTATCTGTACTATAGGTAATATAATGAAATTTGTAACACCGCAAAAATAGAAATAGAAACTAGCGAGTAAACTAGTATAGGTTGCGCCGGTGTTTGATATAAACGATAGGCAATATAATGAAATTTGTAACACCGCAAAAATAGAAATAGAAACTAGCGAGTAAACTAGTATAGGTTGCGCCGGTGTTTGATATAAACGATAGGCAATATAATGAAATTTGTAACACCGTAAAAAATGTTGACTTAACATTACTGACGTTTCGAGCTTTAGCCCTTCCTCGGAGTAAAAACGTTTTCATTTATATCTGTACTAATTAATTATAACTAATAATGATGGTGGTTGTTTTCCAGGAAAAGATGTCCGATCCATTTAGAAGCCATCATGCTTACGAAGTGGCTGCATTATCTGAACTCTGTTCTCAATCCCATAATATATAGCTGCTTGAATAAAGACTTTAGAAATGCTTTCAAAAAACTGAGTTTTTACTATGCTGCCAAGCTTACTCGATGTAAATCACACGTCGATACACCGAACATGTCGAATTCAACACGTGCACGGTTGTCGTCACGTATAGTCACAGATGGGCACTGATTGGTCATCTTTTGGTCACGTACTATCAAGACGTCACGGATGTAAGCTGAGTTGGTCACCTTCTGTCACATACTATCATGAAGTCACCTGAACTGATTGGTCACCTTCTGTCACGTACTATCATGACGTCACACCTTGTCACGGATGTGCATTGATTGGTCACTTACTATTATGAAGTCAAGGGCTGTCACGGATAAGCATTGATTGGTCAGTCAACGGTCACATACTCTCATTGCATATCGTCACGTATAATCACAGCTGGGCACTGATTGGTCACTTACTATTATGACGTCAAGGGCTGTCACAGCTGGGCATTGATTGGTCACCTTCTGGTCACGTACTATCAAGACGTCACAGCCGGGCACTGATTGCTTACTTACTTGTCACGTACCCACAGATGTGCATTGATTGGTCACCTTCTGTCACGCGCTATCATGACATCACGTTTTGTCACTGATGTATACTGATAAGTGACACATGGTCACTTACTATCATGACGTCACGGGTTGTAACAGATGTGCATTGATTGGTCAGTTAACGGTCACGTACTATCATAACGTCACACCTTGTCACTGTCAGGTACTATCATGACGTTACACCTTGTCACAGATGTGAACTGATTGGTCACCTTCTGTCACGTACTATCATGACGTCACGTTTTGTCACAGATGTATACTAAGAAGTCACTAATAGTCACGTGATATCATGCTCCGGAGGGAAAGCGTAAGAAGGGAAGGCCAAGAGAGACATGGAGGAAAACAATTGAAAAAGAGAGGTAAAAGAATGGGTGGTGACGTCACCACATGGACATAAGTGAACATATTCTGTCAGGGACGACACGGGTGAAAAACGCACTGCGCACGCTCGGAAGACGGTCGTGTTTACAATAAAACCATTGGAGATTTACCGGCATTTGGTAAATCTTAAAAGTTAAGAACGTTCGGGGAAAGTTAGTGCTATATTTCCCTAACACATTACATTAGTTGTTTTCTTTCCCTTGTCAAATAATACAAGAGAAATTCGGATAATACATAACCACACGAAAACACGAAAATCTTCGTAAAATCTTCAGTTAGTCTTGTGTTTTGCTTACGCATGCGCCGTGCGTTTTTCACCCGTGTCATCAGGGACATGACTTACGGTAATAGGAATGGTTAAGGAAACTTGATTGGACAGGAAACTGGACACGATCTCGCACTACGTCATCTGTCAACAGTACACTCATGTGCCGAATCGAATGTGACTTATGAGCAAAAGCTTTTGTTTGAATTCGTTTGCATATTAGATGCGGCACATGTGAGATGCGACGTTTGAGCTGGACCGGGCCGACCATTTAACTTCATTTAGAAATGATTTTTTCCCCTTCTCAATGCCCTGCAGGATATATATATTTCTATACTTTGCATCTTTTTCTCCCCTAACAAAAGTGCAGGAATTTTCTGTATACCATTTGTGCTGCACGAAATTTTGCGAAATCAAAATCACCCACAGCCCCCCTTAAAAGTTAAATGGTCGGCCCCTACCAAACACTTTTTAATAGAGAAATGAAGATTATTGGTGATAAAACGAGCTTTGTAAAGACATGGGCTGTTTGTGTGGTCCTATTGAGCAGCTTTGATTGGACAGTTTTGGATAAATAAGAAAACTGGAGAAAAATTCTAGTGCAAAATAATCGAATTATTTCTCATGGTATTTAAGAAGAAGAACAAGAAAAATGTCAGCTATAACATTCAGTCAAACGTTCTATAATCGCGAATTCTTCTTATATGACATTAAATTGCAAATCTTAAAAGTAGAACAGATGTTAATATATTTGTTGAATAAAAACGAGCCTTTACATAAACTAGCTATTTATTTGTTCCATGCAGTTTTGCGCATTCTTTATGGGCTATAGTCCATATCAAAAATCGTCATTTTTGGCCATTTTTGCGCATTTTGCATGGGCTAAAGTCCATCAATAATTGTCCCTTTTAGCCATTTTTGCGCATTTTGCATGGGCTAAAGTCTATCAATAATATAAAATTGTCCCTTTTAGCCATTTTTGAGCATTTTGCATGGGCTAAAGTCTATTAAAAATCGTCATTTTTGGCCATTTTTGCGCATTTTGCATGGGCTATAGTCCATCAATAATCGTCCCTTTTGGCCATTTTTGAGCATTTTGCATGGAAAAATATAGTCCATCAAAAATCGTCATTTTTGCGCCTTTTTCATGGGCTATAGTCCATCCAAAATCGTCATTTTTGATCATTTTGCATGCGCTATAGTCCATATCCAAAATCATCATTTTTGAGCATTTTGCAGGGGCTATAGTCCATCCAAAATCGTCATTTTTGAGCATTTTTCATGGGCTATAGTCCATCCAAAATCGTCATTTTTATTTTAATTTTATTTTATTGACAATATTTATACAGAGGTGCCCAGTTCAGCATAAGCTGGTTTGAATGGGGCATTTTGATCATTTTGCATGCGCTATAGTCCATATCCAAAATCATCATTTTTTTGAGCATTTTGCATGGGCTATAGGCCATCAATAATCGTCATTTTAAGTCTTTTTTGCGCTTTTTTCATAGGAAATAGTCCATGAAAAATCGTCATTTTTGGTTATTTTTGCGCCTTTTTGAGCATTTTGCATGAGAAAATATAGTCGGTCAAAAATCATCATTTTGGGTCATTTTTGCGCCTTTTTGAGCATTTTGCATGGGAAAATATAGTCGATCAAAAATCATCATTTTAGGCCATTTTTGCGCCTTTTTGAGCATTTTGCATGGGAAAATATAGTCCATCAAAAATCATCATTTTAGGTCATTTTTGCGCCTTTTTGAGCATTTTGCATGGGAAATTATAGTCCATCAAAAATCGTCATTTTAGGTCATTTTTGCGCCTTTTTGAGCATTTTGCATGGGAAAATATAGTCCATCAAAAATCGTCATTTTAGGTCATTTTTGCGCCTTTTTGAGCATTTTGCATGGGAAAATAAAGTCCATCCAAAATCATCATTTTTGCGCCTTTTGCATGCGCTACAGTCCATCCAAAATCGTCATTTTTGCGCATTTTGCATGGGTTATAGTCCATCCAAAATCGTCATTTTTTGCGCACTTTTCATGCTTTAGTCCATCCAAAATCGTCATTTTTGGTCATTTTGCATGGGCTTTAGTCCACTAAAAATTGTCGTTTTTGGTCATTTTTGCATGGGCTATAATCCATCAAAATTCGTCATTTCTGGTCTCTTTTGATCATTTTGCATGGGCTATAAAGTTCCATCCAAAATCGTCATTTTTGGTCTTTTTTGATCATTTTGCATGGGCTATAGTCCATCCAAAATCGTCATTTTTGATCATTTTGCATGGGCTATAATCCATCCAAAATCGTCAATTTTGGTCATTTTTGAACATTTTCATATGGGCTATAGTCGATCATAAATCGTTATTTGTAAAGTGAGTAAAGTTATTCACGTCTTTCTTATTTCTTTTAATGTTTATTTCAATGTTTATATCATGTGGTCACGTGTTATATATAACAGACTAATTGATCAAGCTTACTGGCCAGGATTTCTTATGACGTCACGTGTTGTTAGGTGGCATGACGATCAATGAAATCTACAATCATGTGCACGTAATCCACAGTAGTTGATTAGTCTATGACGTCACCACATGGACATAAGTCAACATATTCTGTCAGGGACGACCACAGGCAGCCCAAGCAATTCACTTTTACAGTAGAGATATGTGAGGAAAAAAACGATATTTTTTATTGAAATAAATTTGAACATATTTCAATCCTGTGTTGTTGTTTAACTTATTTAATGTCATTCTGGGTGTTTTTTGAACGTTTTAGAGCATTTTTTCTTAATGTTTGCCCACCTGTACTTAAATATGGAAAGGCTGGTCACTCGAGATATCCATCGCTTGTCTACGATGGTCGAAAAAATTATGTTTAATCCTTCCTTTGCTTTCAAAATCCCCTCAGCAACATAGATTAATGATCCTTCTGTCCAGAGACCAGCAAAATTTTCACGGATCCCCAGTCAGACCTCACGAAATCATAGATATTGAACGATTTTCAACGACAATTTTCCTTCAGATGATCTGTGACTAGCACTTAACGGACACGATAACTTCGCAACCGGGCCTTCTTTTGTAAAACTCATTCTCATTGGACGACTGTATTCCATGGTTACCAATCATCCAATCAGAATGAGTTTAACAAAGAAGGCCCGGTTGCGAAGTTATCGGTGTCTGTTAAGCGCTAGTCACAGACCATCTGAAGGAAAATTGTCGTTGAAAATCGTTCAATATCTATGATTTCGTGAGGTCTGACTGGGGATCCGTGAAAATTTTGCTGGTCTCTGGACAGAAGGATCATTAATCTATGTTGCTGAGGGGATTTCGACATGAATGTCCAATATCCACGACCTGATACGGATGGTAAATTCTAATTTACCATCCGTAACTGTTGGTGAA
Organism: Metridium senile; assembly: GCA_949775045.1. NCBI lineage: Eukaryota > Metazoa > Cnidaria > Anthozoa > Actiniaria > Metridiidae > Metridium > Metridium senile. The sequence continues at coordinate 14,733,593 of OX459107.1, forward strand.
GTTAATTAATATGCACGTTTTATGCATATCATTAATTATTACAGATGGTGAAATGTTCAAATTGGTCACCCTGTGTCATTCTTTGCATATATTCAAATTGGGTTTCCTGTGTTATTTTATGCATATATTATCTTCAAGGGTTCCCCCACCAAATGTATTACCATCGGTAACAGTTCGTGACAGATGGTGAAATTTTCAAATTGCTCTCGCTTTCTTATTAAGATTTGTAATTGAGACTTTTCCTGTTCTCTGAAATCGCTCTGTAACATTTCGAAGACTTCGTTCAATCTTTCCTAAAGTTATAATTGATAAACGTGGCCTCGCACGCGCGATTAAAACACTAGCTTTAGGAATCTTTTTGAATGTTTATCTTTTGCTTGAATACCAATTATCTAAACAACTTCAACTGTAAATGTGTATACGCCGTTTTCAAAACACTGGGTTCAAATCGTCGCATGCCGTATTAAACCAGAACTGCACAAGTCCTTATAATTCCAATAATAATTATCAAGATTCGGAATAACTTCAACTCTAAATGTATACTGATATGTTTAACAAACGTCGTTCTCCAAAAACTCCGATCAAATCATCGTCTGCGAGTTATCGAAATAACTTTACATTTGTAATAACAATAAATATGTTTACTCGTAATCATTGAGTTTTTTGATAAAAGCGGCACGAGCTTTCACAAAATTTACAAACATGTGCAATATAATGTATACGCCGCTTTCAAATTCGTCGCATACCGTTTGAAACCAGAACTCCACAAGTCCTTATCTTTCCAATGATAATTATCAAGATTAGAATAACTTCAACTCTAAATGTATATATGTGTAACATACGTCGTTTTCAAAAAACTCCGATTAAATATCGTGTGTCGGAATACGACTGATTAACTTAACAATGTAAATGCTTATACGCCGTTTTCAAAACACTGTGTTCAAATCGTCACATGCCGTATTCAGTAAACCAGAACTGCACAAGTCTTTATAATTCCAATAATAATTATAAACACTCGGCGAACTTTCACAAACTTGACTCAAGTGTTTTTAACACAGAGTATGCCCACACATTTACATCGAGTAATAAATAATACCTTTACTCGTAAATATGCGTGGAATACTTTAAACAAAAACGCGAAGAACTTTAAAAAAAAATGACTCGAGTGTTTTAAACACGGAATTTAACTTCTAGCTGCGTGGAGTGCTATAAACACGCGACCCCAAAGTGAAGCTGGACTGAGATTCGGAGCCTGAGATTCACATTGCCTCAGATTCACATTCATTTCCGGGGGGAGGTCAACAAGGTCAGTTTGTAAAAGCTTTATTACAACAACACAACTGATAAATGTAAAGTAATTGCAAATCAGATATGTAGTTATTACTTGGATTCAATTTATTAAATCAATTTAGAGACGATATATAAAACTTATTATACACAAAGTTATGTTTTACGCTCTGAGATTCAAAGCTACAGCCTTAGATTCAAATCTCTAGCCTGACATTCGAAACTCCAGCCTTAGATTCAAAAATTACTGCCTTAGATTCAAATCTCAAGCCTGACATTCGAAACTCAAGCCTTAGATTCAATAATAACAACAGCCTTAGATTCAAATATCTACGGCCTTAGATTCAAATATCTACGGCCTTAGATTCAAAACTCCAGCCTTAGATTCAAAACTCTACAGCCTTAGATTCAAAACTCTACGGCCTTTAAGATTCAAAACTCCAGCCTTAGATTCAAAACTCTACGGCCTTAGATTCAAAACTCCAGCCTTAGATTCAAAACTCCAGCCTTAGATTCAAATATCTACAGCCTTAGATTCAAATATCTACAGCCTTAGATTCAAATATCTACGGCCTTAGATTCAAATATCTACAGCCTTAGATTCAAATATCTACGGCCTTAGATTCAAATATCTACGGCCTTAGATTCAAAAATAACAGTCTTAGATAAAAAAAATTACATCCTTAGATTCAAAAATAACAGTCTTAGATTAAAAATTACAGCCTTATTGATTCAAATCTCTAGCCTGATATTCGAAACTCCAGCTTTTAAATAGATTCAATATTAACAACAGCCTAATAGATTAAAAAGAGCCTTAAATTCAAATTCTACAGCCTTAGATTCAAATATATACGGCCTTAGATTCAAATATCTACAGCCTTAGATTCAAATATCTACGGCCTTAGATTCAAAACTCCAGCCTTAGATTCAAATATCTACGGCCTTAGATTCAAAACTCCAGCCTTAGATTCAAAACTCCAGCCTTAGATTCAAATATCTACGGCCTTAGATTCAAAACTCTACGGCCTTTAAGATTCAAAACTCCAGCCTTAGATTCAAATATCTACGGCCTTAGATTCAAAACTCTACGGCCCGTTAGATTCAAAACTCCAGCCTTAGATTCAAAACTCTACAGCCTTAGATTCAAAACTACAGCCTTAGATTCAAAACTCTACGGCCTTAGATTCAAATATCTACGGCCTTAGATTCAAATATCTACAGCCTTAGATTCAAATATCTACGGCCTTAGATTCAAATATCTACGGCCTTAGATTCAAAAATAACAGTCTTAGATAAAAAAAATTACATCCTTAGATTCAAAAATAACAGTCTTAGATTAATTACAGCCTTATTGATTCAAATCTCTAGCCTGATATTCGAAACTCCAGCTTTTAAATAGATTCAATATTAACAACAGCCTAATAGATTAAAAACAGCCTTAAATTCAAATTCTACAGCCTTAGATTCAAATATATACGGCCTTCGATTCAAGTATCTACAGCCTTAGATTCAAATATCTACGGCCTTAGATTCAAATATCTACAGCCTTAGATTCAAAAATAACAGTCTTAGATAAAACAATTACATCCTTAGATTCAAAAATAACAGTCTTAGATTAATTACAGCCTTATTGATTCAAATCTCTAGCCTGATATTCGAAACTCCAGCTTTTAAATAGATTCAATATTAACAACAGCCTAATAGATTAAAAACAGCCTTAAATTCAAATTCTACAGCCTTAGATTCAAATATCTACAGCCTTAGATTCAAATATCTACGGCCTTAGATTCAAATATCTACGGCCTTAGATTCAAAACTCCAGCCTTAGATTCAAAACTCTACGGCCTTAGATTCAAAACTCTACGGCCTTAGATTCAAAACTCCAGCCTTAGATTCAAAACTCTACGGCCTTAGATTCAAAACTATACGGCCTTAGATTCAAAACTCCAGCCTTAGATTCAAAACTCCAGCCTTAGATTCAAATATCTACAGCCTTAGATTCAAAACTCTACCGGCCTTAGATTCAAAACTCCAGCCTTAGATTCAAATATCTACAGCCTTAGATTCAAATATCTACGGCCTTAGATTCAAATATCTACGGCCTTAGATTCAAATATCTACAGCCTTAGATTCAAATATCTACGGCCTTAGATTCAAAACTCTACGGCCTTAGATTCAAAACTCCAGCCTTAGATTCAAAACTCCAGCCTTAGATTCAAATATCTACAGCCTTAGATTCAAATATCTACAGCCTTAGATTCAAAACTCTACGGCCTTTAAGATTCAAAACTCCAGCCTTAGATTCAAATATCTACGGCCTTAGATTCAAAACTCTACGGCCTTAGATTCAAAACTCCAGCCTTAGATTCAAAACTCCAGCCTTAGATTCAAATATCTACAGCCTTAGATTCAAAACTCTACCGGCCTTAGATTCAAAACTCCAGCCTTAGATTCAAATATCTACGGCCGGCCTTTAAGATTCACAACTGATCAAGAAATTGCAAATAAGATATGTAGTTATTACTTGAGCTCAATACACAAAGTTATATTTTACGCTCCAGCCTGAGATTCAAAACTCAAGCCTTAGATTCAAATATCTACGGCCTTAGATTCAAAACTCTACGGCCTTAGATTCAAAACTCCAGCCTTAGATTCAAAACTCCAGCCTTAGATTCAAATATCTACAGCCTTAGATTCAAAACTCTACCGGCCTTAGATTCAAAACTCCAGCCTTAGATTCAAATATCTACGGCCGGCCTTTAAGATTCACAACTGATCAAGAAATTGCAAATAAGATATGTAGTTATTACTTGAGCTCAATACACAAAGTTATATTTTACGCTCCAGCCTGAGATTCAAAACTCAAGCCTTAGATTCAAATATCTACGGCCTTAGATTCAAAACTCTACGGCCTTAGATTCAAAACTCCAGCCTTAGATTCAAAACTCCAGCCTTAGATTCAAATATCTACAGCCTTAGATTCAAAACTCTACCGGCCTTAGATTCAAAACTCCAGCCTTAGATTCAAATATCTACGGCCGGCCTTTAAGATTCACAACTGATCAAGAAATTGCAAATAAGATATGTAGTTATTACTTGAGCTCAATACACAAAGTTATATTTTACGCTCCAGCCTGAGATTCAAAACTCAAGCCTTAGATTCAAATATCTACGGCCTTAGATTCAAAACTCTACGGCCTTAGATTCAAAACTCCAGCCTTAGATTCAAAACTCCAGCCTTAGATTCAAATATCTACAGCCTTAGATTCAAAACTCTACCGGCCTTAGATTCAAAACTCCAGCCTTAGATTCAAATATCTACAGCCTTAGATTCAAATATCTACGGCCTTAGATTCAAATATCTACGGCCTTAGATTCAAATATCTACAGCCTTAGATTCAAATATCTACGGCCTTAGATTCAAAACTCTACGGCCTTAGATTCAAAACTCCAGCCTTAGATTCAAAACTCCAGCCTTAGATTCAAATATCTACAGCCTTAGATTCAAATATCTACAGCCTTAGATTCAAAACTCTACGGCCTTTAAGATTCAAAACTCCAGCCTTAGATTCAAATATCTACGGCCTTAGATTCAAAACTCTACGGCCTTAGATTCAAAACTCCAGCCTTAGATTCAAAACTCCAGCCTTAGATTCAAATATCTACAGCCTTAGATTCAAAACTCTACCGGCCTTAGATTCAAAACTCCAGCCTTAGATTCAAATATCTACGGCCGGCCTTTAAGATTCACAACTGATCAAGAAATTGCAAATAAGATATGTAGTTATTACTTGAGCTCAATACACAAAGTTATATTTTACGCTCCAGCCTGAGATTCAAAACTCAAGCCTTAGATTCAAATATCTACGGCCTTAGATTCAAAACTCTACGGCCTTAGATTCAAAACTCCAGCCTTAGATTCAAAACTCCAGCCTTAGATTCAAATATCTACAGCCTTAGATTCAAAACTCTACCGGCCTTAGATTCAAAACTCCAGCCTTAGATTCAAATATCTACAGCCCAGTTAGATTCAAATATCTACGGCCTTAGATTCAAATATCTACGGCCTTAGATTCAAATATCTACAGCCTTAGATTCAAATATCTACGGCCTTAGATTCAAAACTCTACGGCCTTAGATTCAAAACTCCAGCCTTAGATTCAAAACTCCAGCCTTAGATTCAAATATCTACAGCCTTAGATTCAAATATCTACAGCCTTAGATTCAAATATCTACGGCCTTAGATTCAAATATCTACAGCCTTAGATTCAAATATCTACGGCCTTAGATTCAAATATCTACGGCCTTAGATTCAAAAATAACAGTCTTAGATAAAAAAAATTACATCCTTAGATTCAAACTCCAGCCTGACATTTGAAAACCGCCTTTTATGCGTTTTTGTATAAATAACATTGATTTAAAGCACCGATGTCTCTCTTTTAAGGTTTTTAAGCCTGCGATTCCCCCGGCCGTACTATGTTAAACTATTTTTAACAATATCTCAGCCTTATAGATTCAAAACTCCAGCCTTATAGATTCACCGCAACCCGTAATTTATGCCTTTCTGTGTGAATAACTTTAAATAATCTCTCTCTGTAAGCTATTTTAACGGACAATATGTCAGCCTGAGATTCACGGGCCGTACTATTAACAATTAACAATAAATTGGAACCCCGCCTAACGTCCAACCGCTTAATACGGCCACCCCTTTAATACGGCCACTTTGGGCTGACCCTTCAGTTGCCGGATAAACGAGTTTCCACTGTCTTCATCTTATTTCGTTTCGTTAATGCTCATGCTAATGGTTTATTTCTTGAAGCTTTAGTTATTTATCTCAACGAGCACTATATACAATCATTTATGTTTTATTTCAAACTTTACATTACAAGCATGATATATCTGGTTCAGATAAAAAACGTTTAAAATAACGTAAACAATGAGCGACGACATGGATAACAAGATACTAATGCTAAATGATAAAAACTCCTCCAATCGGAGAAAAGGATTTCCTTTTTACTAACGTTGATAACATGCCACCCAGAAGTTACTTGGTCCAGTGATCGGCTTCACCCAGAGGATATCCAGTGTTAAGATAATCGATGTTGTTGATACAATGGACGACGGTCGCGAAGATACATTCTTTCATATGAACGAAGGTTTGGCTAGCCGATTCATCTCTAGTCATTATGTGAAAATATCATCTACTGATCCTTCCGAAATATCTAGCGATTCACTGTCGTCTTGCGAAATTTCGCCATGCACAGTGATAACTATTCATTGCGAGATAGGAGTTAGAGAAACGCTGGAAGCTGTCTTTGGACAAACAAATCCTTTGGTCAACTTACTGCAAGAAACGGCAATTAAAAGAAATGCTAATACAATTCAGTTATCTCCCGTTTTTCACCCTTCTTACCAATCCAGTGTTGGCTGGTATAGGGTATGGAAAGGTAAGTTATTTTTTTGGTTTGTTTGTGATTTAAAATCGTTGTAATGGTAGTAATTAATGGGGCTTTATTGGAGGGAGGGGTAGGGTATGCGGATATAACATTTCATTCCAGTTTATCTATTTCTTGTCAATGTGTAAATGAGATATGATATTTATCGAGTTAGTTTTCGGACACGCCCATTTCTCTGTGACTACACGTAACTCGGTGACAATTCGAGTCACGAGTTATGAGTTAATTGAGAGTTTTTTTTATTGATTAAGTTAATTAGATGTAGCATCATTATCAATCGATATCGTGTAATTGTTTAAAGTTTAAGTTACATATTAAATTAAACTTGCTGGTATTTCCAACGTTGTTTGTCATTAAGCTACTTGATTGTCAAAATGGGAGCGGTCTCAGCTAAATGCCTATGCCGTTATGTGCGTTACTCAAAAGGCACGTTATTTGATTTTTTCGTTCCCTTTTATTTAATTGACAACTATGAAATAACACTTTTTTCAGGTCCACAAACATTGCGATGGCAAGCCAGGAATGCTGCAGTCGCTGCTATTGGGAAGGAGCGGTGGAAATCGAGGAACACTTCTCTTCCATTTCCATTAACATTACCATTGTACAGGTTTGCAGGAGGATGGTCTCGGCCACTGTTAGCACCTTCTTCTCATCCACAATCGCTATCTTCGGAACCATCTTCTCCAGACATCTTTTTCGAATCAATATCTTTAGATACAGACGATTTTTCCGAACCCGATACCGACAACGAAGATCCTACTACAATCAACAAAACAAATTATTTTGAGCCCGCCCAAGACATCGGAGGAAACCGTCCATCTGTAATTATGGTTCCAGTAAAGAGGGTATGATAGTGATCATTTCATGTTCTCCCTACAAACTTTTATTTTTTTTTTAAATGTAAACACATTCCGTGCATTTTCTCATTTTGTTAATTCCCTTTTTTATCAACAGAAACAAAGTTCACCCAGAAGTGGTAGTTCATCTCCCTCCCGTAGTCTATTACCCAAGGTGAGTTGTAACATTCTTCAATTTCTTGTGTATTTCTCATTTTTTTATTTCTCATTTTTTTGTCAACAGAAACAAAGTTCACCCAGAAGTGGTAGTTCGTCACCCTCTCGTAGTCCATTACGCAAGGTGAGTTGTATCATTCTTCAATTTCTTGTGTATTTCTCATTTTTTTATTTCTCTTTTCTTTTGTCAACAGAAACAAAGTTCACCCAGAAGTGGTAGTTCGTCTCCCTCTCGTAGTCCATTACGCAAGGTGAGTTGTATCATTCTTCAATTTCTTGTGTATTTCTCATTTTCTTATTTCTCATTTTTTTTGTCAACAGAAACAAAGTTCACCCAGAAGTGGTAGTTCGTCACCCTCTCGTAGTCCATTACGCAAGGTGAGTTGTATCATTCTTCAATTTCTTGTGTATTTCTCATTTTTTTATTTCTCATTTTTTTTGTCAACAGAAACAAAGTTCACCCAGAAGTGGTAGTTCGTCTCCCTCTCGTAGTCCATTACGCAAGGTGAGTTGTATCATTCTTCAATTTCTTGTGTATTTCTCATTTTTTTATTTCTCATTTTTTTTGTCAACAGAAACAAAGTTCACCCAGAAGTGGTAGTTCGTCACCCTCTCGTAGTCCATTACGCAAGGTGAGTTGTATCATTCTTCAATTTCTTGTGTATTTCTCATTTTTTTATTTCTCATTTTTTTTGTCAACAGAAACAAAGTTCACCCAGAAGTGGTAGTTCGTCTCCCTCTCGTAGTCCATTACGCAAGGTGAGTTGTATCATTCTTCAATTTCTTGTGTATTTCTCATTTTTTTATTTCTCATTTTTTTATCAACAGAAACAAAGTTCACCCAGAAGTGGTAGTTCGTCACCCTCTCGTAGTCCATTGCGCAAGGTGAGTTGTATCATTCTTCAATTTCTTGTGTATTTCTCATTTTTTTATTTCTCATTTTTTTGTCAACAGAAACAAAGTTCACCCAGAAGTGGTAGTTCGTCTCCCTCTCGTAGTCCATTACGCAAGGTGAGTTGTGTCATTCTTCAATTTCTTGTGTATTTCTCATTTTTTTATTTCTCATTTTTTTATCAACAGAAACAAAGTTCACCCAGAAGTGGTAGTTCGTCACCCTCTCGTAGTCCATTGCGCAAGGTGAGTTGTGTCATTCTTCAATTTCTTGTGTATTTCTCATTTTTTTATTTCTCATTTTTTTTGTCAACAGAAACAAAGTTCACCCAGAAGTGGTAGTTCGTCTCCCTCTCGTAGTCCATTACGCAAGGTGAGTTGTGTCATTCTTCAATTTCTTGTGTATTTCTCATTTTTTTATTTCTCATTTTTTTATCAACAGAAACAAAGTTCACCCAGAAGTGGTAGTTCGTCACCCTCTCGTAGTCCATTGCGCAAGGTGAGTTGTATCATTCTTCAATTTCTTGTGTATTTCTCATTTTTTTATTTCTCATTTTTTTGTCAACAGAAACAAAGTTCACCCAGAAGTGGTAGTTCGTCTCCCTCTCGTAGTCCATTACGCAAGGTGAGTTGTGTCATTCTTCAATTTCTTGTGTATTTCTCATTTTTTTATTTCTCATTTTTTTATCAACAGAAACAAAGTTCACCCAGAAGTGGTAGTTCGTCACCCTCTCGTAGTCCATTGCGCAAGGTGAGTTGTGTCATTCTTCAATTTCTTGTGTATTTCTCATTTTTTTATTTCTCATTTTTTTTGTCAACAGAAACAAAGTTCACCCAGAAGTGGTAGTTCGTCTCCCTCTCGTAGTCCATTACGCAAGGTGAGTTGTATCATTCTTCAATTTCTTGTGTATTTCTCATTTTTTTATTTCTCATTTTTTTGTCAACAGAAACAAAGTTCACCCAGAAGTGGTAGTTCGTCTCCCTCTCGTAGTCCATTACGCAAGGTGAGTTGTGTCATTCTTCAATTTCTTGTGTATTTCTCATTTTTTTATTTCTCATTTTTTTTATCAACAGAAACAAAGTTCACCCAGAAGTGGTAGTTCGTCACCCTCTCGTAGTCCATTGCGCAAGGTGAGTTGTGTCATTCTTCAATTTCTTGTGTATTTCTCATTTTTTTATTTCTCATTTTTTTATCAACAGAAACAAAGTTCACCCAGAAGTGCAAGTTCTTCTCCCACCTGTAGGTTACTACATAAGGTGAGTTCAAAGCATCAGAATAGTTGTGGATTAGTCACACCTCAATATTATTCAATATTATTGCTGTAATAATAATTGCTGCACTTACGTTATTAAATAATGTTTCTCAATAGAAAACCATAAACAACGACACCTTGTCCGCCCTTGGATCGGCAAATGTACCCCAGAATGGTTTCTTTGAAAAATCTCTACCTCCCGACTCGGAGTTTGTAATTACAGAAAAGGAATGGAGATCTATTGAACCTAGGGAAACACCATCCGGGGCGCGAGCATTTTGTGGAGCTTGGTCTCATCTGTTTGCTAAACACTTAAAGCAATCAAACCCATATTGCTCTTTTGCTTTTAAGAACAACAGAATCAGGCAAGCTGCCTCAAGAAAAAAATCAACACCTTTTTTCCGAGGTTTAGCAAAATGTAAACAGCGGGAATGTACCATAAAAGTGAAGCTGTTAATAACTTCTGGAAACGAAAAGGACAGGAAGTTCAGCGTCACGTATAGTGGCATATTAAAACATCCCTCCGTGAATCCATGCTCCAGATTTGTCTCTGGCGAGTTGAGGATGCAAATGGGCCAAAAGCTGAAATCGACCACTCCCACAAAGCTGTACCATCAACACCTTGCTGCCATGGTACCTGACGAGTTTGTCTCAGGTAACAGGGATGGGGTAGGATCACCAAGTGTTCTTCGGAAAATATCTTCCGAAGAAAAGAAAAAGGAAGAGCTTGGTGATGCCATTACTCCAAGTCTCCTTCGGGTAAAGGAGAAATTGCAAAAAGAAGACATGGCTCAAGCTCAAGTGGTTGGTGAAGAACATGCCGGAAAAAGAAAAATATGGGGATACGTTCACTACATAGCAGTTGAACCCTTCACTGTTATGTTGTGGACTGAAGCTGGCATCCGGTTATGGCATGACCTGTGCTCTAGATCCACAGTACACTGGGATGCAACAGGATCCCTGGTTAGAAAAGTTGTAACGGACAGCCCAATTTACTATTATGCTATTGTTCTACCTCATCCAGTAAAAGGTGAAGCCCCTCTTGCCGTAGCTGAAATGATAACAAATAGCCATTCCACGCCAAGTCTGTCCAACTTTTTAACTCAGTTCCGATACGCTGAGGCATCGATTTTTGGATCTTCTAAGGTCGCAATACCAATGGCCATAGAAAGCGACCTTAGTTTTCCATTTATCCTCGCCTCGCTCAAAGAAATCAATGGGGAAACCTTTGTTGATTTCCTTAAGCGGTCATGGCGCATTGTTCTCAACAAGATGTCGCCGCGTGACATGGGAAAAATGTCTCCGCATGCATGTACGAGCCATGTCATGCATGAAATGGCCATCAAATGCAAAAAAACGTGAGTATGTTGATGTTTAGCAAACAATTGGGTATAAACAATAACTTATGGCGTGTTTTTGTTTTCCCTTTCAGATGTTCTGGTGAGCAAATACCGTTTCTTTTGCACTCTTTTGCCCTTCTGTTGAACTGCACGTCTCTCAAAGAGGCCGAGGCAGTGGTGCTTCATCTTTACACGGTAACCAAAAGTCCCACCGTCAGTGCAATTGCTTCCGATTCGTATCAGTGGCTAAAAGATGCCATGCCGAAAATCGGTTGCAAGGACTTTGGGACTTGTTTGGAACAATGTGAGGGTGAGCACGGGGTTGCACAAGAAAACAATCTAGAAGAAGACGACGATAATTTGCTCTTTAACAAAGAGCAAGAATTCTTAAATCAAACTCCTGGAAGTCCCTTTAAGATACACTTCGACAACTTGTTATTGTCAAGGGAGATAATAGTAGATAAGGCGTGTGAAGACAGCAAAGAGACAAAGGAGAACCGTTTTTTTATGCCAGCTGCCATGGATTACATCCAACAGTACCGCCTTCCAAATCTTCCTTTATGGTCAGGCATAATGAAAGGTTAGGGGTAGTTGCATGCAATATCGAATTTATCAATTTTATCAAATATGTATCAAATTTATCAATTGAGTGAGTAATTTCATTTTCCAATGCCAAATTCTTTCTATTTAAAGCACTCATTAATGCAGGGGATGTATGCTACTAACATATAGTGTACATGGTGATGAGGTAGCATAAATCATTTACATTATTTTCCAAGTGGCTTACAACAACTATTAACAGTCAACAATGTTTTTGGCTTTACAGAACACACAGGACATGTTGAAGTACAAACGCAACAAGAGTTAGACGAACACGAATGCTTTGTAAGTTATTCTTGTTTTGAGTGGTTTTATATGAGCAAGCTCCATACATACAAGTTTCTACATGCAGTTCACTTTTTTCGTTCACAGGCGAGGCACCAAAGCAATACAAGGTCGACCAATGCTACCATTGAAAACTGGTTTAAGTTAGTTAAAGTAGATGACTTTCTAGGAAAGAAGAATTTTAGACCAGATGTTTTTGCAATCAGGCATTACCGCGATATGAAGGGCCGCCAAAGACGTTTTACAGAAACGTATATATCAAAGATAAACCCTTCCAAAGAGGTAACACATATGGGCCTTTTTGCATTATAATAACATCCATAATCATTATCTTTCCACCCGTCCCGTCAGCCATATAAGTTAATTAGTTGTGTTTTGTTTTGGGAGAGGACAATAAAGCATACATTTAAGATAACAGTATTTGAATTTGTACAATGTTCAAGTAGGTGACAGGAGGAGACGTTTTTTATTGGTTTGTTTCAGAAAATGACGAAAGGCCAAAAAAATCGCGTCAAAAGAGCTTTGAACTCCTCTCCGACAATCAGCGGCAAGGATGACGTAAGTTCACTAATTAGATAGTAAAGTACTGTACATGGGTCTTTTGTTGATCGGCTCTTTCTTTATGTGTGTGCATGCTTAATCTTTTATTAGGGTGACTTGCCAGAGGGTCAGAGTCTTGTAAAAGAAAAATGGACCAAAAAAACAAAACCAGCTGCAAGCAAACGAAATAAACTTGGCCGCTTTCAGCAACCTCCTGAAAAACAGCTACCGGAGGATCTGAGCAAAAAGGTATGACAATCACATTCCAACTTTATGATATTATCCTTATAATGGATTGCAAATTGCATTCACTGCACTATTCATTATGAGCATGGACTGTACTGGATAGCAAAATACCTTTTTTGAGGAGAACAAATAGTTTAAAAATATGAAATTAGAATGTTTACTATAGGGAGTGACCAACCAACTTTTTTCAACTTTGTATGAGGAAAAACGTTAACGGAGATATGTTGACAGCATAATATTATTACTGGAAATTACTGAACGACAAAAAGTTACAAAATGAATAAATAAATGTAAATAGGTATATGCAAGTGATTAAATTGCGGTTACATTTTTTACTGGTCTGTTTCAGAAAATCATAAAAGGCAAAACTAAACGGGTCAATACAGCTCTGACCTCTTCTCCACTAAACAGCGAAGACGAGGACGTAAGTTATTTACCAGTCACTGTTGTGATTCCTTGAAAGTAAATTTTGATTTTTAAATTCTATTAGATCTCCAGTGCTCTTGAACAAGCCAAGTCATTTTTACAAAATACCCCAGCTTCGAAAGCTGATCCTACTTCTGGTGTAACTAGGACAAAAAGGTAAATAATCGTTGTGTACTTGTGTTTACTTAGTGATTTGAAGTTTATTCAATTGTTGTATTGAAACAAACCGAGATGCATCCAAAAAATGTGAATTGATACCTTGTTTTTTTTTTTATTAATTCCTAGGTTATGTGTTAAGAAAGCGACCGCAAAGAAAACTAAGGCGGAAAGTGGTTTAGCATTTAGAAGGTAACTCAATGAAAAAACCGATATGCGAAAGCGAGGCCTCGGAAGTCAAATTAAGTAAACTTTTTGTTTTTAAGTTTTGAAACGCTATGAAATAAGAGACAACACCGCCTAAAATTATGTTCATGAACAACTATATACCATGCCTTTTTTTCACAGATTGGTCACTCTTGGTAGAGGAATAGCTAACCTTGGAAACACTTGCTATCTGAGTGCCACGCTACAAATGCTATCTGGGGATATTTTAATTAACAATCTTATCGGTGAGTATTCATCTACTATATAACTAAAAACAAAAGAAGGACTTCTCAAGATTTCAAAATTCTTGTTATACAGGTTTTTTCAAGAAGCGCAAGAAAATCACTTCTTCGGTAGTACATGACAATGACTCTGATTGTATTGAAACGCAAACCACATTTGATTCTGAAGAGGCTGAGGGAGTCGTGGAAACATTTGAGGAGTTGAGGAAGCACACACTCACAGCAAAGGGAGTCGACCCTACAAAATCTTTGGTAAATACTACCGTAGATTACTGTAATATGCTTGTCCTATATGTTGGTTGTGGAAATAGAAGTATGCTAATGGGAAAGTAAATGAAAATACTAATGACAAAAAAAGGCACAGTGGTGGTGATGACGACAACAACGATACGATTTGTATCATAAAACTGATTAAGTCTAATGGTAAAACGCTATTTCACCTCGATAGGACTTCCTAAGGAAACAGAACAGCAAATTCATTCCGGGAATACAACAAGATGCGCAAGAGTGTCTAACAATCCTCCTGGATTCTTTTTTCTCAAAGGTTTGTTGTTTCTAATAGCTTGAGTGTGTCACACTTGCAACGATTGTACGGTTTTTCACTTTCGATGTATCCAATTTTGTTTTTCACAGCTACCGAAAACGAAAATTACCTACGAGGGGAATTTCATCCATAACCACACCTGTTTTTCTTGCAGTAAGCAGGTAACTAGTGTGAATAGTGTAATATCGTGACGTAAAAATCTTAAAGCATCCTAAAATAGATATCTAGTTAATATGCTACTTGTATTACAGAAAAAAAGTCCACTCGAAGAGTTCTTCACTCTGGATTTACCCGTATCAAATGAGGGCACACTTGAAGATTGCTTCAACACTTATTTCCAAGATGAAGTATTGGACGAAGTGTGAGTGAATTCTTTAGATGAATAATAGTATAGCTTTAACACGCACAGCAGAAGCTTTATTGGAATAGGACTGGACTGGACAACGTTTACCTGGTACATAATATTTTACATAAATACTTATGCTTTCCTGCATGATTTGATTTGATTTTTTTAAGAGATTGTGAGGATTGCGGAAACAGGACAACCATAGGAAGAACTGTGAAGATTCTGAGAGCTCCACAAACGTTAATCGTTTCTCTAAAACGTTATGACAATTGGGGAACAAAGAACTTTGCAGAAATTGTGCTACCCAGGTAGGCCGTGTTATTGCATTACGGCATTTCCTTCTCATTAAATGTTGTTGCTAATGTAGATATATTTTAACTATAAGTAACTAAGTATAAATGTCGCACCGGTGAAAATATATTCTTTGCGTTTGTCAATACCAGGACTCTAGATGCAAGCCCTTACATACAGGAAATGTTTCCGAATCACAAAGAGAGAAGCATTTATGAACTGAATTCTGTCGTGGTATGAAAACGAACCAATGTTGTCTTTAGTGTTAGACAAATGCAATACTAATAGGAATTGCGATTGTTTTTTTTTGTTTTTTTTTACAGCTACATCACGGGCAAAGGGTAGAAACAGGGCATTGTAAGTATAAAAAAGAGAAACATTTAAACAACCAATTTGATTTTTTTTTTTTTTTTAATTTTTACAACAACAGACGTACATTATGGCACTTTTTATCTAGATACTGCCCTTAGAAAACAAGGTAATTCGTGGATCCATTTTGAAGACGAGAACGTCGATCTAAAAAGACATACTTACATCGACACACAGATTGTAAAGGTAGGTTATTGCACTGACTCGAAACTTGATTGATTATATTTCCAGTGATGTTTTGTTTACAATTAAAAAGACAATATAAACAAATTAAGCGGCAATGATGATGATAATGGATGGATCGATTATTGGATCGATGGATCAATTATCGAATTGATTGACTGATTGTTGATTGATGCTATTGATGGTTGAATTGAGTTTTCTTCCCATCTTTTTATTTGTAGAAAAGTGCATACATATTGCATTACAAGAGAGTGACGGAGAAACTTGTAAGTTGTTATTGTAGGTTATTCGTAAATGTCTTAATTAAAAGTAGTTGTGTTATATCGTTGTGTTATATCGTTAACATTTTTTTTCTTTCGCACCAAGACTGATACCACCTTAAAGGAACAAACTTGCAAAATTGAAGTGAAGGTAGTATACCAATGTACTTTCAGTGATCGGCCAGTAACCGAATTGTAACATAACATCTATTTTTTTCTTCTTTAATTAGGACAGCGATGAAAAAAAGGTCGACAATGAAACAAAAAAAGAGGTGAGTGTGTTTTAATAGCTTGTTAATAGGAAATCACATTCCTTATGCAATAATGTAATTACAAGCACTGTTTAAAAAATACAGATCGAAGAGCTAATGAAAAGACAAAAAGAAGAAATCGTATTTTATCAAGACGATTTGATGTGCAGCATTAAAGACCTTGGGACACTAAGTGGGGATAACTGGCTCAATGATATGGTTTGTTTTTTATAAAACTAACATTCTCTGCTGCTGTTACCATCACTAATATTTGCTTATGAAATAATTGTTATGCTATTCCACTACAGGCTATCAATGCATACTTGAAATTAGTTGAACAGGAAGCTAAAAAGGTAAGGAGAGAGGTATTTTGACAATTCTTCATCAACTGTTTGCTATATAAAACTGACATAATAACAGTAATAAAAAAACCTTTTTTTTAGAGAGGTAAAAGTGTAATGGCAGTGGATAGCTATTTTCTCCGGAGACTAAAAGAGCAAGAGGCGTTTATCAAAGAATTTTGGACAGAGCGGTCTGTAAACAGGTAAAACAATGCGCTATATCATATGCTTTTCACTGTACACATGTTTACACCGTGTTTACAACTGCAGGCATCTTTTTTTCGAGCAAGAAGTTATATTAATACCGATAAATACTGAAAAACATTGGACACTCATGGTAAGTAAATACATTGAATTTATTTGTGGTGTAATTTATAGCCCCGTTACATTTTTATTTTCAATATTGTTTTAACAAAATCAAAGCGGATCTGCACTAATTCTTATTATACGCCAAAGAACTTAATAATTAATTAACTAAGTTTTAATATATATGTAGGTATAAGTGTGTTAGTAACCTATTAGTCACTTTTCTTACACAGGAAATAGACGTTATGAACAAAACAATCTGCCACTGGGATTCACTAGCTGGAAAACCAGACAGAAAGACTGTCGCAGAAGTCATGTAAGTGTAAAACATATTCTTTTATAATTGCATGTTTGTTGTTTCCAGTCTGTAGCCACACCAGTATTCATTATTTACATATCTTCAAACTTTAGGGACATGCTTTGCATTGCCCATGCAGCACAACGAGGTGTCGTTATGGATTTGGAAAATTGGACTTTGCTAAATCCTGACAAGGTATTGTCCATCAATTTGATATTGCAATTTATCCAAGCCCCACTCTATCCAGCAGTACACATTTCTAATATATATATCCAAGTCTATCAACTTAAAAAATGTAACCCCTTCACCGTTTCTCTTCTTGTCTGTACCCCTCCAACGGAGAAATGCAAAGGAAACGACGGTTTTACTGATTTCCATGACTTTTTCTAGAGCATTCCTCTGCAAAAGAACCTTAACGACTGCGGCGTGTTTTTGTGCAAGGTTGGTACTGGGTAACCTGATTTTCGGATAGGGCTGGGTTTTTTTTTAGTATTATGAATGTTTTTAATTGTCATTGCTGACGTACGTATTCATGATGGGAAATGTTTAACCGTTTTATTTTCTATATATTGCAGTTTGCACAATACCGGGCACTGACAAAGACCATCGACTTTAATCAAGTGCGTAATAATTGACACCAAAAATCATTTTACACTCATTTAATCTAATCCCGCGAATCCAATTGTATTTAATTTTTAAACAGTCGCTAACTACTCGACTAAAATGAAACATAAACCGCTATAACTATCATTACTAAGAGGTGGCCCATTTGACTTTTGAGGGGGTGGATGATCTGGTCCGTGCAGGAAATGTTTTTTAGCCCGCTGGCAGGATTTTTTTTTCAAAATCATATCCCAACCACCCCCCCTTCCTCCCCTCCACCTCCCCCCCTTCCTCACCTCCCCCCCCCCCCCCCCCACCCAAACACACACACACACACCACAAAAATGAAATGCTTCATCCCTAAATCGGAGAGACGTAATTGAACACTAGCCATGTGCCCAATCTGTGACCAGGAGCCCATTACTATCTGTCTGTGACCCAATCAGTTTGTCCGAGTCTTGGAGCTATTTTTAGCATTCATGCGCAGCGCTATACGTGAGATGTTTGTGAAACACATACATGGACATACAGCCGATCTCGAAAAGGTTGTCCACCTTAAAAGACATATATACTAAAAGAAATATCACGTGACTTATTTTTTCTTTACTCTCTGCGCGTGTAGAAAGTCATGTGCGTTTGAAAGTAATATGGCAGTGAATTCAAACAAGCTGTATCTTCCCTCGCTAGAAGTCTGAGTTCTAGATTCGGCAAAAAAGACCAGTTGTATAATAAGTCACGTGATATTTCTTTTAGTATATAAGTCTTTTCAAGTGGACAACCTTTTCAAGATCGGCTGTATATGTCATACACTGATATGCGAAAGCTTTAGCCCTTCGGCTGAGTAAATTGTTTTCTTCTGTTCATGCACTTCCTTCCTTCATTTAAACAATTGCGAACAAATAAAAAACTGAATGATGTTAATTAACATTTTTCGATTCCTTACTTTGCAGAATCATATGGATTACTTCCGAGCAATGATGGTGCTGGAGCTGGCAAAAGGGTCTATTTCAACCTAACCCTAATGTGTCCATACACATTTTGATAGAAATTAGTGCGTCACTAAATCGAAGTTATTTATTAAGAAACGCATACAATTTTTTGAATCTAAGTTGTTAATTGTTTCGAATCTAAAGGCTGAAGGTCGAATCTAAGGCTGAGTTTTGAATCTAAGGCTGGAATTTCGAATGTCAGGCTAGAGATTTAACTGATTTGAAGGCTTGGCTGAATTTCCGGTGAATTTCAAGCTGTAGTTTTGAATCTCAGGCTGTTTAAGGAGATTTAAAATTCAGGCTAAGGAGTATTTGTATAATAGTTTAGCATAGTACGGCCCGTGAATCTCAGGCTAATATATTAATTATTATAATACAATTGATAATAGTTTAACATATAGTACAGCCCGTGAATCTCAGGCTGACATATTGTCCGTTAAAATAGCTTAACAGATTCTTTAAATCGAAGTTATTTTATTATACAGAAACGCATAAATGCAGGGTTGCGGTTAGCCTGCTGTGCAGACTCTTTTTTGCGCTCAAAATATTCGTGTTTTTTTTTAAGAATATTGAGAGCGCAAAAAAGAGTCTTCATAGCAGGCTGTTATTAAGACTGTTATTTTTGAATCTAAGGCTTGAGTTTTGAATCTCAGGCTGGAGCGTAAAATATAACTTTGTGTATTGAACTCAAGTAATAACTACATATCTTATTTGCAATTTCTTGATCAGTTGTGAATCTTAAAGGCCGGCCGTAGATATTTGAATCTAAGGCTGGAGTTTTGAATCTAAGGCCGGTAGAGTTTTGAATCTAAGGCTGTAGATATTTGAATCTAAGGCTGGAGTTTTGAATCTAAGGCTGGAGTTTTGAATCTAAGGCCGTAGAGTTTTGAATCTAAGGCCGTAGATATTTGAATCTAAGGCTTGAGTTTTGAATCTCAGGCTGGAGCGTAAAATATAACTTTGTGTATTGAGCTCAAGTAATAACTACATATCTTATTTGCAATTTCTTGATCAGTTGTGAATCTTAAAGGCCGGCCGTAGATATTTGAATCTAAGGCTGGAGTTTTGAATCTAAGGCCGGTAGAGTTTTGAATCTAAGGCTGTAGATATTTGAATCTAAGGCTGGAGTTTTGAATCTAAGGCTGGAGTTTTGAATCTAAGGCCGTAGAGTTTTGAATCTAAGGCCGTAGATATTTGAATCTAAGGCTTGAGTTTTGAATCTCAGGCTGGAGCGTAAAATATAACTTTGTGTATTGAGCTCAAGTAATAACTACATATCTTATTTGCAATTTCTTGATCAGTTGTGAATCTTAAAGGCCGGCCGTAGATATTTGAATCTAAGGCTGGAGTTTTGAATCTAAGGCCGGTAGAGTTTTGAATCTAAGGCTGTAGATATTTGAATCTAAGGCTGGAGTTTTGAATCTAAGGCTGGAGTTTTGAATCTAAGGCTGTAGAGTTTTGAATCTAAGGCCGTAGATATTTGAATCTAAGGCTTGAGTTTTGAATCTCAGGCTGGAGCGTAAAATATAACTTTGTGTATTGAGCTCAAGTAATAACTACATATCTTATTTGCAATTTCTTGATCAGTTGTGAATCTTAAAGGCCGGCCGTAGATATTTGAATCTAAGGCTGGAGTTTTGAATCTAAGGCCGGTAGAGTTTTGAATCTAAGGCTGTAGATATTTGAATCTAAGGCTGGAGTTTTGAATCTAAGGCTGGAGTTTTGAATCTAAGGCCGTAGAGTTTTGAATCTAAGGCCGTAGATATTTGAATCTAAGGCTGGAGTTTTGAATCTTAAAGGCCGTAGAGTTTTGAATCTAAGGCCGTAGATATTTGAATCTAAGGCTGGAGTTTTGAATCTTAAAGGCCGTAGAGTTTTGAATCTAAGGCCGTAGATATTTGAATCTAAGGCTGGAGTTTTGAATCTTAAAGGCCGTAGAGTTTTGAATCTAAGGCCGTAGATATTTGAATCTAAGGCTGTAGTGTAGATATTTGAATCTAAGGCTGGAGTTTTGAATCTAAGGCCGTACGTAGAGTTTTGAATCTAAGGCCGTAGATATTTGAATCTAAGGCCGTAGAGTTTTGAATCTAAGGCTGGAGTTTTGAATCTAAGGCCGTAGAGTTTTGAATCTAAGGCCGTAGATATTTGAATCTAAGGCCGTAGATATTTGAATCTAAGGCTGTTGTTATTATTGAATCTAAGGCTTGAGTTTCGAATGTCAGGCTAGAGATTTGAATCTAAGGCTGTAATTTTTGAATCTAAGGCTGGAGTTTCGAATGTCAGGCTAGAGATTTGAATCTAAGGCTGTAGCTTTGAATCTCAGGCTGGAGCGTAAAACATAACTTTGTGTATAATAAGTTTTATATATCGTCTCTAAATTGATTTAATAAATTGAATCCAAGTAATAACTACATATCTGATTTGCAATTACTTTACATTTATCAGTTGTGTTGTTGTAATAAAGCTTTTACAAACTGACCTTGTTGACCTCCCCCCGGAAATGAAAGTGAATCTGAGGCAATGTGAATCTCAGGCTACCAATTTCAGTCCAGCTTCACTTTGGCGGATATAAGACCGCGTTGGTTTCGCGAATTTACCGCTTGCAGTGAACGCAAGCTGGACGCGAACAATATTAGTCAAGTTCATAACCAGGTAATACTTTTCACTAATTGACTTGACTAGTTGGTTTCGGGCGAGTTAAACTATGGTTGTACATTACATGAAATGAATTATTTTCTCTGAACCTAGATATCCACGTTCGTCAAGCTTTTCGCGGCAATCTCGGTTTTGTTCGTATTGATTTCTGATATGCATTTGAAAGTCACAAACTGGCTTATGTTAAGTACGGAAAGAATGTACTGTATGTAGAGGCCCGCAAATGAACCCAGGCCCGCAAAGGGCACCGAACTAAATAATAAAAATTCATGACAATAAAATTATCTATACTACTACCATGATATACTGTCAATATTCAGTTATGAAATAAGTTACACAAAAATAAGCAACCATGCCAAGCTGAGAGCCTCACTCCATGTCACTCGTTTGCGATATGATACCGCGAAAAACGAGTGAATTAACGACATCAAACATGTAATAATCTCCATTTATTCAATACATGTAGTTAATAATCGATATAGACATATATAATGTGTTAAACTGTATCAAAAAGGACCTGGCTCGTTAATACATAACTGAAATAAAAAATCCACTTACTGTATCAAAAAGGACCTGGCTCGTTAATACATAACTGAAATAAAAAATCCACTTATTTAACATAATTGTTTGATTTACTATCATCATTTTGGTAAATAAAACATATTTTAAAAACTTTTAAAAATACGCAACGAAAGAATAAAGCGATGTAATTAAACTAACTAGTTCTAAGCATAACAAAATTTCCTCTTAAAACATTTAACTTACTCCGGCTAACAAGTACAGCAAAATTGATTTTTTACCATTGTCTTTTGTTCGAACCTTTTTTAAGAATATGCAGGTATATTTAATTAAGATTTCATTTTTGTTATAAAACTACGTGCATTAGCATTTTTATCTGTAGAAAATTAAAGTTTGTATACAAAAGACGTCACTTCAAGTTCGTAGTTTTGATCAGCTAAATTGCGAGCTTATTTTGATAGCAGATCATTTAGGGGCTGTTTATATAAAGGGGAGTTGTTCCTACTAGCCGGGATAACTCTATTGTTTTGAGTCACCCGGAAAATACAAGAGTTATCCCAGTAGCAAATAAAACTGTACTCGTTTCATATAAAGAGCCCCTTAGAGTGATTAAAACCCTAGAGCAGATTTCGTATGACTATGAAAAGCTCCCGGCACGAAGTTCAACGCGGTAATGACAAGGCAAGGCACATCAAAATGCTCATTAGAAACATCACGGTCGCGGCAAGGCATATACATGGCACTGAACTTTTCACAGTCCTGCGAAATCTGCTCTATATACTAGTCTAACTGATGTTTAATGAGTGCTGTCGCAGTTTTGTTTAAAGCAAAATTAATTTGCATGAAATAGAGTTGTTAGAGCGAAATAGAGGTGCTAGAGCCAATTGAAAACACTAAACCCATAAATAAAAACCAAATTGATTACTAACTAATTGTTTCTATTTAGTGACTGTTAAGTACTGAAATACAATTGCAAAAGGAAACGACATGTCACTGATTACAACTTTACTTGTCTCTCAGATAATACCTAATAATAATATAATAATAATGATAATATCTCAGATACCTTCTGGGGCCACTAAAGAAGTTACCGACTTAATTCCGAGTGACATATACGATGGCTTCTTAATACCAGATAGACTAATAACGCAAAACGCAACAAATACAAAACCGCACCAAAAATAATACGAAACCCCATCACCGCAAACCCTTACGCCCGTTTGGAAAACCCAACTTCTTCTCTTTTGACTTATATTTTGATTTTGACTGACAATGATTTTTTATATATAATATTAAAATAATAATTTAGTGTCATGAATTTTTTATCACTTAGTTCGGTTCCAGAATCTGCATTTTCTTTGTACCGGCCTGGGTTCAATTGCGGCCCGAATAGTGGGTTCACTTGCGGGCAGAATCAGGTAAAGTTATTGTAAGCCTGCACCAACCTAGGCAGATAACTATTAATATCAAATTAGTGTTTATCTAAGATAGTTTAGTTATTGTAATTAGCCCGCTTCCAGCCTAATACCAGTGCTTTCGGGTAAATTGATACCCAACAAAACAACTGAATCACTGATCAGAAAGGGAAATAACTATTAATATATAATAGTTATATAATATAAAACTATAGCCTAATACGTACCAGTGCATTCGTATAAATGAGTTCACAACAAAACAACTGAATCAGACAGGCAGATAACTATTTATATAAAATTAGTGTATATCTAAGATAGTTCAGTTGTTGTAAGCCTGCACCAGCCTAATACCAGTGCTTTCGGATAATATAAATATTCGGCTATATTCTGTGGTTATTCCTTTCTTACTAAATTACTAATGTTCTTTTTTTTTTTTTCATGTGACAACATTGTTTCAATTTGGTGTATCTTATGTTACAAAAATTACAGAAAATTATTTTACAAAAATATACAAAATATGATGTCTCTAAGGGCCCTAAAGTACATACAACATTATATATAATCGAATTTCTCAAAAACTTTTGTGAATTCGATTTCGTTCGAGTGCCGAATCCAATCATACTGATGATTTCGTTCGATTGCGTTCGATTGATCTGAACGTTCGATTGAGTAAGCCGGGAATTATTTCAATCGAATACACTATCACTATGGATGGCAACATATCACACGATCGACCAAAGTGGAAAGAAAGACCAGAAATGCGTACTTTCAAGTAGAATGTTGGGCGATAAATTAATGTATAGGTCAAAAATTATAGTAGAAGTTTTAACCAACACGCTACTTTGTGCATTGAATTATATTAGCAGATATTAGACGCCTTCGATTGTCAGTAATTAAAACGCCGTGCTTAATATCAGCAATTTTGAGTGCGAACTTCTCGCAATTCATCATAGAATCAAATACTATCATATCAAGTATAACCAGGGTTCGTACAGAATCCTCAGAGAAAATTTCCAAAACTTTTCCAAAACTTTTTCAAAGCCTATTACTCAAAATTCCAAAACCACACAAGCAAAAAGTGCCAAGGGGCATTGATTGCGGAAGGCAAAAAAATCATCAGCCGTTTTTTAATTACAACGAAAACAGTTCTTTGCAAGGTAGGAGCTGGGCAACCGACAAAAAATACATAACTTTTCCATAGCCCAGCAGGTGAAAAAGGAATTTTCCAAAACTTTCCAGGTCCTGGAAAAATGCATTACCAATTTCCAAAACTTTCCAAGACTTTCCAAAACCCGTACGAACCCTGAGTATTAACTAACAACTTAATTAACTCGTACATGATCTTTCACAAACTTTACAACTCGAGTGTTTTGAACGCGAGGTATGCTGACAAATAGCATCACATCAAGTATTAAATAAGAACTTAACTCGTAAATAATTGTGGAGTGGTTTAATAAACACTCGACGGACTTTCACAAACTTTATAACAACTCGAGTATTTTGAACGCGTATAGTATGCTGACAAATACAATTACATCCAGTATTGAATAATAACTTAACTCGTACATGATCGTGGAGTGGTTTAATAAACACTCGACGAACTTTCACAAACTTTACTATTCGAGTGTTTTGAACGCGGAGTATGCTGACGAATACAATCATATCCAGTCAGTTAAATAAGAACTTAACTCGTAAATAACTCGCGGAAAGGTTTAATAAACACGCGACAAACTTTCACGAAAATGGCAACTCGAGTATTTTGAACTCTATCAATAGCTTTTTTGAAAATTTCACCATCTGTCACCAACTGTTACCGATGGTAATACATTTGGTGAGGGCACCCTTGAAGCAGTCTGATAATATATGCATAGAATAACACAGGGAACCCAATTTGAAAATTTCACCATCTGTCACCAACTGTTACCGATGGTAATACATTTGGTGAGGGCACCCTTGAAGCAGTCTGATAATATATGCATAGAATAACACAGGGAGACCAATTTGAGAATTTCACCATCTGTCACCAACTGTTACCGATGGTAATACATTTGGTGAGGACACCCTTCAAGCCGTCTCGTAATATATGCATAGAATAACACAGGAAACCCAATTTGAGAATTTCACCATCTGTCACCAACTGTTACCGATGGTAATACATTTGGTGAGGGCACCCTTGAAGCAGTCTGATAATATATGCATAGAATAACACAGGGAACCCAATTTGAAAATTTCACCATCTGTCACCAACTGTTACCGATGGTAATACATTTGGTGAGGGCACCCTTGAAGCAGTCTGATAATATATGCATAGAATAACACAGGGAGACCAATTTGATAATTTCACCATCTGTCACCAACTGTTACCGATGGTAATACATTTGGTGAGGACACCCTTCAAGCCGTCTCGTAATATATGCATAGAATAACACAGGAAACCCAATTTGAGAATTTCACCATCTGTCACCAACTGTTACCGATGGTAATACATTTGGTGAGGGCACCCTTCAAGAAGTCTGATAATATATGTATAGAATAACACAGGGAGACCAATTTGAGAATTTCACCATCTGTCACCAACTGTTACCGATGGTAATACATTTGGTGAGGGCACCCTTCAAGAAGTCTGATAATATATGTATAGAATAACACAGGGAGACCAATTTGAGAATTTCACCATCTGTCACCAACTGTTACCGATGGTAATACATTTGGTGAGGGCACCCTTCAAGAAGTCTGATAATATATGTATAGAATAACACAGGGAGACCAATTTGAGAATTTCACCATCTGTCACCAACTGTTACCGATGGCCGTATGTTAGATAACCTTTATAGTGTTAATACGTGTTTTTTTTTTTTTTTTTTTTTTTTCCCTCGTAAAATAAAGTATATTGTATTGTATTGTATTGGTGAGGGATCCTTGAGGCAGTCTGATAATATATGCAAAGAATAACACAGAGAGACCAATTTGAGAATTTCATCAACTGTAACCGATGGTAATACATTTGTGAGGGAGGAGGCTTAAAAATTTGTTCAACTTCTCGAAGGGTGACCTCAAATGAGCTACCATCCAGAACAGTTGGTGAAATTTTCAAATTGGTCTCCCTGTGTTAATGTCCTTGCATATATTATCAGATTTCTTGAAGGGTGCCCTCACCAAATGTATTACCATCGGTAACAGTTCGTGACAGATGGTGAAATTTTCAAATTGGGTTCCCTGTGTTATGCTCCTTGCATATATTATCAGATTTCTTCAAGGGTGCCCTCACCAAATGTATTACCATCGGTAACAGTTGATGACAGATGGTGAAATGTTCCAATTGGTTACACTGTGTTTTTGTAGTTTTTATAAAAAGACACAATTGGTGATACATTTCGTGAAGTAGGGGGCCAAAAATTTTTTGTCAGTTAAAATTATTAAAGACTCTAATTGTAAATTGCATTACTTTTTATAACAGTTGATAATATTTAATATGCATAAACAGATAATGATATGCATAAAACGTGCATATTAATTAACTTCACCAACTGCTACAGATGGTAAGTTAGAATTTACCATCCGTATCAGGTCGTAGATTTTGGACAACCCTCGATTTCGAAAGCAAAGGAAGGATTAAACATGATTTTTTCGACCATCGAAGACAAGCGATGGATATCTCGAGTGACCAGCCTTTCCATATTTAAGTACAGGTGGGCAAACATTAAGAACAAATGCTCTAAAACGTTCAAAAACCACCCAGAATGGCATAAAATAAGTTTAACAACAACACAGGATTGAAATATGAAAAATATCGATTTTTTCCTCACATATCTCTACTGTAAAAGTGAATTGCTTGGGCTGCCTGTGGGACGACACGGGTGAAAAACGCACTGCGCACGCTCGGAAGACGGTCGTGTTTACAATAAAACCATTGGAGATTTACCGGCGTTTGGTAAATCTTAAAAGTTAAGAACGTTCGGGGAAAGTTAGTGCTTATATTTCCCTAACACATTACATTAGTTGTTTTCTTTCCCTTGTCAAATAATACAAGAGAAATTCGCATAATACATAACCACACGAAAACACGAAACTCTTCGTAAAATCTTCAGTTGGTCTTGTGTTTTGCTTACGCATGCGCCGTGCGTTTTTCACCCGTGTCATCAGGGACATGACTTATGGTAATAGGAATGGTTAAGGGAACTTGATTGGACAGGAAACTGGACACGATCTCGCACTACGTCATCTGTCAACAGTACACTCATGTGCCGAATCGAATGTGACTTATGAGCAAAAGCGTTTGTTTGAATTCGTTTGCATATTAGATTCGGCACATGTGAGATGCGACGTTTGAGCTGGACCGGGCCGACCATTTAACTTTTGAGGGGGTTGGTTAATTTCCGATCATCAAGAAATGTTTTTTTTTTACCTTCTCAATGCCCTGCAGGATATATATATATTTCTATACTTTGCATCTTTTTCTCCCCTAACAAAAGTGCAGGAATTTTCTGTATTCCATTTGAGCTGCACGAAATTTTGCGAAATCAAAATCACCCCCCCCCCCCCCCCCCCACAGCCCCCCTTAAAAGTTAAATGGTCAGCCCCTACCAATCACTTTTTAATAGAGAAATGAAGATTATTGGTGATAAAACGAGCTTTGAGAGACATGGGCTGTTTGTGTGATCCTATTGAGCAGCTTTGATTGGACAGTTTTGGATAAATAAGAAAACTGGAGATAAATTCTAGTGCAAAATAATCGAATTATTTCTCATGGTATTTAAGAAGAAGAACAAGAAAAATGTCACATATAACATTCAGTCAAACGTTCTATAATCTCGAATTCTTCTTATATGACATTAAATTGCAAATCTTAAAAGTAGAACAGATGTTAATATATTTGTTGAATAAAAGCGAGCCTTTACATAAACTAGCTATTCATTTGTTCCAGTTTTGCGCATTCTTTATGGGCTATAGTCCATATCAAAAATCGTCATTTTTGGCCATTTTTGCGCATTTTGCATGGGATAAAGTCCATCAATAATCGTCCCTTTTGGCCATTTTTGCGCATTTTGCATGGGATAAAGTCCATCAATAATCGTCCCTTTTGGCCATTTTTGCGCATTTTGCATGGGATAAAGTCCATCAATAATCGTCCCTTTTGGCCATTTTTGCGCATTTTGCATGGGCTAAAGTCCATCAATAATCGTCCCTTTTGGCCAGTTTTGCGCATTTTGCATGGGCTAAAGTCCATGAAAAATAGTCATTTTTGGCCATTGTTGCGCATTTTGCATGGGCTAAAGTCTATCAAAAATCGTCATTTTTGGCCATTTTTGCGCATTTTGCATGGGCTCAAGTCCATCAATAATCGTCCCTTTTGGCCATTTTTGCGCATTTTGCATGGGCTAAAGTCCATCAATAATCGTCCCTTTTGGCCAGTTTTGCGCATTTTGCATGGGCTAAAGTCCATCAATAATCGTCCCTTTTGGCCATTTTTGCGCATTTTGCATGGGCTAAAGTCCATCAATAATCGTACTTTTGGCCAGTTTTCCGCATTTTGCATGGGCTAAAGTCCATGAAAAATAGTCATTTTTGGCCATTGTTGCGCATTTTGCATGGGCTAAAGTCTATCAAAAATCGTGATTTTTGGCCATTTTTGAGCATTTTCATGGGCTAGTTCCTCAAAAATCGTCACTTTGTGTCCTTTTTGAGCATTTTGCATGGGAAAATATATAGTCCATCCAAAATCATCATTTTTGATCATTTTGCATGCGCTATAGTCCATCCAAAATCGTCATTTTTGATCATTTTGCATGGGCTATAGTCCATCCAAAATCGTCATTTTAAGTCTTTTTTGCGCCTTTTTCATAGGAAATAGTCCATGAAAAATCGTCATTTTAGTTCATTTTTGCGCCTTTTTGAGCATTTTGCATGGGAAAATATAGTCCATCAAAAATCGTCATTTTTGCGCCTTTTTCATGGGCTATAGTCCATCCAAAATCGTCATTTTTGCGCATTTTGCATGGGCTATAGACCATCCAAAATCGTCATTTTTAGTCATTTTTGCGCACTTTTCATGCTTTAGTCCATCCAAAATCGTCATTTTTGGTCATTTTGCATAGGCTTTAGTCCACTAGAAATTGTCGTTTTTGGTCATTTTTGCATGGGCTATAATGCATCAAAATTCGTCATTTCTGGTCTCTTTTGATCATTTTGCATGGGCTATAGTTCCATCCAAAATCGTCATTTTTGGTTGTTTTTGATCATTTTGCATGAGCTATAGTCCATCCAAAATCGTCATTTTTGCGCATTTTGCATGGGCTATAGTCCATCCAGAATCGTCATTTTTGCGCATTTTGCATGGGCTATAGTCCATCCAAAATCGTCATTTTTTATGGGCTAGGAGCTATAGTCCATCCAAAATCGTCATTTTTGGTCATTTTGCATGGGCTTTAGTCCACTAAAAATTGTCGTTTTTTGTCATTTTTGATCATTTTGCATGGGCTATAATCCATCCAAAATCATCAATTTTGGTCATTTTTGAACATTTTCATATGGGCTATAGTCCATCAAAAATCGTTATTTGTAAAGGGAGTAAAGTTATTCACGTCTCTCTTATTTCTTTCAATGTTTATTTTAAAAACACAATTTTAATTATTTACAAATTATGATTCATAGATCTGGCAATATTTTAGTCCAGTTTAGACTTCATGTGTTACAAATACTTGGCATTTTCAACATAAACGTTTTTGGTAACATTAATGGGACAAGCCTTGTGTCCTAGAGATTAACGAACACAGCCGTACACATGATAATTACAGCGCGACGCGCAAAAGTATTCGCATACTTCTATGCACAGACTTTATGCTGCGAAACGAGTTTTTACACGCCTTATTCGGTAAAATCAGACAACTTCAAATCAAATGTGTCTGTTTAGAGTACAAACTCCCGTGCATAGAAGTATGCGAATACATTAAATGTGGTCATACCTTTGCGCGTTGCGCTGTAAATACAACATCATGAAACCCTCTGGTTTCCAGGTTAGGATCTCCCTTAATTAGTTTCACTAATAATTTGTAACTCTACTTTACTTTTAATGTTTCATCCCATGCAAAATCGTTTGTTTCGGTTTGATTACGTGACGTATCACAGGTGATTTAGCGCGCGCACTTCCGGTTAGTGTAAACTAATCACAAGCATTTTTGTCGCATCGCCAACAGTTCCAAAATGGCGTCGTTCAAGAGAGTTGTTTCCCATGTTAACGCTGTATAAATACGTCCTTAACATAACTTTACATTACAAAATTATATTTACCTTGGACAACAAAAGCTCTCTGCTGCTCTATCAACAATAAAAAAGAATAAAAACGAAATACAAATGCCTAAATGTAACCGAAATCATTGCTGCCTCGAGACGCAAATTTTTGAACTATTCGTTTTGACAAACAATCCTTTGCGCGCTTCGAAGCGAGATCACCAGGGGCAGGTTGTACGAAGGGTGGATAAAGTTGTCCGCGGATAAAAGTTATCCACTCCATAGTTTTTTTTATAGATTTTATCCGGTGGATAGCGCTATTCACCCTTCGTACAACCGGCCCCTGGTCTTTAGCGTTGCGCGACGACATTAAACACGGCTGCGGGGGAGACTAGTTTCTAAGCTGCTATGATAGACGGTTAATGGCTTGAACATTTTCAATTTACTGGGTAAATGTTCGTTCGTCCAAGGCAAACACCAACAGACTGGGACATGTGAAGAGGACCAAGGATTTCAGCAAACTTGGCTCCAACTACATTGGCTCCCCTTAAATTAGCATCTTGGAGATCACAGCCACTTAAATTGCAATTCTGTTAAGAGAAAGATTTAAGACATGAAACTATTGTGGAAGCCTTGTACAATGTACTTCGACGCAATTAGATTTGCATCTTTCCTATTAGTGTGTAAGCAAGGAGAAGGGAACAGAGGAAGGGAAGAAGGAAAGGAGGAGGGAAAGGGAAAAGAGGAAGAAAGGGGAAAGGAGGAGAAAAGGGGGAAGGAGGAAGAAAGGGGAGGTGGAAAGGGGGAGGAAAGAGAGAAAGGAAGAGCAAAGGAAGAAAGGATGGAAGACCGAAAGGAGGAGGAAGGGGTAAAGGGGGAAGAAAGGGGAGGGAAAAAGGAGGAGGAAAGGGCAAAGGAGGAAGAAAAGGAGGTAGAAAGGAGGAGGAAATGGCAAAAGGAGGAGGAAAGGGAGAAAGAAGGAGGGAAGGGGAATGGAGGAGGAAAGGGCAGAGGAGGAGGAGGGAAGAAGGAAAGGAGGAGGGAAGGGAATGGAAGGTGTAAAGGAGAGGGGAAAAGGGAAAGGGAGTTAAGGTGGAAAAGGGGAATGTAGGATGTAAGCTTATTTCACATACTTCCAGGTCAGCACCAGCCAGTATTGCCCCTCGAAGGTTACAGTTTTGTAGATTAGCCCCCTTCAAATTCGCCACTCGAAGAATCACATTAGGCATTTGACTTCCTTCTAAGTTTGACGACTTGAGATTTACTCCTAGAGAATAATTTGATATTATACAGTCTAATTAAGAAAAGTAATCCAGAGAGGGCTTATCATCTTCATAGGTAATTATCATCACCAGTATCATCATCATCATTACAATCCCCAACACCATCATTATCATCATAATCACAAGAATTATCACCATCATTATCATCATTACCATCATCATTACCATCATCATTATCATCATCATTACCATCATCATTACCATCATCATTACCATTACCATCATCATTACCATCATCATTACCATTACCATCATCATTACCATCATCATTATCATCATCATTACCATCATCATTACCGTCATCACAACCATCATCATTATCATCATCATTATCACCATCATTACCATCATCATTACCATCATCATTACCATCATCATTATCATCATCATTACCATCATCATTAGCATCATCATTACCATCATCATTATCACCATCATCACAAGCATCATCATTATCATCATCATTACCATCATCATTAACATCATCATTATCATCATCATTACCATCATCATTACCATCATCATTATCATCATCATTACCATCATCATTACCATCATCACAACCATCATCATTACCATCATCATTATCATCATCATTACCATCATCATTACCATCATCATTACCATCATCATTATCATCATCATTACCATCATCATTACCGTCATCACAACCATCATCATTACCATCATCATTACCATCATCATTACCATCATCATTATCACCATCATCACAAGCATCATCATTATCATCATCATTACCATCATCATTAACATCATCATTATCATCATCATTACCATCATCATTACCATCATCATTATCATCATCATTACCATCATCATTACCATCATCACAACCATCATCATTACCATCATCATTACCATCATCATTACCATCATCATTATCATTACCATCATCATTATCACCATCATCACAAGCATCATCATTATCATCATCATTACCATCATCATTAACATCATCATTATCATCATCATTACCATCATCATTACCATCATCATTACCATCATCATTACCATCATCACAACCATCATCATTACCATCATCATTATCACCATCATTATCATCATCATTATCATCATCATTACCATCATCATTACCATCATTATTACCATCATCATTATCACCATCATCACAAGCATCATCATTATCATCATCATAACCATCATCATTACCATCATCATTATCGTCATCATCACCATAACATTATTATCATCATCACTACCATCATCATCACCATCACCATCATTATCGCCATCAACATCATTACATCATCATCATCACCTTCTAAATGTGCCTGTACTCCTGAAGGGTCCTCAAAGTTACACCCTTTCAACGATGCACCTTCTAAGTTAGCTCTCTGTAACCTTGTGTTACCAAGAAGTGCTCCCTACGCAAGAAAACATTTATTAAATACATCTTAACTACATACCCGACATTATGTAAAATGTAGTAAAGTTACGGTGTTAGACTACAAAACAGTCTCTACTTTTATGCGAAAACTCTGAGGAAACGAGTTGAAATTCGATCGAACGAAATTCTGGCCGCAAGAGAATGAGGAGAGGATTATAGCAAGGGGGAGAGACGCTCGTTTGTTAATCCTCTCCTCATACAGTCACAAGCTGAAGGCGCATGATTGCATAGCAGATACACATGGACACAAATGTTGTAAACAACTTAACAAACGTCTAGGTTAGTTCTTTCAAATTTTACCAAAATATTCAAGATTAAGGTGAATATCGCCAAGAAATTTCAAGCACTGACGGAGAGAGGGAAGTAAAATGAGCACCGTCGGCCTCAAGTTTATCAGTATATGACTGTCTATCAGTTTATGACTGTCTATCAGTATATGACTGTCTATCAGTATATGACTGTCTATCAGTATATGACTGTCTATCAGTATATGACTGTCTATCAGTATATGACTGTCTATCAGTATATGACTGTCTATCAGTATATGACTGTCTATCAGTATATGACTGCCTATCAGTATATGACTGTCTATCAGTCTATGACTGTCTATCAGTATATGACTGTCTATCAGTATATGACTGTCTATCAGTCTATGACTGTCTATCAGTCTATGACTGTCTATCAGTATATGACTGTCTATCAGTATATGACTGTCTATCAGTATATGACTGTCTATCAGTATATGACTGTCTATCAGTATATGACTGTCTATCAGTATATGACTGTCTATCAGTATATGACTGTCTATCAGTATATGACTGTCTATCAGTATATGACTGTCTATCAGTATATGACTGTCTATCAGTATATGACTGTCTATCAGTATATGACTGTCTATCAGTATATGACTGTCTATCAGTATATGACTGTCTATCAGTATATGACTGTCTATCAGTATATGACTGTCTATCAGTATATGACTGTCTATCAGTCTATGACTGTCACGAGTTACCGACGTTAAATAAGGTTACTTTACTTTACTTGAAGAGGCTGTTTATATGAAGGCGAGTTGCCCCTGCTAGCTGGGATAACTCTATTGTTTTGAGTCCCCCTGGGAATACAAAAGAGTTATCCCGGCTAGCAGGGACAACTCGCTTTCATATAAACAGCCCCTAAGTTAGAACTTATACAAATCAGTATATATAACACTCGTCATGGTCGTGATTTCTTGTGTAAAAAGATTCATTATTCATGAGTATTTTAATGATGATTGACCTCCCTGTACTCACATCCAGTTGTGCACCAGAAAGGTTTGCGTTATCTAGTAAGCAATGGGAGAGATTAGCTCCTGTCAGATCTGCACAGCTTAGGTCGGCCATCTTGAAGTTGATGTTTCGTAAGTCCAGGTTTGAAAGATTTGCACCTTTGAGACTGATTCCCTGTTGGTGTATAGAAGATGATGAAAGTGATTGCGCATGCAGCGATGAATATAATGATGATGCTCCATGATGATGATGATGATGATTAAAATAATGATATAATAAATATTAAAGATATTTACATGATCATGATAATAATGATGATGATGATGTTAATAAAAATGATGTTTATGGTGATAAATGATGATGATAAAAATAATGACGGTGATGGTGATATCTGATGATGATGATGATGATAATAAATAAACATATTTATATGATAATAATGATGATGATAATAATAATGATGGTGATGGTGATGGTGATATCTGATGATGATGATGATGATGACAGTGATGATGATGACAGTGATGATGATATTAATGATTATCATGATGATGGTTACAATAATCAAGTGAGATGTTCAGCAGCTACCTGACATCTCAGTTCCCTGGACGATGGGGTTGACAACAATATCCTGACAAACTCATTTCTTGTTAACGTTTCCTCTTCTGATTTTTCTTCTGACTAAGTAGATGAAAGAACAACGTCAATGAATGAATAGACAAGTGAATTGATGAACAAAGGAATGAATGGATGAATAAATGAGATGTTTGAATGAATGAACAAATAAACAGATGAAAAAAGAACAAAATAAATGAACAAACAAATAAAAGAATGATTGAAATGATCAGTAAACAAATGAAAACATGATCAGTGTAAATGATGAATTGATGAATGAATGGATAAATGAATGAATGAATGGATGAATAAATGGGATGTTTGAATGAATGAACAGACAAATGGATGAAAAAAGAACAACAAAATAAATGAACAAACAAATAAAAGAATGATTGAAATGATCAGTGAACAAATGAAGAAATGATCAGTGTAAATGATGAATTGATGAATGAATGGATAAATGAATGAATTGATGAATGAATGGATAAATGAATGAATGACTACATTATTTAATGAATAAATTAATGGATGGATGAATGAATGAATTAACAAAAAATTAATTAATTAATTAATTAACGAATAAATAAATGAATGAATGAATAAATTAATGGATGGATGAATGAATGAATTAACAAAAAATTAATTAATTAATTAATTAACGAATAAATAAATGAATGAATGAATAAATTAATGGATGGATGAATGAATGAATTAACAAAAAATTAATTAATTAATTAATTAACGAATAAATAAATGAATGAATGAATAAATTAATGGATGGATGAATGAATGAATTAACAAAAAATTAATTAATTAATTAATTAACGAATACATAAATGAATGAATGAATAAATTAATGGATGGATGAATGAATGAATTAACAAAAAATTAATTAATTAATTAATTAACGAATAAATAAATGAATGAATGAATAAATTAATGGATGGATGAATGAATGAATTAACAAAAAATTAATTAATTAATTAATTAACGAATAAATAAATGAATGAATGAATGAATGAATGAGTGAATGAATGGATGGATAAATGAATGAATGAATGAATGAATGGATGAATGATGGGGATGAATGGATGAATGGATGAATGATGGGGATGAATGGATGAATGGATGAATGGATGAATGGATGGATGGATGAACAAATAAATGCATGAATGAACGAATATATAAATGAAAGAATGAATGGATAAATGGATAGATGAATAGTTGGGTGAATGAATTAATGTACAAATGGTTAAATGTTTGACAGAAACAATCAACCATGTAGTATTAGTATTAGTACCTTGATAATTTCCTCAAGGTGTTCTATCAAACTTGTAAGTCCAAAAAACTTGGCTTCCTCCAACACTCCTATCATATCAAAGAAAAAACATGTCATTAATAAATCTAGGATTAGAGCAAAAGCAATAAGACCATGAAATAAACCAAAATAGTTTCTAAGGGGCTGTTTATATGAAGGTCAGTTGTCCCTGCTAGCCAGGATAACTTTATTGTTTGTGTCCCCAGGGGAATATAAAACAATAGAGTTATCCTGGCTAGTAGGGACAACTCGCCTTCATATAAACAGCCCCTAATAGTTTCTATTTAGTGACTATTTAGTCAGTATCACTCAACCAGAAACATCAAATACAAAAGGAAACAATACCTCATTACAACTTTATTTGTCTTTGATAGTAACTAATAGTCGCTAAATAAGCACTATTACACACTAACAATTTGACTTTGTTTCATGGATATAGACAATAGTGCTTTTGTTCCAGGCTAAGCAATAGAACTTGCAAGTGATCTATTACAGTAAACACACTCCACGCATGAAGGGAGAGGGCCCTGGGATCAAGGTTGGATGGCATACCTTGTGGGTTCACAGCCTCATCAAGGATAACTCTTCCATGCCGTAGAAAGTTTAACACTGGTTCAAAATAAACTGGACTTCTGTCTATCAGTATAGCACCAGTAGCATCTTGAATACTCTGCCAGGAATCTTGAATGAATGAATAAATGAATGAATGAATGAATGAATGAATGAATGAATGAATGAATGAATGGATGAATGAATGAATGGATGAATGAATGAATGAATGAATGAATGGATGAATGAATGAATGAACGAATGAATGAGTGAAAAAAATATTATTTAATGAGGGTATTACTAAATAGTTAAACAACTAACAAACACATAGCCCTCAGTCTATAGAAAGTTGTAAAAAAACAGAGAAGATAGTTATTAGATAAAGACAATACCAATATATCATCATCATCATTATTATTATTGTCATCATCATCATTATCATCATCTTCATCATAATCATAATTACCATAATCAACATTATTGTCATCAACATCATCATTGATATCATCATCATAATCACCATAATCATCATCACCATTATTATCATCATCACTAGTGTCATCATCATAATCCTTATAATCTTCATCAACATTATCATCAGTTTCATCATCATCATCATCAGCTATGTCATCATCATCATCACTGTCATCAGCTATGTCATCATCATCACTGTCATCAGCTATGTCATCATCATCATCACTGTCATCAGCTATGTCATCATCATCACTGTCATCAGCTATGTCATCATCATCATCATCATCACTGTCATCAGCTATGTCATCATCATCATCACTGTCATCAGCTATGTCATCATCATCATCATCACTGTCATCAGCTATGTTATCATTATCATCATCACTGTCATCAGCTTTATCATCATCATCATCACTGTCATCAGCTATGTCATCATCATCATCATCACTGTCATCAGCTATGTTATCATTATCATCATCACTGTCATCAGCTATATCATCATCATCATCACTGTCATCACTGTCATCAGCTATGTCATCATCATCATCATCACTGTCATCAGCTATGTCATCATCATCATCATCACTGTCATCAGCTATGTTATCATCATCATCATCACTGTCATCAGCTATATCATCATCATCATCACTGTCATCAGCTATGTCATCATCATCACTGTCATCAGCTATGTCATCATCATCATCATCACTGTCATCAGCTATGTCATCATCATCATCATTCAATGTACCTGAAACAGAGAACATTCTTGC
This sequence comes from Metridium senile, assembly GCA_949775045.1. Lineage (NCBI taxonomy): Eukaryota > Metazoa > Cnidaria > Anthozoa > Actiniaria > Metridiidae > Metridium > Metridium senile. Next base: position 14,771,835 of record OX459107.1, read on the forward strand.
CAACATACTGTTTGCCCCGCCAAGCAGTGTACCTCTGAAAAAAAATACACAACGAATTATGAAGTCTTTTTGTGTCATTTAATTTCAATTATATATTCTATATTTTACAACCATCACCACCCATCAGGGGTCTTCTGTGAAGTTCACTCCACACACACTACCACAGACTATACTCAATATTTACAACGTTCATAATTTCCCATTGGCTGGGCTCTTCTGTGAGCTTTACTTCACTTCACACACATTATTGCGGACTACATTTATAAGTGGGTGCAACATTTGATGGCCACAACTTATCAACATTAAAATAATTAACTTTTTTTTTACGAAACTCATTAATAATTTATGAGAAATTCACAAAAGAAATCATAGCCGTGAAGAAGTTTGTATATTAGATACAAAATCGTCCTAATTTGCATAAGTTTTGACTTATAAGTTTTGAAATTTCTTTGCCAGATTTACTTCTATCTTCAGTTGACAGTTTTAGTAGAATATGAGAGAACAAACATTGGAGTTCTATAAGTACTATTACTACAATATTTGCGTCTGATCTGTATGAGATAATATATAACTCGACTTGCCATTGTATATCTCATACAGAATGCCTGCTCATATTGTTTACATTACCGTGTAGTTGTGAATAGCTGTCCGCCAACATTGAGAGTTACCCAGTCACTGTAAGCTGTCAAGAAAATGAAAAATGAAAATTAATACTACTGTATCCAATAGATATCAAGAATGTGTGGGTATCCCAGTGTTACAGTTATACCTAATGTATTTCAAAAATCGTTGTCGCAGCCGAAGCTACAGTCCACACAAGCCTGCAAAGGTTGTCGGTGTTATGAACATAATTGGTGATTTACATGTATAACACTTTTAAAGAAATATCAGTGTTTCATCATCTATGACTGTAATATTGTAATGATCATCATATAACACAAACACGTCCATCCAAAATATGCTATGACATCTCTGCTATGAATGAATTGATACCAGAGAAGAAATACCAACATCCTTTGCAGGGTTCAGAGTGTGGACTGTAGCTCTGGCTGCAGCAAGATTTTTGAAATAGATGTATAATTTTATGTTCCTTGGTATTGATAAAGATTTTTATAGAAATTATATTTACATTTGTTAAGACTTGTACTTAAGCCATGAGCCATAGTTTTTTGTGATGCTGCTGATGATGAACAAGTTATGCACATATTATTATAATTATATATTATATATTACATATTTGAAACAACAGGCTAACCTTTTAAAAACATCAAAAACAATTGAATGCATGAACAAACAAACAAGCCAGCCAAATAACAATGAAGCAAACAAACTAGCCTGCATAAACAGACCCTTATTAGCGCTCGAAAAGTCTCCCGCCAGAAAGCGTCTGCGCGCCGAGAGCAAAAATTTCATACTGATGACGTTGGAAAGTGACACCTCATTTGCAATCACGCAATACATGAGTTAGCAGCAGCAACGCTGAAAAACATGAGAAACTAGGTAAGGCGATGCCGCTTGAAGTTACTTCTATATTCTTGATTAATTCACTCACTGAGAGCCAGTTAAATGCTTTATTTAGCTTTTCTAATGGAAAAGATCCATTTGTTAGCCAGCCAACTGGCACAGGCAAGTCAATTATTGTTCACGGCTTGCTCCTCTCATCGAAATGTAGATGGCTTTGAACAAGTCGGCGCGCAGACGCTTGTTGGCGGGAGATGTTTCGAGCGCTAATAAGGGTCTGTTTACGCAGGCTACAAACAAACTGGCAAATGAACAAACAAACAAATGAACAAACAAACAAACAAATGAACAAACAAACAAACAAACAAACAAATGAACAAACAAACAAGCAAGCAAACAAGCACATTACAAAATAAAAAACAAGGTAGCAAACAAACAAGCAATTGATTGGACTTGCTATAAACTACATTCATACTTGGTGTGTACATGTAGTATCAAGACTCACCTTCAAGTTTACAAGAAGCTACATGCAATACTTCATCATCTCTGAATAACAACAACAACAAGGTCAAACATTGATAATATCAATCTTCATTATTATCTCTAACCTTCATTCACTATATCACACCACACTACACTACACCACACTATGTACACCACAATACACTGCACCACAATTCATTGCACTACACCATACTACAGCACTCTACACTACATGTATTACACTACACTATACCACACTACAACACATTTATACACTTCATTACACTACACTACACTACATCACACTACACATACACCACACTACACTACACTACACTATACCACACTAATCTACACCACTACACCACACTAAGCTACACTACATTACACTACACTACACAGTCTACACTACACCACACTAAGCTACACTACACTACACTACACCACACTAAGCGACACTACACTACACTACACTACACTACACTACACTACACTACACTAAGCTACACTACACTACACTACACTACACTACACTACACTACACTACACCACACCACACTACATTACACTACACTACACTACACTACACTACATTACACTACATTACACTACACAGTCTACACTACACTACATTACACAGTCTACACTATACCACACTAAGCTACACTACACCACACCAGACTACACTACACTACACTACATTACACTACACCACACTTAGCGACACTACACTACACTACACCACACTAAGCGAAACTACACTACACTACACAAAGCTACACTACACTACATTACACTACACAGTCTACACTACACTACACTACACTACACTAAGCTACACTACAATACACCAAACTATGCTACACTACACTAGTTACACTACACTACACTGCACGTACTGCACTACGCCACACTAAGAGCTACACCGTGCACTAAGAGCTACACTACATTACACTACACTAATTCTTTGTTCCCATTGTTTTATTATCTAAATGTATCAAACACCCTGACAACACCAATAGAACAAGCCATCTTGGTTTCTAATCTAGAATTATTACCTTATTAATTCCATATCTTCAATCAATCCTCCTTTCGTTGTATAGATGCCTTCAACTGTCTCCAATTTAAACTTTTCTTTTGCTAGTTGATGGAGTTCTTCAATTGATTGGGGAACAGCTACAAGCTAGAAAGACAACCAACGATAAAGATGATATAATGATTAATATAATTATTATGATAATAGTGGTGCTATTAATGAAGATTAATATAAATATTATTATTATTGTGCAAAATAGAAGATATATATTATTTTTCACGAATAGCATTATATTAGGATGTGCGCGATAATAGGTATGACTACCTTAAAGTGAGGCTTGTACTAATTCTTTTGTTATAATTGGTGCATACATCGAAAATTGTATTGGGTATTATTATCAATAAACAAAAGAAGTACAATAAAACAAAACTTGCAACATTCTTTAGTGACGCGTCTTTGAATTTCTTTGTGTCATTGTGTTTTTGCCTCAGTGAATTCTTAGTTAGTTAGTAACTAAATAGTTGATAACTAAATATTATAATTTAGCGCTAAACAGTGTACTATATCAAGTAATATATAGATAAAAAGTGCACTAAAACTAGAGTGCTCTCTGTAAAAAAAATTATTAAAACATAAAAGAAAATAATTAATTGAAATAGCTAAAAGAGCAGTCATAATAATGCGACATAAAACCGAAAGCTTGCATTTTAAAAATCACGGTGGGGCCAGGAAATTTCTCCTTCAAAACAGTTCAACAAGATTACCTTTCCCTCCGTTGTATTCCCACATCTGAATAGAACAGCTCTCTTGGGCAAACAAGCCGACATATTTTCAAAGTATTGCGAAATTTCTAGTTAGATTTTAGACATTCCCAAACACATCCTTTTCGCCATTTTGGAATTTTGTTTTTAGTTCCCACTCCTCGTCCACATTACATCACCAAAGGAAGACCGCGCAGTATATTAACTTGCTTATTACTGGCCCAAATCGTTTCAAATCTTCACAAACAACTAGAAAAAGATTGAAAAGGACACTGAGAATGTTTTTGTAATTTTATTGATACTTAAGAAGATAGTTCGTAAATCAAAACAGCAAGTGAGCTTGGGCTCCCTTTTTCCATAGCTTGCAAGAACACCGGCTGCAAGAACATTATTTTGCAAGAACATTATTTTGCAAGAACGTAAAAACATTTGCGGCGTTCGAGTTTCACAGCTAGCAGAGATATGCCACTTCTAACAACTGTAGTTGGTAGCTACCCCAAACCAGTCTACCTTCCAATTCCCGACTGGTTTCGTACAAAACAAGATGCAAATTTAGTTCAACAATACTCCGAGACCATCAAGACAACTGATACCTCGACATTACGAGACGCTGTACGAAAAGCGATCCAAGAAACATTGAACATCCAAGACGATCTAGGCATTGAAATACCTACCGATGGCGAAATGCAGCGAGAGAGTTATATCCATTATTTCTGCCGTCATCTTACAGGAATCGATTTTGATAATTTAACGTTAAAGAGTTCACGTAACGGCGCTTGGGTAGCTTCTCTGCCAACCATTGTCAACAACGTCGAACAACTACATACCAAACCATGGGTTAATAACGAATGGAAAGAGTCTCAAGAAATGACTAAAACACCCGTGAAAATCACTCTCCCCGGGCCTATGACTATTATTAACTCGGTAGTTGATAGTTTTTACAATAACGATTATGAATTGAGCCGAGTTTTGGTGAATATTTTGAACCGTGAAATTCAAGCACTTGCCGAGTCTGGATGTCAATATATTCAGGTAATATTTAATAGTTTGTATAATAGGTATGGCTGAGATTATTGCCGTAATTTTAGACGAATTTTTGACCGGTCAAAGGATCGACATGGACATGCTGTTCACACGGAACCGATCATTATAAGATTACAATATTTTCGTTTTGACCGGTTAGGCGTCCAAATTATTGCACGTTTAGCGCGGTCACGTGTGAACGGAACCCCTAAGCGGATGTTTTTTTGACCGGTCGAAAATTCGTCCGGTACCGTGTAAACGTAGCTTAGTGTATAAAAATGAAAATTTCTTCATTTTTAAACAACAACTTTATCAGACGTACTAAACCGATTGTCCTTTTCAGGCAATGGAAATATCGATCTACATATCTTTATTTATTGTTGTGTAAAACAATACCCGAGAATCCAGGATTTTCAAAAGGAGGGGGGGGGGGGGGGGGGGGGGAAAGTCACCCAATTCTCCTCCCCTGGATCCGCCCCTGGGTTATATTGTTCGAAAGTAAATAAAACCAAAATGCAAAATTCCGTTTCTACTCCCATTTGGCGATATATGTGACGTCACATTCTATTGTCTTTGGATAAACACCGAAACATATGCAAAAATATTCGTATCTTTTTTTCAAGTCAATGCCGCAGTGTCTCACGGACTGTTTATCCAGGACATTTACCATCAGTTAGAAGCACATAATATTCAAACTAGTGTGTGAATTCGAAGATAGTGATTTAGTTGATTTTAAAGCGAAATATTTGACTTTTTCCCGAGCGTGGTGAACGTCTTTAATATGACCGTCGTCTGAAAGGTAAGATCTACTGATTGATAATTTTATTGATGTTGTGTAATTTTCATGAGGTTGTGTATAATTTTCCTGTGTTGTACGATAAATTATGTTGGTCTGTGACAAGTTTCTATATGGTAGAGTCCCTAGTTCGCCGGTAGAGTTTTTTCAAAGCCGTTAAACGGAGGTCATACTTGACGGCATGTCACGACTTCAGTAATATTGGCATTTAACCTTTTGCTCGAGGTCTTGAGGAAAACAACGGCTTTATACAAGCTTACTTTTAATGGCACAATTCATGACTCGTTTGTGATCTGTTAAACAACGAGAAATTTCAATATTTGTCGTATGAATATCAATTTTATAAAGTTGAAGTCGATTGCTATCTCGGGGCAAGAACATTTTGTGTATCGAAATGCAAAGACTATGTTTACACTTAGCTTCAGTTCTTGGTTTTCGTTTGACAATTACAATATAGTAGCTTGTTTAATTACATGTAAGTTTTATGTTAAACTTTGCCTTGCGGTATTTTTTTTTTTTTTTTTTTTTTTTTTTTTTTTTTTAATTTTTAATTTTATTTTAATTAACGACACACACAAAATTTACACTTAAAGAGTGTCGCAATAAATGTGACACACTAGAAGACACACACACAAAATATTTACAAGTAAAGAGAGCCACAATAATTGTGACTCACGAGAAGATAAAAGTTTTTACAATAATTGAAGTTTCAATGAAATAAGTTTATAATTAACTATATATATATACACACAAACAAACACAATCACTCAACAACTATATATTACTATACTAATGGCATTTAATTAACATACATATAACACAACTACAACACAATTTTACGTCTGCCTTGCGGTATATTTGTTCGTAGATTCATGGAGAAACATTTAGAGATTCTCAAGCAGTTATGTCGACTCTGTGGCAATCGAATGAAAGATGGTCGCTTTTACGTAAGATAAAAAATCGCGTACCTTTTTGGGACTCCTGTGGTTTTTAGAAGATTAGCGCTACATATCATGTGACCTTTGTAAACAGTTTACGTAATCTATGAAATCCGACCTCAGTAATTAATGGGAGAGTCGTTGGAGTGTAATCAGATCGGTAGTAACGCACTCGCATAGAGTACACTAAGAGAAAGAAGGGATGCAACTAATTCGAGTGCCTTTTTTAAAACCTCAATTAAACTAGTTCATCAGAATAATGTGTTTACAAAACAAGCACCTCTTTAGTGTGTTTTAAGAGAGTGCGTTACTAAATTCGTTATCACCGGATCTGATTACATGCCAACGACTGTCCCACTAATAGAGGTCGGATTTCATAGATTACGTAAACTGTTTAACAAAGGTCACGATATAATATAATAAATAATAATAAATAAGCATTTTTATAGCGCCATTTCCGGAAGCTCAATGGCGCTTTACAATAATTAATTGAAAGAATGATATTTAAAGTAATCTATTGTTTTATGTATATGAATTTATATTAAAAGTTATATGTTCGATGTATGTAAATTGAAATTAAAAGTTATCTATTGTTCTATGTATATAAATTGAAATTTAAGTTATCTATTTTTCTATGTATATAAAAATTGATATTAAAATTACTTCTTATATGTATATTAAAATTGATTTGTAGCGCTAGCGCTTTTGATATGTAGCGCTAATCTCCTAGGCACCACAGGAACCCCCAAAAAGCTACGCGATTTTTTATCTTACGTAAAAGCTACCAAAAGCCGGGCTCCCTGTGGTATTTATAGTTACCAACGGTCACTTATTTGCTTGCTTTGTTATTTCATTGACACTTCGTCATATTTCTAGCTCAGTCCTATTTCAATCTCGTGATGTTAGTCTTTCTGGTATTAAAAGCGATCGTATGTCACTCGGTTACTAATCGGCTTATAATACCGGATAGACTAACATCACGAGATTGAAAAAGGAGCTAGAAATATGACGAAGGGTCAATGGAATAACAAAGCAAGCAAATAAGCGACCGTTGGTAACTATAAAAAACACGGAGATTACAAGCGAATACAAACGCGAACGATACTCTGCTGCCCATGATCAGAGAGACATTTTTAAATACACGTCAGTTGCAATTAGGTGTAACTGTCTTCAAGTTGTTTGTAATCATTGGCCATGGAAAATAAAAAGACCCAGATAATAACAGAAAGACAAGGTTAATTCCTTTTTACCAAAGTAAGCGTAATTCTCATTCAACAAATATAGTTTGGACAACCATAAAAGTTTATTTCCGTTCTAACGGTACACGTGTGACCTCAGTTAACCTTAGGTAATGTTATATTATGTTTACACCACTGATAGATTATCGTCACGCAATACGAGTCTCCCCACGGAGCTCCGTGGGGAGACTCGTATTGCTTGACGACACAAAGCAGCGCAGTTATTACGTCACGAAAATTGGACCCCTGTCGCGATTCGGACAAACAAACCAGGTTTTATAGTGATGGAATGGCGAACTGAGCGCGAACAGTTATTCCTCTTTGTCTAATTTAAACGTGATTCTCGATGAAAATGACGGCATTCCTGGCTCTAAATTTGACAGTGACCCACAGAACTCTACTGTGGAGCAGCTAATATATAAAGCGCTGGCTAAAGTGCAGAGGTCTTAAAATCAGAGGAAACGGCGTGATGAGTTACTAACACGGGCATATCGTCGGGGAACTATCGTGTTCTTGACCCCACTGAGTATTGATGGAGGGAAATAGTTTGAGGCCAAAATTGCACATTAACCGAATCTAAACGAATATATCATATCTTCTTTACAGAAATAATACTAAATCACTGTGAAAATCTAAACAATTTTAACTCCCGTATGGCGAATAGCAAACAAAAGTCCGCGTACTATACGGTAGTCTCTGAATCGATTTGTCGTACTTCGTCGAAATGATAGATAAATAATAGTTCTTCAAACTCAGTCCGAAACAAATATCTCTTTTTTCACGTTTTCTTTTTGTATACAATACTATTAAAGTTGTAATTAATTTCATCGAAGTCCTAATACTAAGTACGTGACATTTACAGTCCTAAGTGTCGCAAAAAGAGTCGTTTGCCTACTATGTACAGACTCGTAGAATTACTCTGAATCAGTTTAAAACAGCTTACGATAATCGCTTACTCCATCTAAACGAATATATCGTATCTTCTTTACTAAAATAATACAGAATCACTGTGAAAATGTAAATTTATAGTTTCTCTTTCGGCTGACCTTCGTCGCTTCGAAGGTCGAAAAATTCGCTTTAAGCGAGTCTGGAAAGTCCTAGCCTCCACAGGTCCTTTTTCTCCAGGCCAATGTTCTACACAAATATATGTGTTCTTGGTGATGTTTTTACCCGATAAGTCTTTACGAGAGCAAGCATTTATCCATATCGTTGACATTTATCACGGATCGCCGCCACGGCTTTGGAAACGGCAAAAATATATTTTTGCCTGATTCTGCCACTTCTTTTAGCGATCTGGGCAGTCTATCGGTAAATCTCGAGTCATTTCTACACTGCCCCCAACAGCAGTGCTTCGTACCGACCATTTCAAAGCAAAAAAAAGGTTATTTATTATGCGAAGCTCATTCATCTACAGTAAATGACTGTGAAAGCTCGGTTTGTTTGTCCGAATCGCGCCGGGGGTCTAATTATGCATATCTATTTTTAGTATATATGTAACTGCGCAGCGCTAATCAGCTGATCTGACCGCTGACCTTAAGATATCTGATCTTAAGCTTGATTGACGTACTCTCGACCAATGGGAATATTTCCTTCCGCCAGCAGAAGGAGAAATAACGATGAAACAATAGGGCCCCTCTCTTCCTCCTTTCCCCTCTCTCGCAGGCTACAAGACCACCGGCTGTAAGAACATTATTTTGCAAGAACGTAAAAACATTTGCGGCGTTCGAGTTTCACAGCTAGCAGAGATATGCCTCTTCTAACTACTGTAGTTGGTAGCTACCCCAAGCCAGGATACCTTCCACTTCCCGACTGGTTTCGTACAAAACAAGATGTGAATTTCGTTCAACAATACTCCGAGACCATCAAGACAACTGATACCTCGACTTTACGAGACGCAGTACGAAAAGCGATCCAAGAAACATTGAACATCCAAGACGATCTAGGCATTGAAATACCTACCGATGGCGAAATACAGCGAGAGAGTTATATCCATTATTTCTGCCGTCATCTTAAAGGAATCGACTTTGATAATTTAACGGTAAAGAGTTCACGTAACGGCGCTTGGGTAGCTTCTCTGCCAACCATTGTCGACAACGTCCAACCACTACATACCAAACCATGGGTTATTGACGAATGGAAAGAGTCTCAAGAAATGACCAAAAGACCCGTGAAAATCACTCTCCCCGGGCCTATGACTATTATTAACTCAGTAGTTGATAGTTTTTACAATAACGATTACGAATTGAGCCGAGTCTTGGTGAATATTTTGAACCGTGAAATTCAAGCACTAGCCGAGTCTGGATGTCAATATATTCAGGTAATATTTAATAGTTTGTATAAGTTCTTGTGATTCCTGTTATATTACTATTTTAGAATATGGTTGCGATTTTTGCCGTAATTTTTGCTTTTTAGGAGCATATGTTTTAGTGTATCAAAATGAAAATTACAATGGACAATGGAAATATGGATTTACATATTTTTATTTATTGTTTTGTAAAACAATACGCGAGTGTCCAGTAACCAGCTGGTTATATTGTTCGAAAGTAAATAAAACCAAAATGCAAAATTCTGTTTGAGGCTACGTTACACGGTACCGGACATAGTTTAGACAGGTCAAAAAAACATCCGCTTAGGGGTTCCGTTCACATGGGACCGCGCTAAACGTGCAATAATTTGGACGCCTAACCGGTCAAAACGAAAATATTGTAATGATCGGTCCCGTTTGAACAGCGTGTCCAATTCGTTCTTTTGAAGGGTCAAAAATTCGTCCGGTCCCGTTCTTGAAACATGTTGAATCGATATTGAACTGATGTTGAAAGAGTTTAAAAGCAACAAAGTCAAACGGATGCTGAAGCAAATGCAGTGCAAATGTTGAAACCGTTTCCCCGGGCCCTTACGAACAACGTCTTAGTTGTAGGCTAAATCTACGGGAGGGGACTCCCTTAAGTTGTAAGGGTTATCGGCGGTTGAGGTACGCATAAATTATCAGAACTGTGGAAGCCCTTTCCCGTGACGAGGGATGTGGAATCAGGGATCACATGCCTGGGAACAGGGATCACAGAAGAGGGATCGGGATCGTCTGAATAAATTCAGGGATCACAACATTTTTTGTGGGATCAGGGATCAAAATACGCGAGCTTTTGGGATCAAGGATTAAACTATTGTGAAAATCACGACCCTGCATTTGGACATGGTTATTCCGCCTGGACGTACACTACACCTGAGTAATCGGTATTGTATCGGACAGTAATCGGTATATCGGAGAGTAATCGGTATTGTATTTAAGAGTAATCGGTATTTTATCGGAGAGTAATCGGTATTTTATCGGAGAGTAATCGGTATTGTATCGGAGAGTAATCGGTATTGTGTTTGTTTTTCAGGTCGATGAGCCTGTTCTAGTACGTTCTCCTGATAAAGCTCTAGAGTATGGCATCGATCACTTGGCCAAATGCTTTGAAGGTGTCCCTAGCAGTGTTACCAAGTGTATTCATCTATGCTGTGGATATCCCATTTATCTAGTAAGTTTTGCAAGCATTAGCAGTTGCCCCTGAACAAAACGCATGCGCACTAAATCTATTTTTAAAAGGTTATGACATATACATATATATATTTGCGCCATATAAACACATCTGAACATAAACAACCAAAGTGCTTACAACTTATCTCTAGCCTGCGTAGCAAGCGTTTCTTTTGGGTTCTTTCGCAACTTTTTCCCGTTCCCCCCAAAAAGAAACGCTTGCCACGCAGGCTAGAGACTAGGTCGTAAGCACTTTGGTACCTAATCTCCCTCGTTTGTGATTAAAACTTATTGTGACCACCACAGTTGCCCTATACTACATTGTCCGACTGCGTATCCAGCGTGGTTGGTCCTTGTGGTGTAGTGGTAACACATCGGACTAGAAAGCCGAAACCGTGGGGTTCAATTTCCGCCAAGGGCATATGATGTTTTTCTCATGTATCTGTATTTCACTTGTACACCTAACGCATTTCAATTCATTGTTTGTTTAGATGTAACTAAATGATTTCAACCTTTTTACAGCGCGACGCACTCTACCGTGGCCACCTAATTAAAGTTTTGTACAAGTTAACCAATCAGAAAGCGAGAATTTGACCTTGATATAAAAGACACGCCGAGTGTCAAACGGTAAACACTTTGAAATGTTCAAAGCGAAGACAAGAGACAGTGAAGTTTATCATTGCCAGAAATATCGGACTTTTAGCGCCCGCGATATCTTGTCAGCGGTTAACAAAACAGCCTCAGAAAAACACAATTTATTTGCGCGTGAAAACTGAAAACCAAGCTTTGTATTTTGCTCGAAAAGGGCCTGGGAACGATCCAAAACAATATATGATCGAACCGAAGCTAAAAAATATACTTTTCTATTCTAAACTTTCGCCGAACATTTCATCCTTCTTGTGGCCTACGGACTCCATATTTGAATTTAAGGAAAATTCAAGTGCTCGAGGAACCACCATTAAAGCAAGAAATGGCTGTTTTTGGGGGAATCTAAGCATTTTAATCTTTGTTGTTGTGATTTGGATGAACAGCTCCGTTGTACATCAACTACGTTTTACAATAATCGACGACGTTTTACCACAACATCACTCATATTCTAAAGAATGTATGGCGATTTGGAGGTATCTCAAGCTCTATATTTTGTAAGCTCAGGAACCTTGAGTACAATACTTTAGATTTTTTTTTTTAACTTCCGAACGTAGCAAAAATACTACAGAATACAATTCGAGGTAGAGAAACGAAAAACATTATCATTCATTCTTTTAATCTAGCATTGTTTGCCTAGTCCTATACATTCTCTTGTAATGTCTGAAGCTATTACCATGCAAAATGCGCATGCGCGACGCCATTTTGTCCGATATTTCTGGCAATGAAGTGTCTGAAAAACCTCCCAGGATGTTTAAATTTGAAAAGGTGTAGCAAATAATTTGAAGAGAAAGAGAAACTTTTGAACGCTAAGCTAACTTGTACAAAACTTTAATTGGGTGGCCACGGTAAGGCGTGTTATGCTGTAAAATAGGTTTATTTTTGTTATTAACCCCATATATAATTATCTTTTTTGTAGGACCAGGAAGACTATGTCAAAGCAGATCCAGGCGCGTATTTACAGATCGTTGATAAACTTGATTCAGCTGGTTTCGATCACATCTCCATCGAAGATGCACACAGGCACAATGACTTGGAGCTCTTCAAACGATTCAAGAAATCAAAGGTATACCACTTTTTCAAAAAGGTTGTCTAATGCGATATGTCATTCGGAGATGAAAAGGAATTATAGACATACACCTATTTCAAAAAGGTTGTCCAAGGAGATAGGTCATTCCAAGACAGAAAGGAATTATAGGCATACACCTATTTCAAAAAGGTTGTCCAAGCTGATATGTCATTGCAAGACAGAAAGGAATTATAGACATACACCTATTTCAAAAAGGTTGGCCAAGGTGATATGTCATTGCGAGACCGAAAGGAACTATGGGTATACACCTATTTCAAAACGTTATCCAAAGGAATTACAGTCATTCTCGCTACACAATTTAAACAAATATATAATAAAAGTATTCTTTTTATTAACATTTCATAAAGAGATGATTCTGTTGATGTGCATTCAGGTGTGTTTTAAGGCTTTCCAACTTTCTCTTTGTCCTGTTTAGGTAGTCGTAGGATCTGTCAAAATAGCCAGTAGCAAGGTGGAAACCGTTGATGAAATACGGCAACGACTAAAAGAAGTATTGACCGTTCTTCCCGCTGAGCGTCTCATTGTTGCTCCTGACTGTGGCCTGGGTTTCCTACCACCAGAGCTGGCTGTTCAAAAGTTAAAGAACATGGTCGAAGCTGCCAAGTCTTTGCCTTGAACAAAGGCAACGGATATAGATCTTTTGTATTTAATTTAAACCAATTTATATTGAATTTAAACCAATTTTTATTGTATTTAAACCAATTTTTATTGAATTTAAACCAATTTTTATTGAATTTAAACCAATTTTTATTGAATTTAAACCAATTTTTATTGAATTTAAACCAATTTATATTGAATTTAAACCAATTTTTTTTTTAATTTAAACCAATTTTTATTGAATTTAAACCAATTTATATTGAATCTAAACCAATTTTTATTGAATTTAAACCAATTTATATTGAATTTAAACCAATTTTTATTGAATTTAAACCAATTTATATTGAATTTAAACCAATTTTTATTGAATTTAAACCAATTTTTATTGAATTTAAACCAATTTTTATTGAATTTAAACCAATTGTTTAATTTATTGAATTCAAACCAATTTTTATTGAATTTAAACCAATTTTTGCTATGATTGTGATGATGATGATAATGATGATGATGATGACGATGATGATGACAATTGTGATAATGATGGTGATAATTATGATAATGATAATATAATATAATAATTATTATTATATTTTTATAGCGTCAATATCCAGTTGTTTTTATCAGTCATGTTTTTGACAGTACATACCACTCGAGCAGCAGCATTTTGAACGTGTTGTAGTTTATGTATTAAAAATTTGGGTAAGCCGTACAATAAAGAATTGCAGATATCAAGTCTGCTACATAAATTACATGGACAAGAGTTTCACAGGCTTGAAGAGGGATATGTTTCCGAATTGTCCAGATATTGTGAAAATAGAAAAAAACATGACTTGCAAATATTGATAACATGATTTTCATCAAAGATAACCCCAATATTACGAACGGTTAGAGAGGGAGAGATGTCATTATCAGAAAACACTAGGACCATGAAACAAAATCAAATTGTTAGTGTGTAATAGTTCTTATTTAGCGACTATTAGTTACTATAAAAGACAAGTAAATTTGTAATGAGGTATTGTTTCCTTTTGTATTTGATGTTTCTGGTTGAGTGATACTGACTAAATAGTCACTATATAAAAACTATTAGTTAGTAACTATTTTGTTTTTATTTCATGGTTCTAGTGTTTTTGCTCTATCAGAAAACGTACGTAGATTAATAGGTGGTCTTGGACAGTGAGCAGATGACAAAACAAGAACGTCATCCAGTTTTCTCAGTATTCTAATTTAATTTGTTTATAGTTATCCATTTATCAATATCAATGACACAAGACTCGACTTTGAGTTTGGCAGCCTCTAATTCTGACATTGAAGAAGTTTCAAAAGAAATCTTGTAGAGTCGCATGACTATCATCATAGTTGACTAATGATGATGGTAATGATGATGATCAGATGGCGGTGGTAATGATGGTGGTAGTGATGATGATGATGGTAATGATGATGATCAGATGGCGGTGGTAATGATGGTGGTAGTGATGATGATGATGGTAATGATGATCAGATGGTGGTGGTAATGATGGTTGTGGTGGTGATGATGGTAATGATGATGATCAGATGGTGGTGGTAATGAAGGCGACAATGGTGGTGGTGATGATGGTGGTGATGATGGTAATGATGATCAGATGGTGGTGGTAATGAAGGTGACAATGGTGGTGGTGATGATAAGGATAAGGATAAGGAAATTTTATTTATATCCACGATAAAAACATCAGTCAATTGTTACAATAATTATAAATATAAAATTAAAATTCTATTTACAAGAAACAAGATACTGGTTTACATGTTTGTCGTGGAGCCTTTGGGTATACAACGTTCGTTTATTTAATACAAGCTTTTAATTTCCGTCTTGAATTTTTGGAGTGATCTAATTTCTCTGACATGTGGAGGCAGGTCATTCCATAGTATTGCTCCACTGTAACTAAATGCCCGCTTTTGATATTCTGTACGAGGCTTAGGAACTGTAAGCTTGTATTGTTTATTACGAAGGCTGTATTCCGAGGTGTAATTGGAAAATAAGTTCTTCAAGTAAACTGGGGTGCGGTTTTGCATCGTCTTAAACATAAGGATTGCCTTTTGCTTTTTACGACGAATTGCAAGCGTATCCCAATTTAATTGTTTTAATAGCTCGCTAGAGCGTATGTCATAATTAGACCTTGTTATTGCTCTAGCCGCTCGATTTTGCAATTTTTGTAGTTGATCATTTAGCTTGTCGCTTAATTCATCATAAACTGCGCTACAGTAGTCAAATTTGGGCTGAATTAAGGCTTCATAAATCTGGATTGCACTTCTAGTCGAGATAAATGGGCGAACTCGTTTTAACGCCCCTATGCTAGATGAAATTTTCTTAGAGATTGTAGTAATATGTTCTGACCAGTTTAAGTTTTTGTCTATAGTGACACCCAAAGATTTAGTATGATCAACTTGTTTAACCTTATTGCCATTAATTGATATATTGATAGTGCAATCATTGCATTGTGCTGTAAACTTCTGGCGAGAACCAATTATCATAAATTCCGTTTTGGCAACGTTTAGGCTTAGTTTGTTAGCTAATAGCCAACGATGCAAGTTTCTAAGTTCGGAGTTGATAACTGGTTCAAGTTCTTCTATATTGCTACCATGTATGCAGAAGCTAGTATCATCAGCAAACATTCTTGTTGTGGCTCGCGCCAAACAATTTGGTAGATCATTGATATATAATAGGAACAATAGTGGCCCTAAATTACTGCCTTGTGGCACGCCGCAGTTTACTGCACGTGGTTCGGAAAGGCTTCCGCTAACACTGCATACCTGCGTTCGGGTCATTAAGTATGATCGAAACCATTTTAGGGAGGCTTCGTCTATACCATAGTTGGATAGCTTATCAAGAAGGATTCCATGATCTATGGTGTCGAAGGCCTTTTGGAGATCAATAAAAATGACTCCGTTAAATAAACCCCTGTCTATATTGACTGACCATTCATTTGTGGCTTCAAGTAGTGCTGTAACAGTACTATGCAGTGAGCGGAAGCCTGATTGACATTCTACTAAGAGTTTATTTTCGTTAATATAATCATATAACTGATTATAGATTATCTTCTCAAACAATTTTGAAACTGTGGGAATGACTGAGATTGGTCGGTAATTGTTTGTGTCAGACTTTACTCCTTTTTTGAAAATTGGTGTAACTTTTGCTGATTTCCACTCATTTGGAAAAATTCCCGTAGTAATAGATTGCCTGAAAATATCTGTAAGTGATGGAGCTATGATCTCTGCAGACATCTTTAGCAATCTATTAGGTATTTTATCCAAACCTACTGCCTTACGTTCGTTTATGCCTGCTAACAAATCATAGACGACTTGTTCACTCGGTGGTTTGATAGTGAAAACATTATCAGTTGGCTTTAAATAGGTATGAAATTGGATGTCAGAAGGAGGTAATTTGTCAGCTAATATCTGACCGATACTGGTAAAGTGATCGTTAAATATCTCAGCCATTTCATATGGAGAAGTAACTGACTTATTGTCTTTTTTAATTTCTGAAACTCCTGTCGACTTATTAGCTTGACGAGTCGTTAAATCGTTAAGGAGTTTCCATGTTTTTCGAGGATCTGATTTACTTAATTCTAAGTTCTCTGAAAAGTATTTTTTCTTTGTCAATTTGATTTCGTTATTTATCCTATTTCTCACTTTTTTATATTCTTGCCAAGTTTTATCATTTTTGCTAGAGATCGCTGTTCGTTTTAAGCGATCCCGTGAACGCAATTTTCCTTTAAGCTCCGTAGTGATCCAAGGGGAATTTTTCCTACCCACACGTTTGTGGACTACTGGTAGGTGAAAATTTATACTCTTTGTTAATAGGTTTTTCAAAAAATTCCACATTTCATTTGGATCATCATAGAACTTAACATCAGCCCATGGCAATTTACTTAGATCAGATAAAAATTTATCTTTGTCAAAATTACTATATTTTCGTAACTCAATTATGCGAGCTCGTGATTTATCATAATGGACTTTTCGCGTCATGAATACCAAGGAGTGGTCACTGATACTAAGGTGATAAACTCCTGACTTACTAATTTTGTCTGGAGTGTTTGTCACACATAAGTCAATTAAAGATTCAGTGTTCATTGTTATACGAGTTGCCTCATTAATAACCTGCGAAAGTCCATAAATATTAATGATTCCCATAAGTTTAGAGGAAGCTAGGCTGATTTTAGAAGGATCTAATAAGTTACAATTCAAATCACCTAGTAAGTAATAATCGAGGTTTGATTTATCAATATTATCTATATGTTTTTCAAATGCCGTGAATAAATCGAGCGTTGAATTAGGAGGGCGATACCAGGTAGTGACTAAAAATGGCTTTGACCGTGTTTGAGTGATTTCTATGGTAATTAATTCTAGCATATCATCATCAAATTCGGTACGATTTCGATAATTTATACTATTTCTAATGTAGATGCATACGCCTCCTCCCCTTCTACCATTCTGAGTTCTATCTTTTCTAACAACGTCAAAACCCTCTATATGCAATTCAGAGTCTAAAATAGTAGAGTCTAGTTTTGTTTCGTTGATAGCTAAAACGTCAATCTCAGTTGATATAAGGAATATACGTAATTCATCAATATGAGCGATTAAACTATTTATGTTAAGTGATGCCATTGTTAGACCACGGCCAAATTCATCCTTGCGCCCTTTTTTCCTAACCTTTGAAGGCTCCACGACATGAGCATCCTACTTAGACTTTTTAAATGAGTTAATAAAATTAGTTGCAAACACTTTGGTACCTGATTTATTCAGATGCAGGCGACTGCGGTTCAAATGTTTTTCAGCGTCAATGTTAGAGTGATCGACGAAGTTCCATTTGTTCTTTTTGCAGACTTCGTTCAGAATCTTATTTACTTGTTTACCTTTAGTGTCGAGAGTATGGTCGTCTGCTCTTCCAACTATGCTACTGATCGTAATCTTTGTTGACTTGTTGACTTGTGAGCACAACTCTGCGATTTTGTCTGCGCAAGTTTTTGGATCAGAATCCTTTAAGTTATTTGTCCCTAGATGTAAAATTATTTCTTCCGGGTTTTTTCTTAGTAATGGTTTAATGTGGTCCTCCATGTCTTGGACAGTGCATCCAGGGAACGACCAGACTTTTACGTTGGATGACTTGGACATTTTGTGTCCTTGGAGATTTTTGACCATGCAGTCACCGACAATGAGTAATTTATCTTTGTGTTGAGGTATGTTATTGTGTGTTCCTTTGTTCTTTGGTTCAACAGGTTCTTTGTGTCTTTGAGAATTGCCTTTATTCTTAGGATTAGGATCTTTCTTTCTTTGACTTTGACTTTGGAGATCAACTGCATTTGCATTTTTAAGTGGTTCAACTTTGGAAATATTATTTTCTTGTTGAAGATCTTTTCCGTTTTCTTTACATATTAAACGCAATGATATCAATAAAGCAGAATTTTCCTCCTTCAGGTTTTTGTTTTCATCTTCAAGCAGCATCAGTTTCTTTTTCAACTCTCCATTCTCCTGCTGTAAGGTCGAATTCAAGCTGGTTTCGAGTTGAGCAATTCTTCTTTCGAGGGACTCAAGTCGGCTATCTTGTCTGGAGTTAGATTGAGAAGCCCAGCGAAGCTCCTCGAAAGAAATTTCGTTGAAGCTAGATCTCACTTGGGATTCTGTGTTGTGATTTTCATTGAGGATTGGAATGCTCCCTCTCGAGATGAGTATTTCATCATCTTCGTCTAATTCATCGGACGAAGCACTAGTGTTTAGGTCTTGCAAAGCGTCCTCGGTTGGGGTTGTACCGCTTTTAGCAGCCGAGAGTAATTTCTTCTTAATGTCATCTTGTTTTGGGCCTTGTATGTGGAGCGTTTTAGTTCCAGGATAGAAGTTAATCGAAATACAACTACTCTTAAAGAAGTGATATCCGCCATTACATAACTGAAATGTCCATTCTCCGGAGAGTTTGAGCCAGTCTTTGATTAATTTTTTCAGATTATCAAGCTCGCCAGTCCATTTGATCTTTGTCTTATTGTTTTCTGAATGAACTTCGAGGAAGGACAGAATAGTTTCAAAGTTTTCGCTTGACGCCACTGAATTGCAACCGTTCGCCATGACTGCTTACATTTATGTACATTTAGGATGATGGTGGTGATGATGATCAGATGGTGGTGGTAATGAAGGTGACAATGGTGGTGGTGATGATGATGATGGTGGTGATGATGGTAATGATCAGATGGTGGTGGTAATGATGGTGACAATGGTGGTGGTAATGATGGTGACAATGGTGGTGGTGATGATGATGATGGTGGTGATGATGGTAATGATCAGATGGTGGTGGTAATGATGGTGACAATGGTGGTGGTGATGATGGCAATGACGATGGTGGTGGTGATGATGATGGTAATGATGATCAAATGGTGGTGGTAATGATGATTGTGGTGGTGATGATCAGATGGTGGTGGTAATGATGATGGTGGTGACAATGATAGTGGTGATGATGATGGTGGTAATGATGATGATGATGGTAATGATGATCAGATGGTGGTGGTAATGATGATGATGGTAATGATGATGATGGTGGTAATGATGATGGTGGTGCTGTTGATGATGATGGTGGTGTTGATAGTAGTTTTTGCTGACATCCACTCTTAAAAACGAAATGTTTAAGTTCAGATACCAAATTGCCAATTTTTTACCCCTAAGAGATACGACGAGCATGACAGATACTTGTATCCACCGAATACCTCCATTTTTTCCCCTTCTCCCAAAATTTTCTGTCGATTCTCCCATCTTACTGTCTATTTCAAAGTGTTTCTCTGTCCTCCCTATTTTTTCGTCAATTCATTCCTTATCTCAACAATTACTAATTCACGATAATCAGGCTTTGTTTAATAGTTTGATAGCACTCTACTTTACATCAACAAATCAACTTAATTAAAAACACTTTTAATGATTGCACTCTAAATTATTAAGCCATGATTGATTGTATAGGAGAGTCCCACAATACGACGTCCAGTCCATGTCAGATTAGATAAACTTGGCCAACACATCTATGCATACACGGCCTTGGTTATCGTGTTCAGACCAGTTTTTAAGATCTTCACCGTACCAAATACGAATCTGGCCGTACTGAGGCAGGTAGAAAGGTTTGGCAAAGTCGGTGAACACGATCTCATCTGAGTTGGCATCGTTGACGAAAGGGTGCCAGTACCACAAACCTGCATTGCTGAAATATAGCGAAAAAAGTGTTACTGTCAGCAGATGATGTTATAAAAATGATGATTGCCATGTCGACGATGATTATGACAATGATGCTGGTGGAAATGATATGACGACGAGTCAGTCATATTGCATTGATGATGATGATGATGGCAATTATACAATGATTATGATTGTAATGATGATGATGATGCCAATTATATAATGGTTATGATTGTAATGATGATAATGACGAAGATGGAGATAATGATAGATGGTGAGTATGTCGATGATAATGATGACGATGATACTGATTAACCAGTGATACACTGATAAAGATAACGCAATTAGAATGTGTGACAAGTTCGGTTGCGTGACCACTATTACTACTTACACGATAAATTCTTTCTTAGGATAGATCACGTGGTTATGCCTGTCTGTCACGACAACGTTCAGTGGATGATTGATATATGAGGAGTATTGACCACACCCCCAACGGCTGTTGTAGGCAGTGTTTGAAACACATCGTACATGTCCAGACTTGTATCTCAACTTAATGGCACCGACCAGGCCAGAGTGAACGTAGCTGTACAGGGAACCAAATCGATCACCTCGCGCCTCGAAGCAGATGTCATGTACGTTAAGCTGTTTAAAGCCATCGGGCTCAACGCTTGCTTCAAAGAGATAACATTGTTAAGTCAAGAATGGAGGAGGAGAGGAAGGGAGAGGAGAGGATTGATTTGGATAAGAGAGGAGGAATGGAGAGGAGAAGAGGAGGGGGAGATTTGATTTGGAGAGGTTTGAATTCGCTTTATTAGCATGACCTTGGAGAGTAGAGGAGAGGAAGGGAAAGGAGAGGTTTGATTTGGAGAAGAGGAGGGGAGAGGTTTGATTTGGAGAGGACAGGAGGAGAGGAAGGGAGAGGAGAGGATTGATTTGGAGATTTGAAGAGAACAGAACAGAACAGAACAGAACAGAACAGAACAGAACAGAACAGAACAGAACAGAACAGAACAGAACAGAACAGAAGGAAAGAGAACAGAAGAGAAGTGAAGGGAAGAGAACAGAAGAGAACAGAAGAGAACCCACAGATAAAAGACAAGATGACAATACCACACAACACATTTAAAACAAAACGAGTACCAACAAAACAAGATTTCGAAAACACAAGAAAGAAACTATGAAGAGCACTTTTAATTTAAACAAGCGAGAAACTTAAAGAACAGATAAATATAGATTGTGGTCAAATTGTACAACAACAATTAATCAAGCGAAATGGTATGCTTACCTTCTGTGAAAGCAGCACAGACCAGGACAGCAAGAGCAACGATGTAGTTCATGTTGGCCTTTACAAGTGAGAGACTAATAATGAAGATTGATACAATTAAGCAAACGATTTATTTATACTGATTGTGTTTGCTATAGATATTAGTAAGATCTTCTAGAAAACAACACCAAAACAGAACCAATAATAAAATCAATTAACATTATACAAAGAAAACAAGCTGAATAAATATACTAACTACCTGCTATATGACAGTATGTATTAGAATATATATATAGATATATATATATCAACTATAATTGTTTATTAAATTGTGACAATTATTTGGTTAAACCTTAATTAGATGTTCTATTTATTCATTCGATAGTGATTAAGCCTCTGTTAAATTAATGCTGTGTGTTTAATCTTAAACAGAAAGCTATCAAGGACAAACAATATTCAAAACCACTCTGTCAAACGTTTTATATATTTCACTAAAGTACGTAGAACATTGATCATCATTTAGAAATGGTTGAACTGAGACCGAAAGGAGTTGTTTTAGTTCATTAAATTTCAGATGTTTTGTGTTTATAATAACTCTTGAATGGTGCTGAATTACAGATAATATTATTTCAGCAGTAACCCTTTATATTGTTGCATGTGTGGTTTATTAGTACTGCATTTACAAATTAATGGGGCTCCCACAATTCTTATCAGCCTTAGATCAACCCGGCATTTTCAGATGACCAATTAACGTTTATGGAAAAAGGGGTATAAATTTTATCGTGAAAATTCTGCCTTTTTGCTCACGTGTTGTTAGGGGCAACGGTTGTCATGTCAACGCTTTTATTACGATTGTGTTGTTAAAACAACATGTTCATTTATGTGTTTAGTATTAATATCAGTATATCGATATTGTGTTTGGTTTATATCAACAACTTCTTAATTAAAATGGATTAGGATATAATTTGTAAATCAAAGAAACACAAACGTATATTCTTAATTTGTCTATTCAGTTAAAAACTGTTTCTCTCTCCTCCCTATTTTCTCTTCGCCCTATATTTTCCCGTTGTTTCTCCCATCTCCCTGTCTATTTTAAGCTGTTTCTCTCTCTTCCCTATTTTCCCTTCTCCCTATATATTTTCCCGTTGTTTCTCCCATCTCCCTGTCTATTTTAAGCTGTTTCTCTCTCTTCCCTATTTTCCCTTCTCCCTATATTTTCCCGTTGTTTCTCCCATCTTCCTGTCTATTTTAAGCTGTTTCTCTCTCCTCTCTATTTTCCCGTTGTTTCTCCCATCTTCCTGTCTATTTTAAGCTGTTTCTCTCTCTTCCCTATTTTCCCTTCTCCCTATATATTTTCCCGTTGTTTCTCCCATCTCCCTGTCTATTTTAAGCTGTTTCTCTCTCTTCCCTATTTTCCCTTCTCCCTATATATTTTCCCGTTGTTTCTCCCATCTCCCTGTCTATTTTAAGCTGTTTCTCTCTCTTCCCTATTTTCCCTTCTCCCTATATATTTTCCCGTTGTTTCTCTCATCTTCCTGTCTATTTTAAGCTGTTTCTCTCTCTTCCCTATTTTCCCTTCTCCCTATATTTTCCCGTTGTTTCTCCCATCTCCCTGTCTATTTTAAGCTGTTTCTCTCTCTTCCCTATTTTCCCTTCTCCCTATATATTTTCCCGTTGTTTCTCCCATCTCCCTGTCTATTTTAAGCTGTTTCTCTCTCTTCCCTATTTTCCCTTCTCCCTATATTTTCCCGTTGTTTCTCCCATCTTCCTGTCTATTTTAAGCTGTTTCTCTCTCCTCTCTATTTTCCCGTTGTTTCTCCCATCTCCCTGTCTATTTTAAGCTGTTTCTCTCTCTTCCCTATTTTCCCTTCTCCCTATATTTTCCCGTTGTTTCTCTCATCTTCCTGTCTATTTTAAGCTGTTTCTCTCTCTTCCCTATTTTCCCTTCTCCCTATATTTTCCCGTTGTTTCTCCCATCTCCCTGTCTATTTTAAGCTGTTTCTCTCTCCTCCCTATTTTCTCTTCGCCTTATATTTTCCCGTTGTTTCTCCCATCTCCCTGTCTATTTTAAGCTGTTTCTCTCTCTTCCCTATTTTCCCTTCTCCCTATATTTTCCCGTTGTTTCTCCCATCTCCCTGTCTATTTTAAGCTGTTTCTCTCTCCTCCCTATTTTCGCTTCACTCTATATTTCCCCGTTGTTTCTCCCATCTCCCTGTCTATTTTAAGCTGTTTCTCTCTCCTCCATATTTTCTCTTCTCCCTATATTTTCCCGTTGTTTCTCCCATCTCCCTGTCTATTTTAAGCTGTTTCTCTCTCTTCCCTATTTTCCCTTCTCCCTATATTTTCCCGTTGTTTCTCCCATCTCCCTGTCTATTTTAAGCTGTTTCTCTCTCCTCCCTATTTTCGCTTCACTCTATATTTCCCCGTTGTTTCTCCCATCTCCCTGTCTATTTTAAGCTGTTTCTCTCTCCTCCATATTTTCTCTTCTCCCTATATTTTCCCGTTGTTTCTCCCATCTCCCTGTCTATTTTAAGCTGTTTCTCTCTCTTCCCTATTTTCCCTTCTCCCTATATTTTCCCGTTGTTTCTCCCATCTCCCTGTCTATTTTAAGCTGTTTCTCTCTCCTCCCTACTTTCCTTGTCTCTTCATGCTATGTCTATTTCCCCTATTCGTCATTCATTCCTTATCTGAACCACAGGGACCCCTAATCAATCTTTTATTGTAAATAGATGAAATAAGAACTTGTGCTTTAGTGATTTTTTTGTCGCCCGCATGATTGATGAAATTTACGTGGGATTCCTGTGTTAATAAAATTCAATGTCGGGCTTCCTGTGGCACGTTGCTAGGTGAGATGACGAGTGGCAAAATTCAAAAACTTTTCTCGCGTGGCTTTTCTCGGGTAAATCTAGTAGTTTAGTAATATGTCATATATTTATTACATCACACGGGTGGACAATTTGCAATGCAAGGGCACTCTTACCACAAGAAACCCAACAATAAACACAGGAAACCCAAGCGGCGAGTAATTGCATTTGCACGATTTTGTTCGCGATTTAAAAAAATTATTAATTTATTTGGGGTCCATGTGTCTGAACAATGGCTAATTCATAATAATCAGGCTTGGTTTAATAGTTTGATAGCACTCCACTTTATATCAACAAATCAACTTAATTCATTAACATGAACATAATAGTGTGTTTTTCAAATGATATAAACTATTTAATTGGTTGATTCACAAACAATTTATTTTATTGTATTGAAGAGCCCCACAGTACGACGTCCAGTCCATGTTAGATTAGATAAACTTGGCCAACACATCTATGCATACACGGCCTTGGTTATCGTGTTCATTCCAGTTTTTAAGATCTTCACCGTACCAAATACGAATCTGGCCGTACTGAGGCAGGTAGAAAGGCTGGGCAAAGTCGGTGAACACGATCTCATCCGAGTTGGCATCGTTGACGAAAGGGTTCCAGTACCACAAACCTGCATTGCTAAAATGTAAATCTAAGCTTAGCAATATAATTTTGCAAATATTTATCAGTATTTTTTGTATCTTAGTTTTGAAATATTGATATAATTTTATCAAATTGTACTGCACTTTTTATATATATATATTTGTATTTTATTTTAGGGTATAGCTTCCCTCATTAAATATTATCATTATCATTATTACCACAATCCTGCATTGCTGGAATGTAGCGATGTGTTGTAAATATAGTGCTATTGATGATGATGATGATGATGATGATGATGATGATGATGATGATGATGACAATGATGATGATGATGATGATGACAATGATGATGATGATGATGATGATGACAATGACAATGATGATGATGATGATGATGACAATGATGATAATGATGATGATGATGATGACAATGATGATGATGATGATGATGATGACAATGACAATGATGATGATGATGATAATGATGATGATGATGATGATGATGATGACAATGATGATGATGATGATGATGATGATGATGATGATGACAATGATGATGACAATGATGATGATGATGATGATGATGACAATGATGATAATGATGATGATGATGATGATGACAATGATGATGATGATGATGATGACAATGACAATGATGATGATGATGATGATGATGATGATGAGGTTGGAAATGAGAATATAACGACAAGTTATTGAGAATGCTGCTGCTGATGATACCAATTATTATGGTCATGGTTATGATGATAATATGGACAATGGTGACGCTGATTACGATGATGGCGATGATAGATGATGAATACGATAATGATGTTGATGACAAGAATGATGATGGTGGTACCAATTATAATGCGATTATGGTTATGATGATGATGATAATATATAATAAGGACGATGATGATGAAAGTGATGGTGAGTATGATAATGATGACGATGATACTGATTAAGCAGGGATACTTACACGATAAATTCTTTCTTAGGATAGATCACGTGATTATGCCTGTCTGTCACGACAACGTTCAGTGGATGATTGATATATGAGGAGTATTGACCACACCCCCAACGGCTGTTGTAGGCAGTGTTTGAAACACATCGTACATGTCCTGACTTGTATCTCAACTTAATGGCACCGACCAGGCCAGAGTGAACATAGCTGTACAGAGAACCAAATCGATCACCTCGCGCCTCGAAGCAGATGTCATGTACGTTAAGCTGTTTAAAGCCATCGGGCTCAACGCTTGCTTCAAAGAGATAATATTGTTAAGTCAAGAATGGAGGAGGAGGGGAAGGGAGAGGAGAGGATTGATTTGGAGAGGAGAAGAGGAATGGAGAGGAGAAGAGGAGGGGGAGATTTGATTTGGAGAGGTTTGAATTCGCTTTATTAGCATGACCGCCTTGGAGAGGAGAGGAGAGGAAGGGAAAGGAGAGGTTTGATTTGGAGAAGAGAGGAGGAGGGGAGAGGAGAAGAGGAGGGGAGAGGAGAAGAGGAGGGGAGAGGAGAAGAGGAGGGGAGAGGAGAAGAGGAGGGGAGAGGTTTGATTTGGAGAGGAGAGGATGAGAGGAGAGGAAGGGAGAGGAGAGGATTGATTTTGAGAAGAGAGGAGGAGAGGAAGGGAGAGGAGAGGAAGGGAGAGGAGAGGAAGGGAGAGGAGAGGAAGAGAGGAGAGGAAGAGAGGAGAGGAAGGGGGAAGATGATTGAAAGAAAGCAGTTTCAAACAAGCTAGGAATTTAAATATCACATAAAAAGAGACCGTGGACAAACTGCAATTGCAATTGTATATAATATTTGAATCAATAATCAACAATCTAACTAAGATTGTGGTCAAATTGTACAGCAACAATTAATCAAGCGAAATGGTATGCTTACCTTCAGTGAAAGCAGCACAGACCAGGACAGCAAGAGCAACGATGTAGTTCATGTTGGCCTTTACAAATGAGAGACTAATAATGAAGATTGATGCAAGCAAACGATTTATTTATACTGATTGTGTTTGCTATAGATATTAGTAAGATTATTTCATTTATTATTAGTAATTATCTAACACCAAGTGTTAGTTGGCTGTTTAAACGTTTTAATTGGAAAAAATAATTAAAAAAAATTAATTTACCGGGAATTTTATAAATGGGCGTGGCATTGCCGATTTGTAACTTACATCAACACATTCAGGAAAAAACGGGCTTAAAAACAGCGTCTGCGTTTTGTTTTATCTGCCTTTAGTTCAATTTTAATTTAAAGTCAAAATTGTGTTTAATTGCGTTAATCAAACATCGCGGACACCTTCTTTTAAGTAATAAGTTTTTGTGTAAGTCCTGAAAATTTCCTTTAAATCCATTGAAACCGTCTTGACATCGAACTCTTTAAAGTTGCGGAGTTGATCGAAATAAGAAGACGAGATAAACACACTTGTTTGTAACAGTTTCCGGTCCTTATTTAGTCACGGATTTTCTTTTCTTTAAATTTTCGATCAAAGGAAAAATCATTTTTAATTTTTTTTGCATTGAAATAAAAGATTACGATATTATATTTCCGAAAATACCAAAAACGTAATTTCAAGGTCGGATCGAAGGTTGTATCCTGATACCTAGAAGTCAATACGCCTACCTGCATGATGCAAATGTAATCTTACTCATTTTCATTTAGAGAACAGCTGGTGTTACGTACCCTGCGAGCAGTGATTTCTTTCTCTCTACCGTTTAATTCCAGGTAAGAGAGAAAGAAATCTCTGTTCGCAGGGTAAGCTGGTGAAATAATTAACTATAAAACCACTAGTCATAGTTAGTTAGTCATTAGTTATTGTATAATATATTTTAATATATAAAAAGTTTAACAGAGTGGTTTTGAATATTGTTTGTCCTTTATAGCTTTCTGTTTAAGATTAAACACACAACATTGATTTAACAGAAGCTTAATCACTATCGACTGAATCAATAGAAAATCTAATTAAGGGTTAATCAAATAATTTGTCGCAATATATTTAATAAAAATAAAAATATAATATATTGATATAATATATATATTTTTACAAACGAATTAGGTTTTCTCTGACTAAATTTGATGATATTTGATAAGACGTTTCGGCTAAGTCTTTAGCCTTCATCAGTTGAATTTGTACAAGTTTGCGTGCGCGAGAGAATTAAAAAAAAATAACGATGTACAATAAATTTGCGCGCGCTAAGATGCTTAGAGTAACTAGCTCGCGCTTTTATTTGTCAAATGAGAATATATAGGTGGAATGTTCATTCTATCATTTCCAAAGTTCTTGTCCTGGTTGGAATACCACGCTTCTAGAAAGACTCTTCTGTGGTAATTGTTCTCATTGTCTACCACTGTAGCATTGTCAAAGTCGAATTCATGTTCGGTACATCGTTATTTTTAAAAATTCTCTCGCGCACGCAAACTTGTACAAATTTATTATCCATGATTCAACTGCTGAAGGCTAAAGACTTAGCCGAAACGTCTTATTAAATGTCATCAAATTTAGTCAGAGAAAACCTAATTCTTTTGTAAAAATCATGAATCCTGACTACAACAATCATATATAATGGATAGTTAATATTTATTCAGCGTGTTTTCTTTGTATCATGTTCATTAATTTTATACATGAACACTTGACATTTTTCATGTTATTATTTTCTTAACCTTCTACTGCTTCAAAAACTCTAAAAATGAGGCAGTGAGTTCTAATACACTGAGTCGTGACGATAAAACGTATTTTTAATCTATTTGTTCAAGGAATGTGGGTTAAAAAATGATATTCAAAGCATATCCTCATCGATCTTTCTTGGTGTTTTGTATACACCTATTTCAATTAACGTTGTCCATCTGGAATGGTTGATCTGAGACCGATAGGAATTGTGGGAGCTCATTAAATTCCAAATACATTGTTTTAATCACACTTGAATGGTGCTGAATTATGGATAACAGTATTTCAGAAGTAAACATTAATACTCAAGCGTGATTATAATAGTGTATTTGTAGTTTAATGAGCTCCCACAATTCCTATCGGTCTCAGATCAACCATTCCAGATGGACAACGTTAATTGAAATAGGTGTACATGCAGTTCAGTTCAGTTCAGTTTATTTCCTCTTGAGAGAAGGAGCCCCCCTTCGAGTTGAGTACCGAACAATCAACTCAGTGAAGTCGCTCCTCTCCTGCGTCGTTCGTTTTGCCTACTTCAAAAAAACATTGCCAGAATACTGATTTGTGCATTCCAAGACCAAAAGGCATTGTAGATCTTATTAATTTAAAATACACAAATATACAGCGATATTTCCTCCCCATTACAAGTTCGTATACTATTTTGAATGGGATGCACTAAGAATGAAATAACTAATTATGATTTATTTCACTTTTAACAATGTTAAATACACCAGAATGCATTTAGGTCTTGGAATGCACAATTCAGTATGCAGTATTTTGAAATAGATTTATTCAAGCGTTATTTCAATAGTGCTTTTCCAATTTGAATGGCTCCCATAATTTCTATCGGTCTTAAATCAACCCGGCGTTTTCAGATGATCAATTAACGTTACTTGAAATAGTTGTATACATTTTATCTCAAAAAAACAATTTGAAGCTCAAGTTGAAAATTCAATTTTCTATAACAAATTGCCTCAATGATTTTTGCGTGCAAATTCTACATTTTGCTAGCATGTTGTTAATTAGGGGCAAAGGTTGTCATGTCAACGCTTTTATTACGATTGTGTCCTTAAAACAACATGTTCATTTATGTGTTTAGTATTAATATCAGCATATCGATATTGTGTTTGGTTTATATCAACAACTTCTTATAATTAATTAAAATGGATTAGGATATAATTTGTAAATCAAAGAAACACAAACGTATATATTCTTTGTCTATTTTAAGCTGTTTCTCTCTCCTCCCTATTTTCTCTTCGCCCTATATTTTCCCGTTGTTTCTCCCATCTCCCTGTCTATTTTAAGCTGTTTCTCTCTCCTCTCTATTTTCTCTTCGCCCTATATTTTCCCGTTGTTTCTCCCATCTCCCTGTCTATTTTAAGCTGTTTCTCTCTCCTTTTGGTTGTGTATTATACCATATTTTTTCTTTGATGATAATTATTCCCTAACAACGCTTCATTATTTTTCAATTTCGACAACATTGACGAAAACAGGTAAACGTTTAACTTTCAAAACTAATATACTGATATATCTAATCTTATTAGCACCAATATTATGACAGTAGAAGTTATTATATTTGTTCTATTTAATAAACGTTTAATTATCTTAGTTTGTGTTGACATTATCCTAGATAATAACATAATAGTTACTCACGGGTAGTTCTATTTTTCTAAAGGGGTTATGAAATGGTAACAGGGGATGGGAGGGAGGGGTGGGTAGATCTAGAAAGGATTAAGGTCCAAAACGTTTTATACTCCAATTGTTTCTTTAGAAATACCGACGCAGTCCACACTAGTTTAACCACTAGTTATCGTACATTTTGACTCCAATTGTTTCCTTGGAAACATCGACGCAGTCCACACTAGTTTAACCGCTAGATGTCGTACATTTTTATTCCAATTGTTTCCTTAGCAACACTGACGCAGTCCACACTAGTTTAACCGCTAGTTATCATATATTTTGACTCCAATTGTTTCCTTAGAACCACTGACGCAGTCCACACTAGTTTAACCGCTAGTTATCGTACATTTTGACTCCAATTGTTTCCTTAGAAGCACTGACGCAGTCCACACTAGTTTAACCGCTAGTTATCGTACATTTTGACTCCAATTGCTTCCTTAGAAACACTGACGCAGTCCACACTAGTTTAACCGCTAGTTATCATATATTTGTACTCCAATTGTTTCCTTAGAAACACCGACGCAGTCCACACTAGTTTAACCGCTAGTTACCGTACATTTTTACTCCAATTGTTTCCTTAGAAACACCGACGCAGTCCACACTATTTTAACCGCTAGTTACCGTACATTTTTACTCCAATTGTTTCCTTAGAAACACCGACGCAGTCCACACTAGTTTAACCGCTTTTTATTGTTCATTTTTACTCCAATTATTTCATCTCAGAAACACTAACAGAATTAGATTAACCGCTAGACATTTTTACCCCAATTTGTTTCTTAGCCCTTCCAACCAAGTTCACTATAAAGCTCACTAAATATTGTTATTTAATTTACTCTAACAGTCATTTCCTCACTGTGCCACCCTAGTACCTTGATACCGGCCTCCCCCTGATTCAATAATTCGTCATTAGTTTATCCCAAGCTTTGTCCCCACTGAGTTAGTAAGAGCTGATTCATCAAAGTATACTGGCCAAGAAGCAGCAATGTCGAGGTTTTTCTTGTGTGGTTTGGTTCTTCTTGTGGTACCCTGCCTCTGTCTTGGTAAGATGAACTTTGTTTATTCGATGTCTAAACTTTCTTTAGAAAACGGTTTCTTGGATTTTAATTGAATTATCTTAGAATTGCTAAACGATAGGTAATCAATGAAGCTTGCAACATTGTAAAAAAAATGTCTAAACTTTCTTCAGAAAATGGTTCCTTTGATTTTAATTTACCTATCTTAGAATTACTAAACGATAGGTAATATAATAAAATTTGTAACACCGTAAAAAATGTTGACTTACTGACTTTACTAGGATAAGAATTGTTAACTTATCCATAGTGTTACTTACTAGCTGGTGTTGCAAACATTATTAATCCTTCGTTGAATTATGTTACTTACTGATGTTTTGGACGCTAATCCTTCGTTGAGTTAAAATTGCCAGGGTAACTTCTACACCGTGTCGAGAGAATGTTGTTCGTCGTAAAAAAAGCTCATAAGAATCCTTCCAGTAGAAGGAAGTGGGCTTCCCCAAGAAGACGAAGAACAACATTTATTGATTCTTTTTCTAGTGGGAAGCAAGAGCTTTGAGAGGGGGACATGGGGGTGTCCTCAACACCACATCACCGCAAAAACAATTTCAGCAACACCGCATCACATATCTCTCACCAAACACTACGAACACCACAGTTTTAACATTCACCGCACACCGCAGCTCTGAAAAAGCAAAAAAAAACAAAAAAAAACGGCACCCTGAAGGCATGCAAATCACCGCAACACCGCAATTTGAGAATTTTTCACCACAACGCCGCAAAAAAAATTCATCAACAGCGCAATCTCCCATGTACCTCTTCTTTGAGCTGCCGAAAGTCCTAGCTATTGTAAGACACTTATTGTGTTTTCTATTGTGTTTTCTATTGTTTTCAATTGTCTGTGATTTCTATTGTTTTCTATTGTGATTTCTATTGTGATTTCTATTGTGATTTCTATTGATTTCTATTGTGATTTCTATTGATTTCTATTGTGTTTTCTATTGTGATTTCTATTGTGATTTCTATTGATTTCTATTCTGTTTTCTAAGGTGATTTCTATTGTGTTTTCTATTGTGTTTTCTATTTTGATTTCTATTGTGTTTTCTAAGGTGATTTCTATTGTGTTTTCTATTGTGTTTTCTATTTTGTTTTCTATTGTGTTTTCTATCGTGTTTTCTATTGTGATTTCTATTGTGTTTTCTAGGAGGAAAGATCGGAGGATGGACGAAACTGTCAATGTTTCCCGTCTGTTTCGAAGGCGCCAATAATCGTTATGGTCATTTTACGTACATGGGGGAATCGAAGCTTGTAGCGGCAATGAAACTGGTCTACCTATCGGGTAACGTCAGGTACCACGTCCTTAGTAGTTTCATTACAGCAGATTTTGTATGACTATGAAAAGCTCGCGGCTTGAACGCGATCGATCAAGGCACGACAAAAACATCAAAATTCTAAAACATCATGGTCGCGGCAAGGCACGCACACGGCACTGAACTTTAGACAATCATACGAAATCTGCTCAATGTTATTATATCAGTACCATGATATTCTGATATTTAGTAGAAGAGCTAATTGTTATTGTTCACTTATTCCTGATGATGAAGTCACGGAGACTTTGAAACGTCGTAAATTGATTTTCCTTGTATTTATTCTGAATTGAGTAAATAGAAACTAGCGAGTAAACTAGTATAGACTGCTTCGGTGTTTGATATAAACGATAGGTAATAGAATGAAATTTGTAACACCGTAAAAAATAGAAATAGAAACTAGCGAGTAAACTAGTATAGGCTGCGTCGGTGTTTGATATAAACGATAGGTAATAGAATGAAATTTGTAACACCGTAAGAAATAGAAACTAGCGAGTAAACTAGTATAGGATGCGTCGGTGTTTGATATAAACGATAGGTAATAGAATGAAATTTGTAACACCGTAAGAAATAGAAACTAGCGAGTTAACTAGTATAGGTGTTTAATATAAACGATAGGTAATACAATAAAATTTGCCGGTTACACTTTTTACTTTTAAAACTTTACTGACGTTTCGTGCTTTAGCCCTTCGTCGGAGTTGAATTGTATAACTAGAAGTTCTTTTATATGAATATTAACATATTGTCCACACAACAACAACAAAACACTTAAAAATAATAATAAATAAAGAAACACTAACAGAAACATCACGTGACAACAATTAATGCCTATGTTACTTATGTGTA
This sequence comes from Metridium senile, assembly GCA_949775045.1. Lineage (NCBI taxonomy): Eukaryota > Metazoa > Cnidaria > Anthozoa > Actiniaria > Metridiidae > Metridium > Metridium senile. The sequence goes on from OX459107.1 coordinate 14,805,883, forward strand.
GATGCGTGAAAGATGTAGCCTACAACAGCCGCTGGGGTTGTCATCATTACAGCTCCTATATACAATTCCCTCTCAACGTCGTTATCTCCGATCAAGAGAATAACGTCATCTACCCTAAATCGTCGTACTTCCAAAATGCTGGTCTATGGTACTACCTTCCTGGGATCGACGATCTGGTATCCAACGAGTTGGTCTTCACCAACTACGGGCACCCATTCTGGCTGGAAAAACATCGTCAGTTGAGGGTGTGGTATGGCGAGGATCTCAAGGGTTGGAATGAGGGGGATAATCAAGGGAGAGTGTGCGTCGCCGTGTTCGCAAAGTTCTACGACTAATGAATATGACATGTGGTATTATTAAAACCAGTGAAATAAACGTGTATTAGACGGGAAAATGGGATTATATGATTTTTATGACTTGATTATTAGATTTGATAAAAATTGATACTTTATTAATTTCATTATCAATATACATAATCATCATCATCATTATTACCAATACCATCAATATCATTAGCAACAACACTATTATCATCATCATCACAATCATCACCATCATCACCATATTATCAACACCATCATTACCACCATCATCATCAATATCATCAGCAACAACACTATAAGCATCATCATCACAATCACCATCATCACCATTATCAACACCATCATTACCACCATCATCATCAATATCATCAGCAACAACACTATTATTATTATCATCACAATCACCATCATCACCATTATCAACACCATTATTACCACCATCATCATCAATATCATCAGCAACAACACTATTATTATTATCATCACAATCATCATCATCACCATTATCAACACCATTATCACCACCATCACCATTAATATCATCAGCAACAACACTATATATTATCATCATTATCACAATCATCATCATCACCATTATCAACACCATCATTACCACCACCACCATCAATATCATCACCAACAACACTATTATCATCATTATCACAATCATCATCATCAGTTTATGCCTAATAAACCAACGATCTTTTGAATACTTTTTCATCCTAGCAAAGTACAGTGGAGCCCCATTAATCCGTCCACCGAAGGGACAGCTCAAAGTGGCCGTATTAACGGGGTGGTCGTATTAAGCGGATACATTTTATAGAAAAAGTATGGGAATGCATTTCGTCGGGATCTAAAAAACTGGCCTCAATATTTAACGGGGTGGCCGTATTAACGGGGTGGTCGCACGGCGGGGCTCCACTGTATAACTATCGTATCGTTAAAATAAAGTGGAAATGTGTCTATATTTCTGATTTTCTTTTAGTGAAAAATACCGCACCAAAAGTCAGCTGGTTGCGCTATACATTGAATATTTTTTGCTAAATCTTTTGTTACCAAAACGCTGCGTTTCGTATACACCCTTTCCGAGAAACTTTGTCACCCGTGAAGTGAAAAGCCTACAATTTGCTAGTAGCCCAGGGGATTATGGGTAACCTATGTACACTTTATTAGAACGCAGGGATTTCATGGCCACATTGCTACACTTGAGCGATTTTGACAAGAGAAAGGGGTATTTTCGTCAAAATCGCTCTAATTGAGCTAAAACTCGGTCACAGACTAGAAAACAATTATACACAACTATCTACGTAAAAAAAGGTTTTTATTATTGTACGTATATTTGAGGCACAGTGAAAGGATATATCGCGACTCCATATAAACATTTACTGTAAAAGATCACAAGTGACGAGCTTGGGCTCCCTGTGGTAAAACAAAAGCAAGGATCGTTCACGATTGATACACCCCTTTCAGAACCAAACAATACAAAACACCCCTGATTTAAAGTATCGTTCTCTAACACATCAGACGATTATTTTCAACAGTTTATTTATAATCAATTCTGTGCTGGATTACATGTTTTGATTGTTTATTAGACGGAATTGCAACAGGGATCCCGAGTAGATCACATAAACTTTGCATACACATCGATGCAAACTTTTCCATAATTGTCACGCTCGTAGTAGTTTACAAGATCTTCACCGTACCAGATGCGAATCCTCTCGTTTCTGGGCAAGTAGAAAGGAGTAGCGAAATCTGCGAAGGCGATTTCAGCCGAGTTTTCACGTGCATAGGGATGCGCGTACCATAAGCCTTTATGCCTACAGACAAAGTAAAGAATAGTATTTTACGTGGGAAGTCCCTTCAGCCGAAGCTGATCTTCCAGAGAGCCGACGGTGCGCTCATTTTACTTCCCTCTCTCCATCAGTGCTCCGTTTTACGGGTATTTAAAGCTATTTAAAGTTACACGGAAAGGAGAGAAGTCGAAACAAGGATGCGAGGTCACGGGGAATACTTGCTTCTTAAAAACACCAGAACAATATCAAAGTAAGATGAAAATTAAACAGTACTAGTGTTTGATGTAGTTAACAAGCGCGTCAACAAATGATGAGGAACGCGGTTGAGCCCACCAAAAAGTGAACGGAAAACGTCCTAAGAACGAGGTTGAGTAAGTAAGTAAGTAAGTAAGTAAGTAAGTAAGTAAGTAAGTAAGTAAGTAAGTAAGTAAGTAAGTAAGTAAGTAAGTAAGTAAGTAAGTAAGTAAGTAAGTAAGTAAGTAAGTAAATATTTAGGAAAACAAGTAAGTATATAAGCAAGTAAATAAGTAAGAAAGTAGTTTCGTAAGTTAGTAAGTAAGTGAGTATATAAGTAAATGTAAAAGTTAGTTAATTAGTAAACAAATATTTAAGCAAGCAAGCAAGCAAGCAAGCAAGCAAGCAAGCAAGCAAGCAAGCAAGCAAGCAAGCAAGCAAGCAAGCAAGCAAGCAAGCAAGCAAGCAAGCAAGCAAGTAAATAAATCAGAGAGTAAATAAATCAGAAGGTAAGTAAGTATGTTAGTAAAATGAGTATGTGAACAACTGGTAAATAACTATTCAGTCAGACAATCAATATGAATCAGTAAAACAACCTTCGACCTTCAAGTTTGAGATGGATTTTACTTACACTAAATTACCCTTTTTGGGGAAGATGATCTTGTTGTGACTGTCCGTCACAATGACATTCAGAGGGGTTTTGTTAAGACTATTGTAGTTGTGACAGCCCCATCGGCTTTTATAGGCAACGTTTTGAGCACATCTTATATCCCCTGATTTGTACACAAGTTTAACAGCTCTAACAAAACCATCAGCATGGTGGCTCTTTACAGAACCAAAGTGACTACCATGGCCCTGAAAGCACACTTCGCCGGCAAAATTAAGCTTTACCCAGCTTGTGGAACAACCTGCAAAAGAAGACACGAGATTAAGATGTACAAACAAATTAAATATTAAATAGAGAAGACATCAGATAGAGAAGACCCCAGATAGAGAAGACATCAGATAGAGAAGACATCAGATAAAGAAGACATCATATAGAGAAGACATCAGATAGAGAAGACAATAGATAGAGAAGACATCAGATAGAGAAGACATGATCATATAGAGAAGACATCAGAAAGAGAAGACATCAGAAAGAGAAGACATCAGATAGAGAAGACAATAGATAGAGAAGACATCAGATAGAGAAGGCATCAGATAGAGAAGACATCAGATAGAGAAGACATGAGATAGAGAAGACATGAGATAGAGAAGACATCAGATAGAGAAGACAATAGATAGAGAAGACATCAGATAGAGAAGGCATCAGATAGAGAAGACATCAGATAGAGAAGACATCAGATAAAGAAGACATCATATAGAGAAGACATCAGATAGAGAAGACAATAGATAGAGAAGACATCAGATAGAGAAGACATGATCATATAGAGAAGACATCAGAAAGAGAAGACATCAGAAAGAGAAGACATCAGATAGAGAAGACAATAGATAGAGAAGACATCAGATAGAGAAGGCATCAGATAGAGAAGACATCAGATAGAGAAGACATCAGATAGAGAAGACATCACATAGAGAAGACATCAGATAGAGAAGACATCAGATAGAGAAGACATGAGATAGAGAAGACAATAGATAGAGAAGACATCAGATAGAGAAGACATCAGATAGAGAAGACATCAGATAGAGAAGACATCAGATAGAGAAGACATCAGATAGAGAAGACATCAGATAGAGAAGACATCAGATAGAGAATTACATCAGATAGAGAAGACATCAGATAGAGAAGACATCAGATAGAGAAGACATCAGATAGAGAAGACATCAGATAGAGAAGACAATAGATAGAGAAGACATCAGATAGAGAAGACATCAGATAGAGAAGACATCAGATAGAGAAGACATCAGATAGAGAAGACAATAGATAGAGAAGACATCAGATAGAGAAGACATCAGATAGAGAAGACATCAGATAGAGAAGACATCAGATAGAGAATTACATCAGATAGAGAAGACATCAGATAGAGAAGACATCAGATAGAGAAGACATCAGATAGAGAAGACATCAGATAGAGAAGACAATAGATAGAGAAGACATCAGATAGAGAAGACATCAGATAGAGAAGACATCAGATAGAGAAGACATCAGATAGAGAAGACATCAGATAGAGAAGACAATAGATAGAGAAGACATCAGATAGAGAAGACAATAGATAGAGAAGACATCAGATAGAGAAGACATCAGATAGAGAAGACATCATATAGAGAAGACATCAGATAGAGAAGACATCAGATAGAGAAGACATCAGATAGAGAAGACAATAGATAGAGAAGACATGAGATAGAGAAGACAATAGATAGAGAAGACATCAGATAGAGAAGACATCAGATAGAGAAGACATCAGATAGAGAAGACAATAGATAGAGAAGGCATCAGATAGAGAAGACATGAGATAGAGAAGACATCATATAGAGAACACATCAGATAGAGAAGGCATCAGATAGAGAAGACATGAGATAGAGAAGACATCATATAGAGAACACATCAGATAGAGAAGGCATCAGATAGAGAACACATCAGATAGAGAAGACATGAGATAGAGAAGACAATAGATAGAGAAGACAATAGATAGAGAAGACAATAGATAGAGAAGACATCAGATAGAGAAGACATCAGATAGAGAAGACATCAGATAGAGAAGACATCAGATAGAGAAGACATCAGATAGAGAAGACATCAGATAGAGAAGACATCAGATAGAGAAGACATCAGATAGAGAAGACATGAGATAGAGAAGACATCAGATAGAGAAGACATCAGATAGAGAAGACATCAGATAGAGAAGACATCAGATAGAGAAGACATCAGATAGAGAAGACAATAGATAGAGAAGACAATAGATAGAGAAGACATCATATAGAGAAGACATCAGATAGAGAAGACAATAGATAGAGAAGACATCAGATAGAGAAGACATCAGATAGAGAAGACATCAGATAGAGAAGACAATAGATAGAGAAGACAATAGATAGAGAAGACATCATATAGAGAAGACATCAGATAGAGAAGACATCAGATAGAGAAGACAATAGATAGAGAAGACATCAGATAGAGAAGACATCAGATAGAGAAGACATCAGATAGAGAAGACATCAGATAGAGAAGACATCAGATAGAGAAGACATCAGATAGAGAAGACATCAGATAGAGAAGACATCAGATAGAGAAGACATGAGATAGAGAAGACATCAGATAGAGAAGACATCAGATAGAGAAGACATGAGATAGAGAAGACATCAGATAGAGAAGACAATAGATAGAGAAGACATCAGATAGAGAAGACATCAGATAGAGAAGACATCAGATAGAGAAGACAATAGATAGAGAAGACAATAGATAGAGAAGACATCAGATAGAGAAGACATCCGATAGAGAAGACATCAGATAGAGAAGACATCAGATAGAGAAGACATCAGATAGAGAAGACATCAGATAGAGAAGACATCAGATAGAGAAGACAATAGATAGAGAAGACATCAGATAGAGAAGACATCAGATAGAGAAGACATCAGATAGAGAAGACATCAGATAGAGAAGACATCAGATAGAGAAGACATCAGATAGAGAAGACATCAGATAGAGAAGACATCAGATAGAGAAGACATCAGATAGAGAAGACAATAGATAGAGAAGACATCAGATAGAGAAGACATCAGATAGAGAAGACAATAGATAGAGAAGACATCAGATAGAGAAGACATCAGATAGAGAAGACAATAGATAGAGAAGACATCAGATAGAGAAGACATCAGATAGAGAAGACAATAGATAGAGAAGACATCAGATAGAGAAGACATCAGATAGAGAAGACATCAGATAGAGAAGACATCAGATAGAGAAGACATCAGATAGAGAAGACATCAGATAGAGAAGACATCAGATAGAGAAGACATCAGATAGAGAAGACATCAGATAGAGAAGACAATAGATAGAGAAGACATCAGATAGAGAAGACATCAGATAGAGAAGACAATAGATAGAGAAGACATCAGATAGAGAAGACATCCGATAGAGAAGACATCAGATAGAGAAGACATCAGATAGAGAAGACATCAGATAGAGAAGACATCAGATAGAGAAGACATCAGATAGAGAAGACAATAGATAGAGAAGACAATAGATAGAGAAGACATCAGATAGAGAAGACAATAGATAGAGAAGACATCAGATAGAGAAGACATCAGATAGAGAAGACATCAGATAGAGAAGACAATAGATAGAGAAGACATCAGATAGAGAAGACATCAGATAGAGAAGACATCAGATAGAGAAGACATCAGATAGAGAAGACAATAGATAGAGAAGACATCAGATAGAGAAGACAATAGATAGAGAAGACATCAGATAGAGAAGACATCAGATAGAGAAGACATCAGATAGAGAAGACAATAGATAGAGAAGACAATAGATAGAGAAGACAATAGACAAGGACAAGGACAAGGACAAGGACAAGGACAAGGACAAGGACAAGGACAAGGACAAGGACAAGGACAAGGACAAGGACAAGGACAAGGACAACTTACCAAGTTGCGATGCTGTTGCACTGCAAACCAAGTAGATGAACGTCAAGTAAAACAACATTTTGGAAGTGCTCTCAACGCGTACGACGCGAGTACGGCTACAGCGTTATGACTATTCGTGCAATCAATTGTCTATTTTATACCATCTTGTTCCACTTTCTATTTGTGGCAATTTAATTGATTATAACTAAATATTTAGCAACTACTGTTGTAATTTTCAAAAACGACTTTTAGTTTTGATGTTTTTCATGACATGTTAAAAATGGCTAGCTTATTACTAATTAAAATTATTCGTTTTGGAATGGTAACCACATGGCAACCATGAGACAGTTTTTTAATTTCGGTGTAAAAGTTATATATACTTCTACGCTTTACTTTTCTTATATTTTTGCTTTAATTGTTTTCTTAGAAAAACGCAACCCATGACTTGTCTTAGTGTTTCTAGGAGACCAACAGTTCCCTGGTTTACTGAGGAGATTAAGGTCGCCAAGCGCCAACGAAGAAAGGCCGAGAAAAAATGGCGACGGGCCAAATTACATTGCGACTTTTTAGCCTATAAAGCAAAAAAGAACCACGCAACATTCGTCATGAAAAAAGCACGCCGTCAGTTTTACACCGACCTCATATCTGAACACGCTGGTGACCAAGGGAAACTTTTCAAAACTGCCAAGTCTCTTCTTGCGCCTAAAGCAGATCTTACGTTTCCTGATTATCGTGACTCTACTGCCCTGGCCAATGACATTGGTCACTACTTCGTAAGTAAGATCGAGCGTGTACGCTCCGACCTTGACTCTGTCACTGCCTCTAATGACAACTCTGATAATGCACCGTGCGCTGTCACAACCGATTGCAGAAAAAATCTCGTAAGCTTTTGTCCACTTGATGATCAAGCCGTTAGGGAACTCATTAACAAGTCAAGCAGGAAGTCGTGCTCACTAGACCCAATGCCCACTCCTCTAGTACTTGATTGTCTGGATGTTCTTCTCCCTGTCATCACGAGAATGATCAATCTGTCACTCGAGTTGGGCACATTTCCAGATCAATGGAAACAAGCCGATGTTCGTCCGCGGCTTAAGAAGCCTGGGTCAGAGCCTTTATTCAAGAACCTACGCCCGATAAGTAATCTCACGTTTATGTCAAAGCTCACTGAGAGGGTTGTGTTTAATCAGACCCATGAACACTGTATGGCAAACGAACTCTATCCCAATGAACAATCTTCATATCGCAAACGTCACAGCACTGAGACGGCTCTTCTCCGAGTCAAGAACGACATTTTAATGAATATGAACAAACAGCATGTAACATTGTTGGTCCTGTTAGATCTTAGCTCCGCTTTTGACACCGTCGATCACACAATCCTTCTTGATCGTCTTTACTCAACATTTGGTGTCACAGGTTCAGCTCATTCATGGTTTGCATCATACTTAAACAATCGTTCACAGTTTGTATCAGTTAATGGAGCAACATCAAAGCAGTTTGACTTGAAGTACGGGGTTCCACAGGGTTCGTGCCTAGGCCCTCTGATATTTATACTATATGTGAGCAAATTATTTAGCATACTAAAAGATCACCTCCCCAACGCTCACGCCTACGCAGACGACACGCAACTATACCTTGCATTTAAGCCAGATGACACCGCTGATCAAGACTCTGCAGTCATAGCTATGCAAAGTGCTATCGACGAAATCAAGAAATGGATGATCACAGACAAGCTTAAACTTAACGACGATAAGTCGGAATTCATCATTATTGGTACAAGACAACAGCTTGCCAAAGTCAGCATCGACACCCTTCGTGTAGGAAACGCCCAACTAACGCCACTTAGTGAAGTCAGGAACTTGGGATGCTGGTTTGACTCTCAGCTCAGTATGGCCACTCACATTAATAAAGTATGTAAAGCTGCTTTCTACCACCTTCATAGTATCAGGAAAATTAGGAGATTTTTGGATCATGAAAGTACAAAGACCCTGGTAAACGCTTTAGTAACCAGCCGCATTGACTATTGCAACAGCCTGCTTTATGGAACACCTCAAACTCAACTACAGAAACTACAGAGAGTGCAAAATACAGCTGCGCGACTCATCTGCAACATTCAACGCTTTGATCATATCACCCCTGTTCTTAAAGAATTACACTGGCTCCCAGTTAAATTTAGGATAGACTTCAAGATATTGCTCATAACATATAAAGCCATCCACAGACTGACGCCATCTTATATACATGAACTTGTTAATATACGAATTCCATCTCGATATCATCTACGATCTAATGACGAGCTCTTACTTAAACCACCATCAGTAAAAACATTAAAGACCTTGGGTGACCGTGCGTTTGTATCAGCAGCACCCATGTTATGGAACTCTATACCCAATGAAATTCGTAAAGCAAAGACCGTTGATCATTTTAAAAAGCTATTAAAGACACATTTTTTTAGGAAAGCATTCTAAAAATATTTTTACCAGCATTAGCTATTTATTATTATGTCAAGTTTATATATAACCTTATAAAAATGTAAATATTTTATTCTATCTTACTATATTTTATTCTATCTTACTATTTGTATTAATTTTAATAATATCATGTATAACTTTCATTTTGTAATATTGTAATGCGCAGGTGAGCATCTACCCATGAAACCTGCGCAATATAAATATTAAATTATTATTATTATTATTATTATTATTATTATTATTATTATTATTTATTATTATTATTATTATTATTATTATTAGGGAGAAAGTAAAAGCGGTCTACATACCTTTACCATACCTCATAAAACCTATGCAAAAAGAGCAAGGGATGGAGAACACCAAATCACCAAAAACAATAAAAATATTTCAATAATATTTTCCTATTACAAGAAATATCATGTTTAACTAGTAATTTGGTAGACTTCTGTTGCATGTCATTTATTGAATCACTGCAGAGTTCTCTATCAGTATTTGAAATGTACCAAAAACGCGAGAGTGCATGCATGAGGCTCTAAAGGCCCAAGTGCAAATTTTAAGCTAAATATTTGTAAATTCAAAAAACTGTAGCTTTTTATCATTTTATGTTACTACATTGGAATTTTGGAATATCACTGATTACGTTGTACTCTTTCTAATAAAAGCAATGGTGTCTTCTAATACTGATTAAGTAAGGTATCGACTTTTTGCATAGCTAGAGTGTATATGTGCTAATAGTTTCTATTTATATTAGTAACTATCACTCGACCCAAAGGAAACAATACCTCGTTACAACTTTACTTGACTTTGATAGTGACTGATAGTCACTAAACTATAAGAACTATTGCACAGTAGCAGTTTTATTTTATTTCATGGATAAAAAGTGGAGGCATTTAACCCGTGAAATAGAAATTGCTTGTTAAAGTGTAATAGACAAATAGAAACAAAAGAAAACAATGGAATTCGAGACTGCTAAGGTGTATTATTTAGTCTAATATCTATTTCACGGGTTAAATGACTTCACTCTAGTGTTTTCGCTTTAAGTCCAAAACGTATTTAGCATAGCATCTCAAGTATCTCCCAATAAGGAACCAATAAAGGACCAATTATATAAATAAAGAATTGAAATGCGTTCGGTGTATAAGTGAAACACCGAGATACATGAGAAAAATATCATATGCCCTTGACGGGAATGGAACCCACGGCCGGTTATATTTATATAATTAAATAGGCTTGTATGGTGAAAAAAAAAAAAATACTGTTAAATGAAAAACATGATAATTTTCTCAATTTTATTTAATTAATGTTAAGATTGTATCGCTCTTGCTCTGTTTCCACAGATACCCAAGAAAATGTATAATATGTAGAAGAAATAGACTAGACTTTGGATAATTCCAACTACTGAAAAGGATCCAGATTTGCTAAAACAAAATCATGCTGTATCAAATATGCAAGAAAATGTAAACAAAACTAAATTTAATAAAAAACGCCAAAAAAAAAAGCCAAAAAAAAACATTTTAGTAAATCAATATTGATAATTGGGGTCAGGACAAATTGCTTTTTTCATGAAATCATAGTTTAGATTAAATCATTTTTCTGTAAGGTACATAGAACCTTGGTGACTGTTAACAAAATTGCATATGTGTCTGCATGATATTTTTACAAAAGTAAACATTCATTTTCTTGAAGCTGAATGCATGTCTTTTTCACGTATTCAGTTTTCAAGAACTAATTCGTTATTTGTAACCCCGATTTAAGGTGGCCCAGGGGTATTTATTTACATAAAAACAATTTTTTTTGAACTTCAAATTTTTGTGCAAAACCTTCGATTGCTTTAAAAATCGGTATTATAACTTATCATTGTCTCTAGTTTATAGATATTTAAACGTTATTTTAAAAATACTGATGTCCTAAGAGCCAAACGCTTGCAAACGCGAACTCGACTTTGAGATTTTATGGCTATTTCTAAAAATCTGAAAGACGAAACCACTCGATTTTGCGTCTATGGACTCATGTACTTCACTACTTTTACTTGATAAATGGCCAAATCAATCGAGACCATACAAGCTTAGGAAATACGAGTACTCAAAATCGAACACACAAATGTATAGCTTATAAAGAATCGAACAGAGATGCACAATAAAATCATTGCTTTCGAAATCGTTACTCACCACTATGTTGTACAATGCTTTCCCAGTCTGAAGTCCAAATTTTAGTTAGATTGACGTACTGTGTGCAGCACTATCACGACTGTTAAAAATCAAATTTATCGATGCATTATTCAAAATAGTTAGATAATCTAATTTTTGCTCAGTATTAACTTAAATGGTAATTCTAGCAATTCTCAAAAACACAGGATGTAAACAAATCATGGTAAAAGTACCTTCCAAAGTTTGAGCGTGTTCCATTCATACGGTTTGGAGAAATGGAGAAGTAAAGTTGACCGTATATAAATCTTGGCGACAACGCCGAGTTGCAGTTGCAGTGAAAAGCCATCATATGCTTTTGTTGATGCATGAAAAATTTGCAATATTTTTTTTAAAGTCCCGCGAGGGATATCCCGTTGGGACCAATTACTGAACTAATATAAGTTGAGAATATAATGATGCAAGAGCAAATACAATTTTTCATCACAATTTTTCGTGTCTTCTCGAATAAGCGCCGCATTTTAACGCTATAATGTTACTCTAGAACAGCATTGGAAATAAATTGTTTAATATCAAAAGTTATATTCTTCAGTTCAAAGTTATTATATTTCACCGCTCGCCCATTAATATCTCCCCAATATTTGTAGTTCTGATCAAAAAGAGGACAGAGCGACCGAGAAAAATTTAATAAGCGCCGCGGCGCTTATTCGAGTAAATACCAAATACGTTTAATAATGCAAAATGACCTTATTTGTTCAATGGCGTGACGCGTTTTTGCGTCACGGTAACACTACCATGTTGTGTGACACTAGATGTCAGTTCAGTGGACCAAATGAAATTCATTTACTGTAGAAGGCAAATTATCGACTGATTCTTCAAACTTTCCCAGGTTAGTATGAAATGTAGTAAACGATGTTTCATTGACAATAATATTGTATCAATTATATCAATAACGATGATAATTTGATGCGAAATACAAACATTTTTCCTGACCGAGCCGGAAATTTTTTATTTGCCAACTTTATAACTCTTATGTCTGTATTGAAATTGCTACTTGATATTTGCTCTCAATTCGATTTAAATTAAAAACTAATAATGATACAAATACTAATAAGTTTGTCACTAAAATCAATTAAATGTCGTCCACATTATATTTTTTTATTTGAGATATATTGTCGTTGTTTCGATGGTACACCACTCATACTGATTTGAAACGTGCAGTCTATCAGATACAAATCGATTCAGTTCAAAACATATATAAAAATCGATTCACTTTAGAAATCAATTCAGCACAGTGTATCAGGTTAACTATTTGGCAACTATTCAGCATATCGTTTTCTCTATAGATGAATATGGAATTGAAATTGCGTTATATCTATAGTGTTTATACAGACACGGATTCTGTCACTCTGTCACACCAGACTCACCACAGGTAGCCCATACAATTACCAAAGCCACCTCTTCAGGAGAGCGCAAACACTGATCAATTGCCACTGTGTAATAGTTTTTACTCCTTTTTTGCTCCGAAGCTCGAAACGTCAGTAAAGTTAAGTCAATATTTTTTACGGTGTTACAAATTTCATTCTATTACCTATCGTTTATATCAAACACCGACGCAGCCTATACTAGTTTACTAGCTAGTTTCCATTTTTTACGGTGTTACAAATTTCATTATATTACAGCACAGGGAGCCCACATTCATTGTTGATTTCCGAATAAAAAAATTGATAAATGTAAATAAAATCGATCAACGTTTAATGCCGTGTCACGCGATTGTTTGACCTAACTGGTAAACACCGGTATCCTTTATATATCCACGGTCATTTTTTACCCGGCGGGGTACGTTATCAGCGTCTCGGGTTTCGGCTTACCGGATTAACCGTTAAGGCTTACCGGATTGGCTGAACTTCAAATTTGAAATAGCTATCAACTGTCGCCCGTTCCAGTATACACTAAAAGAGACGGTTAATCCGGTAAGCCGAAACCCGAGACGCTGATAACGTACCCCGCCGGGTAAGAAATGACCGTGGATATAGGATACCGGTGTTAACCAGTTAGGTCAAACAATCGCGTGACACGGCATTAAACGTTGATCGATTTTATTTACATTTGTCAATTTTTTTATTCGGAAATCAACAATGAATGTGGGCTCCCTGTGATTACAGCTATCGTTTATATCAAACACCGACGCAGCCTATACTAGTTTACTCGATAGTTTCTATTTCTATTTTTTTACGGTGTTACCAATTTGATTATATTACCTATCGTTTATATCAAACACCGACGCAGCCTATACTAGTTTACTCGCTAGTTTCTATTTTTTTTTACGGTGTTACCAATTTCATTATATTACCTATCGTTTATATCAAACACCGACGCAGCCTATACTAGTTTAATCGCTAGTTTCTATTTCTATTTTTTACGGTGTTACAAATTTCATTCTATTATCTATCGTTTATATCAAACACCGACGCAGCCTATACTAGTTTATTCGCTAGTTTCTATTTCTATTTTTTATGGTGTTACCAATTTCATTATATTACCTATCGTTCATATCAAACACCGACGCAGCCTATACTAGTTTACTCGCTCGTTTCTATTTTTTTTTACGGTGTTACAAATTTCATTATATTACCTATCGTTTATATCAAACACCGACGCAGCCTATACTAGTTTACTCGCTAGTTTCCGTTTTTATATAGTGATCTCAGTATTAGTCACTATGAAAGCCCAGTAAAATTGTAATGGGGGTATCGCCACCTTTGTAGTTGATGGTCCCAGTTAAATATAATATTTTCCACAGCAGATCCACATGCATAATGTTTGTTCTTCTACCGGCACTCACTCACTACCTCTAGATTAAATGTTTTTCATACATCACTCCTTTCTTTCCTTTCCTTTCCTTTCCTTTCCTTTCCTTTCCTTTCCTTTCCTTTCCTTTCCTTTCCTTTCCTTTCCTTTCCTTTCCTTTCCTTTCCTTTCCTTTCCTTTCCTTTCCTTTCCTTTCCTTTCCTTTCCTTTCCTTTCCTTTCCTTTCCTTTTCAGATATCAGCTGACTATCAGGTCACTGCATTTTAATAGTTTTGATGCCAGAGATTATTGCAATGAATGAAATCAATGATGGCGGCAGTAATGACAATGAGATGACAAGCTTAAGGCAGCCTCTAGGATCGGGTGAAGATGGACGACACTCAGAGTTGAAGACAATTGAAGGTAAATTTTTAGCTGGAATGTCCGATTTCGTTTAAGCATCGACGATTTTAAAATTATGATTATATACAGCGCGACGCGCAAAAGTATGACCACATTTAATGTATTCGCATACTTCTATGCACGGGAGTTTGTACTTTAAACAGACACATTTCATGTGAAGTTGTCTGATTTTACCGAATAAGGCGTGTAAAAACTCGTTTCGCAGCATAAAGTCTGTGCATAGAAGTATGCGAATATATTAAAAGTGGTCATACTTTTGCGCTTCGCGCTGTAATAGGGACGAGGAAAACACAAAATTCAAATATCTCCTCTCTCTAGCCATTTTACATAGCATTTTTCTTCCTGCTTCCAAATTATTTTTGAAGAAGAAAGAAAAAAAAAATCAATGAGGTAGATATATATATATATTTATTATATGGATAATAGAGTACAAACACTAAAAGTGTGCAACATAAATACCACTAAATACTGCTAAATTATGCAAATTCCTTTGTTCTCTATTGTTTAATCAACACTATTTAGTGGTAAATAGTACAAAGTGTTGCACACTTTTAGTGGTTGTACTCTAGTGTTTTACTGGAAACTAAAACACTCGTATTTTCCATATTTTCAATAGTGAAGATATGAAAAAGTTATATACCAAATGTCCCGTATGTACGCGCGCGTCCTAAAAATGATTTTTTTGTCCATATAATAAAAGGATCATTCCACTGTCATATCCTCTATATATAAAGAGGTGCTTTTTTAGATTTACTTTGCATGTTAATCTTGTTAAGAACTTATAAAACTATCTGGACTTTTATTTGTTACAATGAGTTTTGACTATCAAAAAATTCAACTCTGATCTGAGAAAAAAAATCTCTAAAACACCTAAAACTTTGTTTTTAATTTTCATATAAAGAAAGGGAAGACACCGTCGACAGAAGGATTAAAAGGTCTCATGTCAACAAAGTCAAGCAATTACGTCCCACTGATATACAAGGACTTAAGAAAACCAGTTTAGAGAAGGCAATGGAGGTAAAGTCTTAAACAATATCTATATACATCTATGTCAAATATTGTTGTCGCAATCAAAGCTATAGTCCACACTCTGACGCCTGCAAAAGTTGTCGGCATTTCTTCTCTTGTTATCGATTTATCCATAGCATATTTTTTGGTAATTGTACGTGTTTGTGTTATATAAACATAACAAATTGTTGCAGGGGAAGATTATGAAACAAATATTTCTTTAAAAAGCGCATAGTAATAAATCACATATTCAGCTCATATTACCGACACCCTTTGCAAGCTTTAGAGTGTGGACTGTAACTTCGGCTGCGACAACGATTTTTGAAATAGGTGTAGATTTTAGAATAACTGGGGTACTTATATGGAAACAAAGCGCATCACTATCGACATTTCTAACTATTCTCTATTTCCTGGGTTTGCAATAAAATAATTTTGCAAAAAAGGTTAATCATATTTGTTTCTTAATTTTTCTTATTTCGGTTTTGAATAAAAAAAAAATGCATTTATAATATCGAAAAGTTACGGAAAAAAAATTAAAGAAAAAATTATTGATATTCCAACAGTACAGCTATATCTTGAGTAGACGAGCCAGGAATGAATGGCTGGATGCTGAAAAGATTCAAGTTATAGGGTCTTCTCTAGAAGAGTTTACTACTTCTCTGATTGATCCACTTAAAGCAGACGACAACAAGCCAAAGGCAGCAATATTTGAAGAGCATCTTCAACATATTGCAGAAACGGCCGTGTTGTATGAGCAGAAAAAGGTAACACGGGGGTATTATTATGGGGACTTATTGACTGAATCTTATCAGCCGCATCGCATCGCATCGCATCGCATCGCATCACAGATCACAGATCACAGATCACATAACATCACTTTACATCTTATCACATCACATATCCTTCACATCACATAATATCACTTTATATCACATTACATCACTCACATCACATCGCATCGCATCGCATAAAACCATTTCACATCAGCTGATCACATCACATCACAACAAATTGCATCACAACACATCGTACCACATCACATCACATCACATCACATCACATCACATCACATCACATCACATCACATCACATCACATCACATCACATCACATCACATCACATCACATCACATCACATCACATCACATCACATCACATCACATCACATCACATCACATCACATCGCATCACATGTACATCACATCACATCCAACAGCATCATCTTGATCATCTGATTCATCACTATTATATAATTGATTATTTTAATGTATGGTTCTTGTTTTTCTTTTCAGTTTCTTTGTCATATGGTGATATATAACCTTCTAATGAGACAATGGGCAGGAATATTTCATGGCAACAAATATAGCTCGTTGTTTACAATAGGACGGTTTAAATGGTTTTTGTTGTATTTTTGGACCATTATTGATATGGTTGTTTTTCCTGTGGTCTTTATAGTATTGTACATGGTTCACAAAGTCATTACAATGTGGAAACGAACACGGGGTAATTATAGATGGTATTGTCATTAAATAATGATCAAGATAAAATGATGATGCGCTCATAATGATTGTGATTATTATAATGATGATGATGAGTGATTGTTATTATAATGATATGATGGTGATGGTGATGGCTATGGCTATGGTGATGGTTGTGGCAATATTGATGTTAATTGTGCATGATTAATACAAATGATAGTGTTGGTTGCTAAAGATAATGATGATGACAATATTATTTTTTATGATGATGATGATGCTGATGAATATTATATATTATGATGATGATAATGATGATGTGGTGAGTGTTATTGCTATAGTTATAATGACATTATGGTGATGGTTGTAGATATGTTTCGAGGATATGTTGATAATGATGATGATGATTGATTATAATATTAATGGTGAAGATGATGGTGATGAATATGCGCACGAGGATATGTTGATAATGATGATGATGATTAATTATAATATTAATGATGAAGATGATGGTGATGAATATGACCACGAGGATATGTTGATAATGATGATGATGATTAATTATAACATTAATGATGAAGATGATGGTGATAAATATGAGCACGAGGATATGTTGATAATGATGATGATGATTAATTATAATATTAATGGTGAAGATGATGGTGATGAAAATGACCACGAGGATATGTTGATAATGATGATGATGATAATGGTAATCTCTTTATGATACTGATGATTATTATAACAAATTTGATAACAACTACATATACTTATCCATGTAGAATACCGAGTCATATTTATCCTACATCAATCCCGACAGCAACCCAACAGCCTTCCCATAATGCAAGATTTATGCAGCGTTATAACGGACACCTTCCGGCCGTCTAGCTGTAGGTTTGCTTGTATCATTCAAAAAGGTGACGTGGTACTCACCATGCCGTTTGCACGCGATCATAAGGTTAGCCTTATATGGCAAGATGACGTATCGGGCATGGAAAGAGAGAGTATTTCAAGTAGAGATTCAGTTGGCGAGTTGTCTGCGTGCTTTACCAAAGTGAGAGAACTATTTTCAGACTGCAGTGAGAACAGCAATAAGGTATGGCGTTGATAAAATTAACAAAGTTTTACGATAGTCTCGCGTGGTGAATCGTCTAATCGTCTCGTGGATCCACAACAATTTAGACGAGGAGATGACGCCAACCGTGGTAAATAAGAGGACATACCACAAGAAACTATCGTGAATTTGTTTTTTACCACATTAAGATATATTTACTGCTCGCGTTTTGCATGTGCGCGAAGAAAGCAAGAAAATTAGAGAGAAAATAGCAACCGTGGTATGAACTCTTATTTACCACGGCTCTCGACCAATCAGAAAGCGAGAAAATTATCAAATCATTTCTTTAGATCTTTCTATCTCTCTTCCATCTAGCTCATTCTTGTTTATTGTTTATTTTTTTTCCCCTCCATACGAAGGCAGGGACACCATAATTGACATTGAGCCCTGTAGTGTAGATAGGTCTGACCACACCACGTACTGGGAGCTCCGTGCCCTACTCTTAGACGAATAGGGGTGTGGGTTCCTTAACGTCCCTCATATGCAATGTGTGTCTAAAGAGTGTCAATAGATGGGGGCGTCGGTAAGACGGCCTGATTCGAGAAGACGTGAAGCTCTAACCAGCAAATTAAAGCAAATTAAAGCACAATTCTTCTCAAGACTCTGGGTATAGCACTTTTCACGGTTACTAAAAATAGATATTGCAAAGCTTTGTGGGATTGAAATTCAGACAAACTTTGTAAAAAAAGACTTCGATTAGAAGGAAAAGAAGACCAATATCAGTCGAAAAACCATAGTTTTTCCATGAATTAGAAACAGCAAGACAAAAACATTGTTGCAGCATATTAGTATGTATTTTGGGCTTGGCTTGTCCGCATTTCAATCCCATAATGCATCATCGTGACGTCATCTGTAGAAAGCGCTATTGGCCCGGCACCTCCCATACTGTAGGCTGGTGTTCAACAATCTAAAGGACAACGCTGTCAGCTGCTTGTTATCATGCCCGAATAGGACTGGATGAAACCAGTGAATAGTCCGCTTCACAGTTCCCTGCGCCATCTTGAACTGTAACCGGGCCTTTGCATTTGAGCGAGACGAACGTTGAGCTTGCAATGATTGAGACTTTTAATACCTTGCGTGACAATTATTCAAGTGTCTCTATCATTGCAAGCGCAAAGGCTCGGCTACCTTTCAAGATGGCGCAGGGAACTGTGAACTATTCCTGTCGTGAATATTTACTTTCTTTTGATCCTTGTACACAGGGAGCCCGGCTTTATCATATGTATTTTCTGTAGAAATTTTACTTTTTTTTATTTTCCTTAGAAAGTTTATAGTTTGCTTTTTATACGGGTTTCCTGTGTTTTGAGATCGACTCCCTGTTGTTTGGGATCGGTTAACGGGTCACGTTTACTGTAATTGGATCTGGACCAAATCAAAAACTGTCAGTAACACAGCAAACTTATTCGATACACTCTTTGTTTTTTTGCAGGTTGTCATGGTAATGAGCGATGGGCAGGTTAGTCACTCTTTCCAAGAGTTACCACCAAAGGTCAAGGTCCTCGCCGTTGGAGTTGGTGAACACACTTGTATCGATGACTTGAAACCGCTGACCCAGAATGAAGAGAATATCACATTGTACAATGATGACAGCAATAAAACGAGTGTTTGTCAAAGATTGCACCAATGTAAGGATATGTTTGATTTTAAATGGCCATACTATTAAATATTATTTTTTATTCCGACGAAGGGCTAAAGCTCGAAACGTCAGTAAAGTTAAGTCAACATTTTTTTTACGGTGTTAGAAATTTCATTCTATTACCTATCGTTTATATCAAACACCGACGCAGCCTATACTAGTTTACTCGCTAGTTTATATTTCTATTTTTTACGGTGTTAGAAATTTCATTCTTTTACCTATCGCTTATATCAAAAACCGACGCAGCCTATGCTAGTTTACTCGCTAGTTTCTCTTTCTATTTTTTAGGGTGTTACACATTTCATTCTAATACCTATCGTTTATATCAAACAACGACGCAGCCTATACTAGTTAACTCGCTAGTTTCTATTTCTATTTTTTACGGTGTTAGAAATTTCATTCTATTACCTATCGTTTATATCAAACACCATCGACGCAGCCTATACTAGTTTACTCGCTAGTTTCTTTTTCTTACGGTGTTAGAAATTTCATTCTATTACCTATCGTTTATATCAAATACCGACGCACCCTATACCAGTTTACTCGCTAGTTTCTATTTATTATTATAGTATTACTTATTTCAACTATCATCTTTCAGGTCTATATGGAAAAGATATATTTGGTATGTTATTGAATCATTTGGGTTTTACTCTAAATTGCTTTTTTGTTGTTGGTTGGTTTGATGTTTAGTTGGCTGTTCTGTCTGTTTGTCTGTCTGTCTGTTTTTTGTTTGTTAGTTTGTTTGGTGGTTGGTTGGATGGATGGGTGATTATCAGTTGAGGGAGCTGTTTGTTGGTTGGTTAGCTGGTCTGTCTGTCTGTCTGTTTGTTTATTTGTCTGTTTGTTTGTGTGTGGTTTTTTTTTTTTGATGGTTGAATAGACGATTGGCAGGTAGACAAGTCTGTTGGCTGGATAGCTGGTCTATGTTTTTGTCTGTTTGCTTGTTAGATTGGTGGTTGGCAGGTTGACGGGTCATTTGGTTGTTTGGCTGGTCTAGCCCCTGTGTTTTTAATTTGTTTGTTGGTTTGCTTGTTAGATGGGTGGTTGGCAGGTTGACTGGTCTGTTGATGGATTGGTCGGCTGGTTGGTTGACTCGTTAGTCACTTGTTCAGTTATTGAATATAGTTTCTGAGTAGTGTGCTTGTTTATTCTTCAGAGTATTATCAAGACTATTTCACGACACCGTTCTTCATCTTTTTACGTGATGCTTTGAGTTACTTCGTCTTACTTGGCCTTCATTTTGCTGTTTGTTTACAACCGTCATCACTTCACTTGTCTGTCATCGAATGGTTAATAATGTGTCTGTTTGTTGGGAGATTTGTGATGGAAGTGGATCAATTTATTCGTTTGAAAATACAACTGAAATACACTGGCTTTAGTGCTGCTGCCAAGTATTTCAGGTACAATGGTTTTATTTACAGTTTTCAGTTGGTGATGACGATGATGATGATGTTGATGGTGGTGATGATGATGATGATGATGGTGGTGATGATGATGTTGATGGTGGTGACGATGATGATGATGATGATGGTGGTGATGATGACACTGATGATGTTGATGGTGGTGAAGATGACACTCATGATGATGACACTCATGATGATGATGTTGATGGTGGTGATGATGATGATGATGATGATGATGATGATGACACTGATGATATTGATGGTGGTGAAGATGACACTGATGATGATGACACTGATGATGATGACACTGACGATGATGATGTTGATGGTGATGATGATGATGATGATGATGATGATGATGATGATGATGATGACACTGATGATGATGACACTGATGATGATGATGTTGATGGTGGTGATGATGATGATGACACTGATGATGTTGATGGTGGTGAAGATGACACTGATGATGATGACACATGATGATGATGATGATGATGATGATAATGATGATGACACTGATGATGATGACACTGATGATGATTACACTGAGGATGATGACACTGATGATGATGACACTGATGATGATGACACTGATGATGATGACACTGATGATGATGACACTGATGATGATGATGTTGTTGCTGGTGGTGATGATGATGTTGCTAATGATTATGATCAAAACTAATAATTAACATGTTACTCCTATATATCTCTTGCAGTGACCCATGGAATCGAATGGATGCATTAACATTAGTCGTCTACGTTGTTCTACTAGCTGTGCGCATGACAGCGTGGTCGCTTCATGCCGCTGTCCATGAGAATCGTCTTCTTGCAGTATCAGGCTATATGTACGGACTCAATGCCATGGTTATAACTCTAAGAGTATTCGGTCATACAATGGAGGCAAACGCATCTTTGGGTACCATACAGATTGCTTTTCTTCAGATCGTCGGATCATGTCTTGCTATATTTGGACAGTTTCTGGCAGCGCTTGTTGCGTTTTCTCTTGCGATTACTAAAGTTTACGTAGCAGAGATTTCCTACAAGGCAGCTTCCAATGTAACGTCGTACGGGTAAGATCGATTGACGTGCGTGCAAGTTAGGATCAGCTACATTTTATGTTGCGTTTCACGTAAGACCAGCTACGTTTAACGTGCGTATCTTTTAAGATAACTGCGTGCTACGTACCTATTGCTTACGATCAGCTGTTGTTTCGTACCTATTGCTTACGATCAGCTGTTGTTTCGTACCTATTGCTTACGATCAGCTGCGTGTTTACGTGCCTATTGCTTACCATTAGCTGCGTATTGATTACGAGCAGCTGCGTGTTACGTATCCAATGGTTACCATTAGATGCATTTTATTGGGTCTTATTTTAACGACCATGCAAATGCGATTGATTGCTTGTGACTGTCAATTTTATTTTCTCCTTCAGGATATGCGATGTTCATGGAGGCTTTAAATGGTATATTGAATACTTCTTTTACTAGTATGAATTAAAAACGATTAAAATACAAAAAATATATTAAAAAAACCACACCGCGAAAGAATCAACGAATCATAAGCAACCAACCACTCACACATCATCCAATCAATCTACTAACCATGCAACCACTTATAGCCAGCTTAACCGTACGTCCGACCATCGGAGTCTGCCGGTTTATTACCAGATGTTCATTTCTCTGTTTCAGTTGGTGGAGTCTGACGAGATATCTCGCGTGGTCTGTTTTTGGCTTTGGTGGACCTGATCTCCTCCAATCAGCAGATGACACGTCAGACGCTATTGCCCATGTCCTTTACGCGTTGTTTATGATAATGGCTGTGGTGATCCTGATGAATATGATGATCGCTCTCTTGTCAAACACTTACCAACAAGTAGAGGTATCAACATTATTATTGTCATCATCATCGCCTTGATCATCATCATCATCATCATCATCATCATCATCATCTTTATCATCATTATCATCATCGTCATCATCATCATCATCATCATCATCATCATCATCTTCATCATCGTTATCATCATCATCAAAATCGTTATCGCTGTATTCTCTCGGTCATTCTCTCAGCCACTCTCATTCAAAATCGAGCGGACAGTAGAGCATCGAGAACTCTTTGAATGATATATATTATTTTGTCGCCGGTTATAAGTCGTCTGAGTATATATAATCATATTGTGCTGTGAAAGGCTTCTCTGGATGTTTAATTGTTTTTAAACGCGGGTTTCTCCTTGGAAAGATCAAATGTTCAAAATCACAGAGCTATGTTTCCGATGATGTCACCATTATATATTATCTTCCCCACCATCATTATTATTATCATCGTCATCATCAGTAGCATAATAATCATCATCGTTCAATTATTACCATCATGATGAAAATCATCATAAACATCATTATCATTATTATAATTATCATCATCATCATCATTGTTATTTTACTGTTATCATTCCATTGTTATATATCTTCCAGGACAATGCCCATTATGAATGGTCCTATAGGAAAACAGTTGCTATAGTAACCTACTTAACACATCATCCGATCCCAGTCCCTTTCAACATTGTGTCATTGATGTATATCCTGGCTCGACATATATGGAGAAAATGTGTTAAGTCAAAAAGATCAGCTTCCATAAGGCTAAAGGGAAAGGTGATATTATAAAACGTCAAAACTAGAGTGCTCTGCTCTAGCCTGCGTCATATCTGA
This sequence comes from Metridium senile, assembly GCA_949775045.1. NCBI lineage: Eukaryota > Metazoa > Cnidaria > Anthozoa > Actiniaria > Metridiidae > Metridium > Metridium senile. The sequence goes on from OX459107.1 coordinate 14,829,967, forward strand.
AAACGTCCGGATGTGACGCAGGCAAGCTCTTTTCTAGTCTCCCTCGCAGCCGTTATTATTGTCGGGTTTCCTGTGTCTCTAGACTAGCCCTTTTCCTGCTTTGTAAATATCTATTTCCCTTTTTTGATTTGTATCTTACGATGTTTGTCGTAATAGGCCATCTAATTTGATTTTTTTTGCGTCATTTTACTACCTGTACCAGAATTAGGGCTGTCCACAAGTTGCTCCAAAAAGTCAAAAAAGTTGCTCATAATTTCCCAAAAAGTTGCTCAAAAGTTGCTCAAAAAAACAAAAACATGTTGAAGCTTCTTATCAATTTGATGATTTCATAGCATAGAATTTCGTCAGCTTTTTAATAATATAACTTGTTAACATAAATTTAGAATATTTTCTTGATATTTGGCAAAGTTTGCAGAAAAGTTTGTTTTGATTTTACAACCGCTGACCACCTGGATCGTATTTACAAATTACCACAGGAAGACCACTGCTTCACAAAGAGTATTCAAATACTTTAAAGCCTATTGTCAAACAGTATTTGAATCATTGGAGTAAAAAAAAAACGTCTTTTGTTCTGATTGGTTATGTTAATTGGTTTGAATTCATGTAAAAGTTAAAAAAAGAACAAAAGTTGCTCGAAAGTGAAAAAGTTGCCTGAAATTTGAAAAGTTGCTCAAAAGTTGCCGAGCAACTTGTGATCAGCCCTAACCAGAATGCTTTACGACTATATCATTCGGATTTTGAATCCATTTATATAAATGGTACGTTGAGCAATTCGCACTAACTACCTCACGAAAGAAAGTTGGCAGTGCATTCTGGTAGTGATATTATATGACGCTATGCAAATGGCCTTTTGTTTTTATATATGGTTTTCTCTACACAGTTATATACATTAAAACATTTGTGCTTTCAGGTTTTCAAACGTTTGATAGCTCAACTCGAAGCTGAATATATATCTAGTTATGGAAACAAATTCTCGCACAATTACTCAGGTAATAAAAATATTGCCATCAGCACCTTTCAGCCATCATTAAATCATTAATATCAGCATTGTCATCTTTAACATCCATAATGACGTCATCATGTAGATATTCATCAACATCGTCATCATCACCATCACCCTCTAAAAGCATCATCATTATCATCATCATCATTATCATCATCATCATCGTCATCATCACCATCACCCTTTAAAAGCATCATCATTATCATCATCATTATCATCATCATCATCGTCATCATCACCATCACCCTCTAAAAGCATCATCTTTATCATCATCATCATTACCATCATCATCATCGTCGTCATCATCAGCATCACCCTCCAAAAGCATCATCATTATCATCATCATCATTACCATCATCATCATCATGGTCATCATCACCATCACCCTCTAAAAGCATCATCATTATCATCATCATCATTATCATCACTATTTAAACATCATCATTATCCTAATCAACTAACCCATTGTTACTTTTTCAGATGATACTGATGGTCGCACTGTAAAGAACATGAACAATGAAGGTAGATATTTTTGTTCTTCCTTCAGCAGTTTTATTTTCTTTATTTGTTCCTTTAAATGATGTTTGGACTATTGCTGTTGTTGTTATAGACAATTTAAAAGAACTGATGAAACAGACAGCAACTACTCGTCAACTGATTGGTCGCCTTACAGAGAATGAATTCAAACAGGGTTGGGACGAACTGCAGCAATTTGGACGCGAAGATTTTAAGGTATCCTGTAAACAGTGTGAACACCGTACCGCCGATCGTTGTATTTCATAGTGAAATTAATTGTTTATTTGCATGATGAAAATCATGCATGCTATTGAATTGATGCAATGACGTCGGTAATGAAAATGGCAACGATGATGATAATAATGATGATGATGTTGGTGATAGGATGATGGTGATGATGATGATGCCAGTAGTGATGATGATGATTATGATGATGATGATGATGATGATGATGACGACGATGATGATAATGATGATGATATTTATGATGATGAAGATGATAATAATGATGATGATGATAATGATGATGATGTTGGTGATGATGATAATGATGTTGGTGATGATGATACTGAATGAAGATGATGTTTATGATGATGATGATAATAATAATGATGATGTTTGCGATGATGATGATTACGATGTTGTTAAGTTGAGGACGATTATAATGATAGTGATTTTGATAATGACACAAAAAAACTGCGGGAATACTAAAAGTAATTTCACAATTTAAGGCTTGGGACACAAAAGGCATATCTGTCGTTGGACAACGGTTATCTTACATTCAATGCGCATGCCCGAGTTGTAAAAATCAACCGTCGAAGGAGCATGGTGCAAGAAACAGGAATAGTTTGACCAAAGAACGGCCAGGCTACGAGGTAGGTAACACTAAGTTAGTGATGATGATGATGATGATGATGATGATGATGATGATGATGACACTCATGATGATGAAGATGATGTTGATGGTGGTGGTGATGATGATGATGACACTCATGATGATGACGCTGTTGATGGTGGTGATGATGATGATGACACTCATGATGATGACGATGTTGAAGGTGGTGATGATGATGATGATGATGATGATGATGATGATGATGATGATGATGATGATGGTGATGATGATGATGATGATGTTGATGATGGTGGTGGTGGTGATGATGATGATGATGATGATGATGGCGATGATGATGATGATGATGAATTTGATGTTATTTATGATGATGGCAATGATGATTATGATGAATTTGATGTTATTTATGATGATGATGATGGTGGTGGTGGTGGTGGTGGCGGTGGTACGCGGTAGTGAATATTATATTTATCTAGTGCAGCCACTCTTCTAGCTTCTTATTATTAATTCCGTTAATATACAACATTGTTTTCAGATCCTGATCCAAAGAACAAACAAAGAGCTATCTGTTGCATTTGGTGTGGTTGATGAAGATTACAATTTGCACGAATTACCAGGTATGGCTGGATGTCTACTTAAGCCTGGCAAGTGTGCTATATGGAGCAATGGTAACAGCAAAGACATCCAGGGATTAGGTCGGTATTAAGTCTAGAATGTTATAACAGAGTACAAATATTATAGAGTGAAGTCATTTTACCCGTGAAACAAAATTAAATAGTCAAGGTGTAAAATAGTCAAATAGACACAAAAGAAAACAATGGAATTATAGACTGCTAAGGTGTATTAGTCTAATATATATTTCACAGGTTAAATGACTTCACTCTATCCGTGAAACAAGTAGTACTATAATTAGTACTAAAAAGTGCTAATTAAACAATAGAAAACAATAGAATTAGCATAAAATATCACTATTTAGTACTATTTATGTTTCATGCTTTTAATGTTTGTACTCTATTGTACTGTCAAACTACACAATAAAAACTTAATAAAATAAGCACCAACTACTCGATAACAACAATAAATAATATGAAAGCAAAACATTATGATCAACAAATTATAGCGCAAACAATATATCCATGAAATAGAATCAATGAAATTACTACTTTGGAATAGTTCTTATTTAGTGACTATTAGTCACTATCAAAGACAAATAAAGTTGTAATGAGGTTTACATATGTATTTGATAGAGTGAAATCATTTAACCGGTGAAATAGATATTAGACTAATACACCTTAGCAGTCTCTAATTCCATTGTTTTCTTTTGTGTCTATTTGACTATTACACTTTGACTATTTAATTTTGTTTCACGGGTTAAATGTCTTCACTTTTATTTCTGGTTGATTGATACTGACTAAATTGTGACTAAATAGCAACTATTAGTTAGTAACTATTTTTATTTCATGGTTTTAGTGTTTTTGCTCTAAAACAGCAGCAAAAATAGCAATAACATCGTCATGATCATAGTCGGCTCATCGATCATCATGACAATCATCATCATCATCTGGAATAATAAATAAATAAAGGCAACCCTAACCAACATATCTACTGTTTCCCAAGGTGTTTTCATCATCTAATTTCTCCTTTCTGGTTTTAACGCTCAGACATTCTGCCACACGATGTAATTGGTTTGAACATACTATTTGACCAATGGGATGGCGAAAACGTACCTATGGTGTTTACGAGGAACAGTCAGTCATTTGGAGAAACCACTTTAAAGTGGAATGGTTCTGGTCAATCTATCAGTATTCATCCTTTTATTAGCTTGGATGGACCGGGCTGTGTTGATTTTAAGGTACGTTAAGCTGATTTACACGCGACGATTTTCAGCGACGATTTTTCGCGATACGAGTTGACAATTTCTAATACAATTGGAAACTAGCGAGTAAACTAGTATAGGCTGCGTCGGTGTTTGATATAAACGATAGGTAATAGAATGAAATTTGTAACACCGTAAAAAATGTCGACTTAACTTTACTGACGTCGTTTCGAGCTTTAGCCCTTCGTCCTTTTTACTCCGACGAAGGGCTAAAGCTCGAAACGTCAGTAAAGTTAAGTCAACATTTTTTACGGTGTTACAAATTTCATTCTATTACCTATCGTTTATATATAAATACATATTACACGAGGTTTTTTATATATGTGTTTTTTTATGGATTGATTCAATTCTTGATTTCAAGGTGACAACTCTACACGCATACAGTCCAACCACAATGCAGTTCAACATGGTCATGAAAAAGTTAAACGATATGTGCTCCAACTTCTCAGACTTTCAAAGGCGATTCACAGAACTCGATGCAAATTATGCAGGTCTTCAAGAGAAGTATAAAATACTTACAAAAGATGTCAAAAACATTGGAGAAAATCTCAAGAAGTAATATAGATCGTTTGGTAGCACGCATAAATTAACTACATCTTATCAGACCTTCAAAGGAGATTCGATTCACAGAAAACGACGTAAATTATTCAGATCTTCAAGAGGAGTATAAAGATGTCAAAAACATTGGAGAAAAGCTACAGAAATAAAATAGCACTTTTTATAGGGAAAGGAAACTGATGAACTACATCTTATCAGACCTTCAAAGGAGATTCATACAACTTGACTCAAATTCGTCTTTTGCGCAGAATCATGCAGGGTGTAGTTAAAGAAACCAACAAACAAATAGGTTTAAAAGATTAATAATATAATATTATATTTATGTCTCTCCCTCTTTAAAACTAAACAAATAGTGATACTGCATTTGCTGAGCTAGGTTTACTGGGAAATGAAATTGGAGACATGACTGGGTAAATATGGCTATGGGTAAATCCCATAGCCGCTTTAATAAATTTGGATAATAACTAAATCCAATTGACAATTGCAAGTCAAATATTCAAAACTATAATATAATATATTGCTCTGCCCAGTGAAGGTGTGGGCACAAAAACGCCCTTCCAAATATAAACAGGGCTGGTGGACAGGATAAGGGGAGGAGGAGGGTAAAATTGTCAATCGTTCTTCGTTTGTAGTGAAACCCGGCAGAATGACATGGTGAACGTGTCAACCACGTGACCTATTTAAAAGTGTCTAGAGGGGGGTCAGCTTAATGACACTCCTCCCATTAACCTGTCCTTCCGGTATAAATGCTGTGTATGGATATCCAATCCAATTACAAAATAGAAGCATTGTACCTATTATAATTATAATAAATGACCATCCGGGAAGATACATAAAAATCCTATTTGTAAACAAATATTCCATTTTTTACAAAACGTGTAGCCATGTATGAACTAGTTTTAATCAAATTAAAAGAAAAATATATTTAATTTTTTTTTTTTTTTAAGTTAAAACTTGTAGTTATATGTGAACTAGTTTTGAAATAAAAGTGACAATTAATTGTTTAAAAGGTAAACTTTCCGTCTACAATTGTACTAGAATGTAAACAGTATATCTGTGTAGAGTGAAGACATTAAACCCGTGAAACAAAATTAAATAGTCAAGGTGTAATAGTCAAATAGACACAAAAGAAAACAATGGAATTAGAGACTGCTAGGGTGTATTAGTCTAATATCTATTTCACGGGTTAAATGACTTCAATTTATCTGTGAACTACAAAGTACGAAATTGTACAAAAACGTTTTAATTGAACGATACACAACAATTGACTTCGCATAAAATTGCATGATGAAATGGTATTGCTAATGTTTTACGAATATTATACTGCTAATAACTTTATAATAATAACACCATCTATTTATATGGCGCTATTACCAACTGATAATTGCTCAATAGTGCTTGTTCGCACTCTATTCGGCGTTGCTATATGTACAGACTATGGACACATTTCAGGCATTCACAAGTGATATGCATTTCTCTCCAACAACTGTTACTAACTGTGCGACTCGCCGTACTGTAGTCACTTGACATTATTTTGACATTTTTTCATCTCAATCGGACCAATCAGATACACGTTTATATCGAGAGGCGGAGTTAATATCGATCAGAGGCGGAGACTTTACAAACTTTAATGTCTGTGATTGGTCCGATTGGGATGAAAAAATGTCAAAATAATGTCAAAAATTCATCCCAATTTTTTTGTAAGTGATCATGACTACGTACGGTATGGCGAGTCGCACAGTAAATCCATTGAAATTGACATTATTATTGACGAACGATTTTCATGCCCTCAGTAATTTTGTTGGACAAACATTATAAATTTCTAGTCTCATGCATTTCTAGTATTCTAAGAAATTTCAAACTGTGCGCGTGTCTACATACTGCGATATAAACACACTGGGAGCTGTAGAGCCAGAGAGAAATCGTAAACAAACACAAGGCGTAGCCGAGTCGAGTGCTCTACAGCCGTCCAAGAATGTTCATATTACAGCGGACGTTTTATAAATGTCTTTATAAAATTCATGAATAATTAATGAGAATTTGACAAAAGAAATCAAGTCCATGACGAAGGTTGTATCTTAGGTACAAAATTGTCCTGATTTGCATAAGTTTAACTTGAATTTTCTTGAACAGGGGCCAGTTTTTTGATAGCGCTATTCAGGCTTTGTACAACAGGCCCTAGATTTACTTTTTTCTTGACAATTTTAGTCAAATACATTATGCAAGATTTAACGCTGGACTCTTATTCTAAGTAGACTATATACAATGCAATATTCGCGTCCGATCTATATGATATACCATACAGATCGGCAGCTCATATTGTATATACATTGGAACCCCGCCTTACGGCAACCCGCTTAATACGGCCACCCTGTTATTTTTAGGTCCTGACAAAATGCATGCCCATACATTTTCTATAAAATACGGCCACTTTGGGCTGTCCCTTCGGTGGCCGGATTAACGGGGTTCCAGTGTATTACATATACGGTATGCGCTATATCAAGTGTGCTTCTAGTTCAGGTGATTATAAAACGTCAAAGACTTGTCGTCACCATATTTTCTTTGGTTTCTTCTTCTTCATGATTAAGGAAATCAAGACGAACATCAAAGAAACTACATGATAGATAAGAAACTGCTTTAGCAACAAGAAATATATGTGATGAAGAAACTACATGATATACAAGAAACTACTTGAGCAACAAGAAATATGTGATGAAGAAACTACATGATACACAAGCAACTGCTTTAGCAAACTGAGAAATATATGTGATGAAGAAACTACATGATATACAAGAAACTACTTGAGCAACAAGAACTATATATGATGAAGAAACTACATGATATACAAGAAACTACTTTAGCAACAAGCAATATATATGATGAAGAAACTACATGATATACAAGAAACTACTTGAGCAACAAGAAATATGTGTGATGAAGAAACTACATATATACAAGAAACTGCTTTAGCAACAAGCAATATATATGATGAAGAAACTACATGATATACAAGAAACTGCTTTAGCAACAAGCAATATATGTGATGAAGAAACTACATGATACACAAGAAACTACTTTAGCAACAAGCAATATATATGATGAAGAAACTACATGATATACAAGAAACTACTTGAGCAACAAGAAATATGTGTGATGAAGAAACTACATGATATACAAGACTTGAACTGCTTTAGCAACAAGAAACTATATGTGATGAAGAAACTACATGATACACAAGAAACTGCTTTAGCAACAAGAAATATATGTGATGAAGAAACTACATGATACACAAGCAACTGCTTTAGCAACAAGAACTATATATGATGAAGAAACTACATGATACACAAGAAACTACTTTAGCAACAAGAAATATATATGATGAAGAAACTACATGATACACAAGAAACTACTTGAGCAACAAGAAATATATATGATGAAGAAACTACATGATATACAAGACTTGAACTGCTTTAGCAACAAGAAACTATATGTGATGAAGAAACTACATGATACACAAGAAACTGCTTTAGCAACAGGAAATATATGTAATGAAGAAACTACATGATACACAAGAAACTGCTTTAGCAACAAGAAATATATATGATGATCATGAAGAAACTACATGATACACAAGAAACTACTTTAGCAACAATAAATATATGTGATGAAGAAACTACATGATACACAAGAAACTACTTTAGCAACAAGAAATATATATGATGAAGAAACTACATGATACACAAGAAACTACTTTAGCAACAATAAATATATGTGATGAAGAAACTACATGATACACAAGAAACTACTTTAGCAACAAGAAATATATATGATGAAGAAACTACATGATACACAAGAAACTACTTGAGCAACAAGAAATATATATGATGAAGAAACTACATGATACACAAGAAACTACTTGAGCAACAAGAAATATATATGATGAAGAAACTACATGATACACAAGAAACTACTTGAGCAACAAGAAATAAATGTGATGAAGAAACTACATGATACACAAGAAACTGCTTTAGCAACAAGAAATATATATGATGATCATGAAGAAACTACATGATACACAAGAAACTACTTTAGCAACAATAAATATATGTGATGAAGAAACTACATGATACACAAGAAACTACTTTAGCAACAAGAAATATATATGATGAAGAAACTACATGATACACAAGAAACTACTTGAGCAACAAGAAATATATATGATGAAGAAACTACATGATACACAAGAAACTACTTGAGCAACAAGAAATATATATGATGAAGAAACTACATGATACACAAGAAACTACTTGAGCAACAAGAAATAAATGTGATGAAGAAACTACATGATAGAAAGGAAAATACTTTAGCACTAAGAAATATAATCACTTTACCTGGTAGCACAGAGTAGAAGAGCAGAACAGCCAGCACAAAGCGCAAACACAAAACCAGGGAAGCCAAATTCTAAAGACATTGGATAAATCGTGTTGAAAATAACTGTGCCAGTAACCTCACCAATTGCTGCTATACATCCACTCACAGCGAATAGTATACCTGAAATAGAAACAACACACCGAGCAATCAGCCCGAGGTTGACAAGTGCACACAGAGGCGGATCCAGAATATTTTCAGGGGGTGTCCAAATTGCAAATAAAGGGCTTTTAAGGTGTTAGAAGAAGGGACACCCCCTAGATCCGCCCTTGACACAAGTAGAACTACTTTGGTAATTATTGTTTCAAGAACTAACCCAGGACAACAACTACAATCGTTGACAAAAATGTCGGAACGTTCGATCATTTTACACTTGAAATAATTACGCAGGTCAACCAGTCTCACTTACTACCGGCCCCCTCCCCCAACGCAATGTTGAGGTACGAACCATTGTGTTAAGTGCATGCGACAGTCACGTCATAGCGCTCTCTAACAACAACAACATTGCATTTAAGGGGGCATGGGGGATTTTTTAATTCACATAAAAGTAAATGTGTCGAAAATTTGTATTCACATACATTCGTTCCAACTAATTTTGTCAACGATTGTAGGGCAACGTTAATGACAATAACTGTACAAATTTGGATGAATTCATAGTACACGCATGCGCTGTTATACCTTGTTCTTCATCGCTAACAATTCTGGAAGCAATGCTAGAAAAAACTGGGTCAGAAATGGCAGCCATAATGGAAATCGCAGGAACTAAAAAAAGGTAAAGAACTATAGTAGTCAGAGCTATCAATATCAATATCAATTTTCATCATCATTGTCATCAACGGTTAACATCATTACTATAATGTTCATAATCACAATCATCGTCATCATGATCATTGTCATCGATCACCATCGTCGCCACCATCAACATCATCATCATCAATATGATCTTAATCATCATCATCATCAATATGATCTTAATCATCATCATCATCAATATGATCTTAATCATCATCATCATCGTCACCATCACCACTACTATTGTCATCGTCATTATTGTCATCATTATCATCTTCATCGTCATCAATATCATCTTAATCATCATCGTTATCGTCATCAATATCATCTTAATCATCATCGTCATCGTCATCATCACCATTACTATTGTCATCATCATTATTGTCATCATTATCATCTTCATCGTCATCAATATCATCTTTTAAAATCATCTTTATGATGACAATCATATCACCATAATTACAGTCATTATCACAATCATTATTATCATCATCATCATCATCATTGTTATCTTCATCAGCATCATATTTTATAATCATCATTGATAATCATATTACCATCATAACAATTATCATTATCACAATCATTAATATTATCATCATCATTTCCATAACCAACATCAGTATTATCGTCATTGTTATCTTACCCACAAACACCATCCATGTTGTGGTGGAAAAGGCAAACATAATCAGCCCTCCGATTTGGCTCACAAAAGCAATTCTCGTTACGTTAATCTCATTGAAGCATTTCCTCAGCAAGTAGATAAACACCACGCTACCAATTCCCAGAGTAAAGAAACGATAAGATAGGAAGTATCCTACAATACTAGGAGTCCAGCACAATGGACTACGAAGAACGAACAACATCGACACTGCTGCCGTCCCAACAGTGAACGTAACGTTAACACCAACTATAAGCAACGAAAGAAGGAGGTTTTTTCTTCCATGTTTTCTTGGCTTGGTGAAGATGTGTACTAATCTTCTAACACTGTCAACATCAAAGAAGTTTGCCTTTACTTTACTTTTGACGGATTCTTTGACGAATAGAATAGTGTAAAGTAAGGCAAGAATTAGACCGCTTAAGACGAACCATAACGGGGCTTTAAAACCAAGATGTTCAATCCAAAGACCACTTGTGAGCTGCGCGATGGTTCCGGCAAGGAAGAGCCAAAAATTTAAAAGAGCTGAAATATAATATAGTATAAATATCAGACATCATTTTAATAATAACAATTAAATAATATTGATTTAATATTTGTTTCGCGCAAATCAACATGTGCATATGATCAAGTACGCCGTAACATCTGTATATAAAATCATGGATCATAAAAACAATTATTTATCCATGATAAAATAAAGCGGCGTTTACACGAGCACTTTTTCCTTGACAAGTTTTCCTTGACAAGGAAATATTGCTCGTGTAGATGGAGTAAAATGAACAATTTTTCCTTGACAAAAATTATTATTATTGGAAAAGCTAGCATGTTGGCTTTTCCTTGACAAGGAAAAATTGTCAAGGATGAAATTTGCTCGTGTAGACGGACAACAAGGAAAATGTGTCAAGGAATATTAATGAAAATTGTCAAGGATACTTGTCAAGGAAAAATTGCACGTGTATAAACGCCGCTTAAATGTACTCAATTAAAATTGAAAAAATGTGATGAAATATGATCATGATTTATTATATATAGATATCGATGAAATACCAGGATTTCTCTAGTGTCTAAAACTTAAAAAAAATATATAGATATCATATCTTTCACATGTGAAGATATCGTTTTCAGATGCAGTTCGTTTTGCATAAAGGTTTAATTTTAATAACGAGTCAATGGAGTTTTATTTCTCTTGACATTTCATCGATATCTATATAATAAACAGAACATTACATGGTCGCTTGGAGATACAAATTTTATCTTCTCGTGTTGAATATCTCTCACTTGTTCGCTGCGCTCACTCGTAAGAGATCTATTCAACACTCGAAGATAAAATTGATATCTCCGCGCGCCCATGTAATATCCTCTATATATACAATAAAATATCATGATAAGAATATAGTTGAACCGTAGAAAAATTAAAATATTATCAGCTGGTGAAAAACAGATTAATTTCGAGTGAATATGAAACGCTCACGGCACGAACGCGTTCAAGGCATGGCAAGGCACATCAAAATTCTAGAAACATGACGGTCGCGGCAAGGCACGCACACGGCACTAAACGTTTTCATAGTCATACGAAATCTGATATATAACCAATTATTATAACAATTTTATACTAAGCTTAAGACCATTATTCTGTTCAAGATCGAGCTAGTACCAGTGCTGTTTCTAGTGTACCAGTGATATCCACAAGTTTGTATAAGATAATGCAATGAGATAGATCAAAAACAATAAAACCATGAAATAAAAACAAAATAGTTACTAACTAATATTTTTTATTTAGTGACTATTGTTTTTTCTCAGTATCACTCAACCAGAAACATCAAATACAAAAGGAAACAAAACCTCATTACAACTTAACTTGTCTTTGATAGTGACTAATAGTCACTAAATAAGAACTATTACACAGTAGCAATTTGATTTTCCGCTTTTCATGGATATATAGTGCTTTTGCTCTAACACATATTTATGGAAACTAACGAGTAAACTAGTATAGGCTGCGTCGGTGTTTGATATAAACAATGAGCCTGAGGATCAGTTCTTCCGAGGGGAACTTGGGATAAGAGAAGGGAAGGGCTGGGCCTTTCTCACCTTTCCCTCTCCTCTCTTCCCCCTCCCAGCCCCGAGAGCGTGATACTTAGGCTATAATTATAAAACATATAACAAAACTTGTAACGTCGTAAAAAATGTTAACTTAACTATACTGACGTGTTTCTCGCTTTAGCCCTTCGAAGGAGTAAAAAAAGATAGACTAGGCCTATAGCACATTTAGTTTTGTTTCACGGATATATGATCTTACACTTTATAGCATACAATGCACTATTTCTAAAATCGTTGTCGCAGCCGAAGCTACGGTCCACAATCTGAAGCCCGCAAAGGATGTCGGTGATATGGACTTAATTTGTGATTTATTGCACGTTTTTTAACGTAATATTTGTTTCATGATCAACCACTGCAACAACTTGTTATGGTCATATAACACAAAGTTAACACGTACAATCAAAATATGCTATGAATATACACCGAATCGAAAGATGGCTGCCAATTTGAATAACAATTCTTCTTGACTGCCCAGCTTCGCATACATGTGAAAACTCTATTGTTTTCCAACGTGAACACGGGGCTAGACAGTCAAGAACAATAAGAGTACGCCATATTTCATTTCGGTCTATATCGATAAGGCCTAGTCTGGGACCTAAACTCACCTTAACTCGCAGCGAGTTTGGGCGAGTTAAGGCGAGTTAAGGCGAGTTAAGGTAAAATCAAAATTGCAATTGCAATGCTGCGAGTCAAGGCGAGTTAAGGTAAAATCAAAATTGCAATTGCAATGCTGCGAGTCAAGGCGAGTTAAGGCGAGTTAAGGAAAAATCCCATAATTTGGAGTGACACTAAAAGAACATGACTTATATGTGTATATTTCAGCTTTGTGACTGAGGTTAAGGCAATTCCCTGTGCATTATGACATTGAGTAATTTACTGCGAGCTTGTGCGAGTTAATGCGAGTTTGTGCGAGTTAAGGCGAGTTTGCGCGAGTTAAGGCGAGTTAAGGTCCCAGACTAGGCCTTCGATAACAAGAGACGAAATACCGACATCCTTTGCACAGGCTTCAGAGTGTGGACTTAAGCTTTGTTTGCGACAACGATTTATTTGTATATTAACCATACTCATTCTGTTAGATAGCTTCTTTTTCGCTATGGTATCAGCCAGATACGAATTAAGAGAAAGCCACAGAGAAGTGAAATAGCCTGTGATCCCATTCACAAAACCACCAAGAAACATCAAGTACAGCGGTAAATGAAAGTACATGATGACCAGAAAAAGCGCAGTTTCAAAGGTGGCTCCGATAAGAGGAGCCATTATGATTGGCTTTCGTCCTCGTTTATCAGCGTATGACCCATAAAAGGGTCCAATCAAAATACTGGGTATGACACCACACACTATGTAGTAGGTGAACAGTTTCGCAGATCGCGTCTGGACCTAATAAAGTAAAGAGTAGTATATTACGTCGGAAGTCCCTTCTCCTTCAGCCGAAGCTGATCTTCCAGAGAGCCGACGGTGCGCTCATTTCATTTCCCTCTCTCCATCAGTGCTCCGTTTTACGGGTATTTAAAGCTACTTAAAGCTACACGGAAAGAAGAGAAGTCGAAACAAGGATGCGAGGTCACTGGGAATCGAACTCGGGGCCTCTCAGTCGCACAGAACGCCGCGGCGCATTAACCAACTCAGTGTGCTTCTGTAAAATAGAATAACGATGATCGATGGTGAAAATTATAGTGATGATGGTTATAATGACAATGATTAATCATACGATGATGACAATACTGCTCTAGAAATCAGTAAATATTTACACTCACCTCCAATTCCAACTCTTTCAAGGTAGAATTCTCGGCAGCAAAGCCCTCGTTTCCACACCCCCCTCCTTCGGAAGAAGAGTTCAAATAGGGGAACCCAACATCCTCACTATAACGGTGGTATGCGTATTGACCCACGACAGGAAACATCATCATCATCCAGTAGGAGTAGACAAAGAAAATTGGCTCGATGACCCCAAATTGCTTCCATTTAAGAGCCATGGTTGAGCTCTGGGGAGAGAAATAATAATGTTGTTACACTGAAATATAAATGGAAACTAGCGAGTAAACTAGTATAGGCTGCGTCGGTGTTTGATATAAATGATGGGTAATAGAATGAAACTAGCGAGTAAACTAGTATAGGCTGCGTCGGTGTTTGATATAAACGATGGGTAATATTAATGAAACTATCGAGTAAACTAGTATAGGCTGCGTCAGTGTTTGATATAAACGATGGGTAATATAAATGATACTATCGAGTAAACTAGTATAGGCTGCGTCAGTGTTTGATATAAACGATGGGTAATAGAATGAAACTAGCGAGTAAACTAGTATAGGCTGCGTCGGTGTTTGATATAAACGATAGGTAATAGAATGAAATTTGTAACACCGCAAAAATAGAAATAGAAACTAGCGAGTAAACTAGCCGATAGGCTGCGTCGGTGTTTGATATGAAACTAGCGAGTAAACTGATCTCCCTTAGTCCAAGCACAGGTAGCCCAAGCTCACTTTGATTTACTAAAGGATATATGGGTACTTTTGATCGAGCCTTCGATTATTTTTTGCCTTAAAATTTAATTAATTAAAAAATTCAACAAAACCCGTACAGTGTCTGTTTGCTGATCTCTATAATCCTCTGAGTTAATTTCAGCCGATTTCATAATTCAGGTAGAGTCCCTTTCTCTTATGTAACAAGTTGAGGAACAGGGTACCGATCACGAATCACGGGCCGTTTTTCATGATTTCACGGATCATGGAGTAACGTAAAGTATAAATTTTCACGAATCACAGTTTTAGAACTCGCGATGCGGTTAACTCTGATGTTTCTAATAGGCAATGTGTTGTACTTGTTAGACGGAGAATGAATAATTCTTCCAGATATACAAAGAATAACACAATCGTTTATATCAGGAAAAGCTGTCAAGCTTTCACGGATCACCGATTCTGTAATCACGAGTCAATGCAGTGAAAATCTGTAAATTTCGGGTCACGGGCGAAGATGATTTCACGGATCACGGCTTAATTGTTTTGCTATTCACGAATCACAGGCAAAATTTAGGGCACGGATTACGGGTAACCTCTTCCCCACCCTGATGTAAGGCAGGGAGAAATTTTTTTCGTTTTTACTTCGCTTTGTTACAAGAAATAAGGTTAGCTGCCAAGACTATTGAACCATCGTATCCTCAAGGGTTTGAAATTAATAATGCTTTGACAGTTCCCTTAATCTGTACGTGCCGTAATTTTCAAAACTGACCGCCGGTCACCTCAACCCGGAGAACGTACTCTGCCTGCACAGGCACGTTTTTAGAGCACACACTATAAACAGGGTCCTGAAGGGGTAAAATGGGAGCTGGGATTCGCCTTATTTTTGACTGGGAAAATGGAATTTGATGCACTGGGACTGGGATTTACAAATAAAGAACAATAGAAAATGGGAATGGGATTGAAAACTTGAGCAAAACTGATGGGATTATGTGATTTTTGACCCTCTATAAATCATGTGAAATCGATATCGAAAAAAAACGTTGGATTAATATCGAATGTTTCATTTTAAGTGTTAATTAAGTGATTAATTTAGTTTAATATTGTACTAGGGTATCGCATATCCATAGATCATATTTCGCCTCGTGTTATATTCAGTCACATATCGATCGATAGCCGAGTCGCTTAGACTCAAACCAAGACGCCAAACGAAGTGTCCTGGATAACGATTTAATATATATCGATTTGTAATGAATTGTATCGATTGGCAAGGAATTGTATCGATTGGCAATGAATTATATGCAACTGAAAAATCGACAATTTTCCATTTCTCACAGAATACGATGCTTTAATTCGATTTATATCGATTATCGATATAATTAATTCAGTCGAGGTTGGAGTGAATGAATCTATGCTTACTTTCTTTCATCGATCTATTGTTTAATTCATGATCAGCGAAGCGAATTAAATAAAGCTCCATTAGACAATAGAACGATTTCATATAAACGTTCACACTTAACATTCAATATGTTTTGTCGAGTATTTAACATGCAAATGAGTTGTCACCTTAATTGCTAACCTTTTATCTTTTATAACTATTTACTATTTTAATACATATTCACTTCCCATGCAATATAACTACGTGCAAGAAGTAGTCTAGCATGAAACAATAGTAATACTAGGTTGGAGTGAATGAATCTATGCTTACTTTCTTTCATCGATCTATTGTTTAATTCATGATCAGCGAAGCGAATTAAATAAAGCTCCATTAGACAATAGAACGATTTCACATAAACGTTCACACTTAACATGCAATATGTTTTGACGAGTATTTAACATGCAAATGAGTTGTCACCTTAATTGCTAGCCTTTTATCTTTTAAAACTATTTACTATTTTAATACATATTCACTTCCCATGCGATATAACTACGTGCAAGAAGTAGTCTAGCATGAAACAATAGTAATACTATTTTGTACTACTTTATGCTAATTCTATTGTTTTCTATTGTTCAACTAGAACTGTTTTGCAAAATTAGTGTTTCACGCTTTTACTGAATACACCGCTACACTCCACAATAGATCGTTCAACTGCAATCTTTTAATTAATTAAATTGTCCAAGGAATGTAGTTTTTAAATCAAAAGTACTGCGTTCCGTGCGCGAAACCATGACCCAAAAAGACTTGAAAGGCAGATTTTTTATGCTCATAAAATACTTAAACTAAAATTAACTATCAGATAATAGAGTTTTGGGTAACCTATGTTACGTAATAGAGTGGTTTTCATTAACCCGTGAAACAAAGTGTAATAGCTAAAGTGTAATAGATCGTAATAGTCATGTAAAGACAATAAAATACAAAACAACCAAAGTGTAATAGTGTGTAATACGCTAAAGTGTGTTTCACGGGTTAATGAAAACCACTCTAACAAGTTACGACACGGACCACTAAACTAAACGCACTTCTAAATTGTGTAATATAGACTATATACATATATACATATATATTTACATAGCCTATATCATATACATATATAGTCTCCTAAATTCAGGAAAGGAGACACTGAGAAAGAGCCGTGTACTAAATTTAAGGAGACTATATATCAGATATATATATGATATAGGTTATGTAACCCCTGGGTTCCCGGGGATGGTTATGTACATATATATGTATATATGTATATAGTCACCTTAAATTCAGGAAATGATACATTGAGCCACTATACCTTATCGCATACAGCTATGCCTTTCTAGCTCTAAGGGTTTTTGAGAACAGTCAATGTAGTAAATTGCTAGAGCGAAGTTACTTAGTTTATGCTAATGAAATAGGAGCTAATTTGCAAGTCATGTCATGTCTATGATTTCCCCGGGATGATAACATGGATATATCTCTTATTTCTCCTGCACTAATTGACCATACCCTGGTTTAATATTTAAATACTCGACCAATACTTAAATTCAAAAGCAAGTTATACATATTTACCTCACCTCGACTGTACTTGAATTAGGATGAAGGGGTCTCGTGACTCTTCAGAATATTCAACAGTGTTGAATTACTGGGACTGCCTGTCATTATTATGGTGATGACTATATGCAAGCCTTCTCCCCGAGGTTGTTAATTTATTCATATTTCCGATAATTGCCGACGGCGAGTCTCGTATGTCGGCTTTCCGAGTATTCCGAAACCACCGGAAGTCTGGTTTACAGTACGATATTTTCTTTATTTACCTGTTATGAAATAAAATATGTAATGAATGGTTTTATACTTTGTTCATTTATAGGATTTTCAATTAAATTAGTCTTTTAAAGGAAAACAAAACCTATTCGAATTACTAACCTCGCCGAGATGGATTGCATAAAGAACAAATTCGCACGGTTATCTCTTTGCAATCTTTCTCCCTGAGGTTACGACATAGCAATAGATTTGTATCAGATTACTAATCTGTATTTTTACCTTTTGTCTAGCAATCATTGATAGTATTTATAGCCATAAATTGGTATAAATCAATAAAATCCTTTCTTTCTGTATACATCGTTGTAAACATATTTTAATGTTTGTTTATTTATATTTTTTATTTAAAATAACTTTCAAATTTTAACATTGTAATATTTGTCATGAATACGGAAAAAAAATTATATGTATATCTAATCAATCTAATTAAAGTAGAATTATTTTGTGTGGGTGAGGACTAATAGTAAATACAAATTTTACTATAGTAAATTAATTTTACTAAAAATCAATGATATTAAAACCCGTCACTGATATTATCAGTATTATTATTATTATTATTATTATTATTATTATTATTATTATTATTATTATTATTATTATTATTATTATTATTATTATTATTATTATTATTATTATTATTATTATTATTATTATTATTATTATTATTATTATTATTAAAGTGTATCGTTACATGTCTTACATACATATGTAAGTTATATCGTTTCAATGAGGGTTTTTTGCCACTAGCATTTTAATTATTAACGATAAGTTTTCAGCATTGATAATAAAAACACTGCAGTGTTCTGCATCTTCATTGTGAAGAAATGTTTGCACGCGCAAACTTAAAACGGTAACAAATTAGCGCGCGCGCTGAGATTTGCGAGATTCTAATAATTCTACTAATGTTCTATAGATTGCAGGAATTTGAATTCGATCGTTCTCTGAATTATTGTCCAAATTTAGAGTGCCAAGCCTCCAAAAACAGCACATTTCATTGCTAGGGTCGATTGTTAATTACTAATTAAGAACGCTGATTGACGCACTCTGAAGAAGGTATAGTAATGCTAGGTACAGGCACAGTTCATTGATAGGGTCGATTGTTAATTACTAATTAAGAACGCTGATTGACGCACTCTGAAGAAGGTATAGTAATGCTAGGTACAGGCACAGTTCATTGATAGGGTCGATTGTTAATTACTAATTAAGAACGCTGATTGACGCACTCTGAAGAAGGTAAGCATATGATAAGTGTGACAACTGAAACAACGTTGACACTGGCTATGATTGACAATCTCTGCATACCCACTCCTCATCTCCATCAAAAACTGCATGTGGGATAACTTCGCAGTCTTTGTGATACCACTCCTGGCAGCCTTCACATTCGACCATTGGATTCTGGCATGGCATTCTACATGAACAATATACTTTAATTTCTATCTTTGAAGCCTTACATCGTTTTTTCCTCAGGTTTGTCGTGGGGAATGGAAGCATTTCGCCATTGTCAAAGCAGCTAAGCAGGTGATTTCTCATTTCATTTTCATCATAGGTCAGCTTTGTCGGGCATTGTCCAAAGGCCAAACTTGTAGCATTAGCAATAGCAAAGAGACCACAGTTTGTATGGTTTGTTTGCTGTTGAACAGGTGCGACGTTGACTGTGATTGCTCTATCCTTTGTATAGATGAATTGACAAATCTGTTGTGCAGTCTTAGGGACTAGTCGTTTACGTAAGGGCGAAAAAATGCTGTCGTAGAAGTCGAGTTTGTTCTCAATGTTTTCGTCAGAAAAAATATTGGCAGTGCAAACCCAGTGCATTGTTCCAGTATGAAGGATTTGCACAAAGTCTCCTCTAAACACTGAAAAACCACTGACAGGACCCAATGTTGTATTCTCCAGGCCTTTTAACGATGGGTATTTACTTGCCAAAAGATTATGAGCTAGATTAATGGACTCATCGGTAAGCATACCTCCATTGAGAATGGTGTTTCTCTCCTCCCTTGACAGAATGATTTTGGGGTTTTTGGTGTTACGTAGTTGTGTAGACTTTTTAGCTTCAATGAATATCACGTCGTCGTCTTGAGGTGAATCATTGGTCATAGTATCATTGGGCTGCGTAGGTTGTGCGTCGTCTTGTTGCGTAGGTTGTACGTCGTCTTGTTGCGTAGGTTGTGCGTCGTCTTTTTGCGTAGGTTGTACGTCGTCTTTTTGCGTAGGTTGTACGTCGTCTTGTTGCGTAGGTTGTACGTCGTCTTGTTGCGTAGGTTGTGCGTCGTCTTTTTGCGTAGGTTGTACGTCGTCTTTTTGCGTAGGTTGTACGTCGTCTTGTTGCGTAGGTTGTGCGTCGTCTTGTTGCGTAGGTTGTGCGTCGTCTTGTTGCGTAGGTTGTACGTCGTCTTGTTGCGTAGGTTGTGCGTCGTCTTTTTGCGTAGGTTGTACGTCGTCTTTTTGCGTAGGTTGTACGTCGTCTTGTTGCGTAGGTTGTACGTCGTCTTGTTGCGTAGGTTGTGCGTCGTCTTTTTGCGTAGGTTGTACGTCGTCTTTTTGCGTAGGTTGTACGTCGTCTTGTTGCGTAGGTTGTACGTCGTCTTGTTGCGTAGGTTGTGCGTCGTCTTTTTGCGTAGGTTGTACGTCGTCTTGTTGCGTAGGTTGTGCGTCGTCTTGTTGCGTAGGTTGTGCGTCGTCTTGTTGCGTAGGTTGTGCGTCGTCGTATTCCATTGGGTGTGTATTGTTTTCCTCAAAGGAGAGTTCACGATCAATAAAGTAGCAGTCGTCTTGTGTAACAAAGATGCCATGTTCTTCGATGACATCACCACTTCTGTAATCATCTTTAGGGTCCTGTATTTTAATGTCACATGCTGCTCTCTTTGCGGCGGCCGACGCACCAACTCTCCCAGACCATGGTCTTTTACGTCTGCCCATGTTTGGTATCTCTTCTGCGTTTTTGATAAACGATGGAATTGTAGCGGCTTTCTTGTTCTTCTCAAGAGTCAATCCCTCTTCTTTTGGCGTTTGGAGACGTATGTTTTTCAGTGCAGCAAGGAGAACAGAGTACAGGTCACCCAGACATTTTTCGTCGTACACTAAGTAGGTAGCACTTTTAATTTGTTGCAATAAATCACGGCATGCCGATGCATTACTCCTCTTATGATAGACACGCTTGGGAAGATCATGAATAATTTCGACTTCTTCTTTTTCTTGTTGTAGCTGCGGCTCTTCTATGCCATATACATCAGGACCATTGGTGTCTTCAAGGTTAGTAGAATACTTCACTGTACCTTGAATGACCTCATCATCGAGGATGAAGAACACGGAATCTTTGTACTGTGATGGAAATTTGTCCCAGGACCATTTCGGACACTTTTTCATCGCTGCAAAGAAGTGCTTACAAGGAAGAAAGGTAGAGCGCCAATCATTACAAGAGCACCTTGGCATCTGTTCTTCATCACCAAATCGTACTTCGTATATTTCTTGAAAAGAATTTGAGGATCTCACAGCGAAAACCCCCTTGTTTCCATCTTTCAAATCGATGTTGGAAGAAGGAATGTCTTCGCTGGAGGTTAGCCTGCTTAGGCAGTGCGTGACCAGGTAACGTGGACGGTCATGTAGAAAAACTGGAATATCTTGGCTGTATTTCTTAAAGCCACTTGACAAACGGCTGTTATTTTCGATGTACCTGTAAATTACATTAAAAGTAATTGCTAGCTTTCCAATTAAGGACGGGGCCTATTAATTAAAAAGTAATGTCTTCTTCAAATAACTATCCAGGGTTCTTCAAATCTGGCTAAAAAAGGTGGAGTCAGCGGGCAGTTAAGAGAAATAATGAGTCTTAAATGTACGTCACGATTTTACTGGTAATGGACAAATAAAAATGTTTTTCAAAGGATTTTCATTGGAACATCTCTTTGATAGCGGTAAAGAATCAACAAGTAATTTTATAATAGGAATATATATTTTTTAACGTATTTTCAAAAGTTAGTAGTGAAATATGATTTTTTTTAGCATCGCGACTTGTATTTTAGGAGGCTCAGAAAATTCGAATTTTTGTCTATTTTCCATTCAAAAATCAGTTGCTTTTTCGAAATTTTACATCAAAAACATTGTTTAACATGTTCTTAATAATTGCAGTTGTAAAAAAATTGGGGTTACCGAGCGTTTTAAAAAGTTATCGCGTGGTAAACTTTGCCGCCGAAGATCATCATAAGACAATTTCTTTCCGGTCCCCTCCCTACTAAGTAAAGAAATTCGTCATCATAAGTGCATTGTGGGACTGTTTTTATCAAAAACCGCTACCGTCTCGTCTACCATCGTTAGATGGTTTTTTATTTGTATTTTGTCATCTTTTGAGGTAAGATAGCGTGTTAAAATGGATTTTTATGTAGATGCGCAGTAGCCTGCGCAGTGCAATGGTTGGCCCCGTCCTTAAGTCATTCAACTAACTTGTTATCTTCATTGTACTACATACAGTGTACTTTCCATCATAAGAGAACGTATTCATTACATTAATTACATAACGTAATATATTTTACAAAGACGTACCTTTCGTACTTATCTGGAAGATAGTGATTGACTAACACAGACATCAAACCACTTAGTGAACTATCCTTGTAATCTTTTAAGTAGGAGTGTTTAAGCTCCCTATTTTGCCGTTCAACACCATTGTTTGTTGTAATGATCACATTGAAAGTCTCCTTTCGAAAAGCATTTGCCCATCTCTGTGTGAATGAAATTAAAATAAAATGTTTTGAATTGGAAATAACATTTTCTGGAATACCTTCCGTTAAGATTATAGCATAGTTACGGACCTAGGATTTGTTTTGGGGCGAAAGGCGGTGCATCATTCTCAAGGAGGGGTGCACTAATAATAAATGGCGTAATTGACAGATTTTCAATGAGAAATAAGATGCGATGACAAGAAAACCTTTGGTTCATCTCAGGGAAGGGTGTACAAAGCCTGCAGCCCACAACTACATTTAAAAAAGTATATATTGATTTTCATTGTACCTGACTATCTTTAAGCCATGTCTTCTCAAACCATTCTCGGACTTTTACGTTTTGTTGCCAAACATTACTACCCTTCAAGTCAGCAACAGCTTGATGGTATGCTGTATCTGAGGTTGCTTTTGCAATTCTCCTTAATCTTGACAGAATTTCTGAGCGATAATTTCTAACACCATGATCTGTTAGAGATACCCATCGTTCCCAGGCTTGTTCCCGATGGAAGTCACATATGTAAGCCTTACAACCTAACGATTAAAGTCCATACGTTTATGAATTAATATATATATATAATATATATATACAGCAGATCTCGAAAAGGTTGTCAACCTGAAAAGACATATATACTAAATGAAATATCACGTGACTCATTATATATATTCACTTTCCGTTCGTGTAGAATGTCGGTAGAATGTCAGGTACTTCTAACGGGGGAAGATACTGCTTGTTTGAATTCGCCGCCATATTACTTTCAAACGTACCTGACTTTTTACACGCGCGGAAAGTGTATATATAATGAGTCACGTGATATTTCTTTTAGTATATATGTCTTTTCAGGTGGACAACCTTTTCGAGATCGGCTGTATGTGCTTTCCATACTTTCCATACTTTATCATTTTTTTCTCTTTGTTTTAATTTCCAATTTCCATGCTTGTCTCTCCCGTGTTGACAGTCCATTATTTTTGTCCCAAGGACAAGGAAAGGAATGCCGTCAAATGTCAGCCTTTGGTCCTTTGCTTCTTTTTTTCTACTCATCTCCTCCCAAAGGAGGCGATGGCCTTCACACTTAACTTCTGCAGAACAACATAATAAAATTGTGTACTACTATACTACTGATCGTAATGATTCCATAGAAATATTTTTTGTTTTGTTTTATTTTTCGTTAATTGGCTTTGGCAAATTAAATGTTCAGAGGAAAAATGTGATATGGCAGACCAAAAAATGCCTGTAAAATGCCTCCTCCTTTCCCATCTCCCTCCCCCTAGAGAGCCGCTACGCAGGCTACCCAACATAGGATTATTCAGTTTCACAAGATGTATGGATTTTTTTTATCCCATGGAGCTAAATTTATCAACAAGTTATAATAGAGGTGTTTGTATTATAGAGGTGTCGTTTATGAAGGAGTCCAGTGCAATATCTAGGTGATTTTAAGCCGTTAATTTACATTAACTTTAGCACGAAGTGTCGGTCAGATGTGCTTTTTTTATTATACTTGTATATTAGTGTAATAAGTAAGAATTACGCGACTGTATGCCTAGAAAAAGCGCTCCTGTTACAGTTTCAATATGAAAATGTTGAGGATGAGATCAAATAATGACATTTTATTTCTTATTATCTTAGACATATCATTCACTCGCTTACCTGGGCTTCCAAAGCTTTTAGTTTTTTTGTAGGTTGCGAAACGCGAACATGTATTGATTTCATATTCCTCTATTAACTTTCCTGCCTTTTCTAGAGTTGAGACAAAACTCTTCTCGTCCGCCATAAAGTATATATATAATCAATTGAACCAACACTCCAAGTAGAAACAAAATTTCCTATTTCGCGCCAAACTAGTGACCTTTCACCTGGGAGCGTGACGTCTTGCTATGTCGTAACCTCAGGGAGAAAGATTGCAAAGAGATAACCGTGCGAATTTGTTCTTTATGCAATCCATCTCGGCGAGGTTAGTAATTCGAATAGGTTTTGTTTTCCTTTAAAAGACTAATTTAATTGAAAATCCTTTAAATGAACAAAGTATAAAACCATTCATTACATATTTTATTTCATAACAGGTAAATAAAGAAAATATCGTACTGTAAACCAGACTTCCGGTGGTTTCGGAATACTCGGAAAGCCGACATACGAGACTCGCCGTCGGCAATTATCGGAAATATGAATAAATTAACAACCTCGGGGAGAAGGCTTGCATATAGTCATCACCATATTATTTACATTCAGTATTTACAAATGGCTTAGGCAGCTAGCACTTCGCGGGACTGTAACGGGACACTTTCGGGACTCCTGCAGGATTGTCTTTTCAAGGACAAACTTCAAAGCCGTACATCAAATCCAAAATGGTAAAGGACGGGGTTTTTTTTTGTACTGCAAACTGATTGTATCCGTTCTGGTCACGCAATATGTATCACGTAATGAAAATAACTTTTCATCAATAACCGGGCCACAAAGGTTCATATTGTGCGCGATCGACGGGATAAGAAATCAACCTCGTTCCCAGGGCCCTCTCCCTTCGCTTTTGGGCCCACCCAAAAGCGAAGGGAGAGGGCCCTGGGAACGAGGTTGGATAAGAAATGATAAAGATACCTTTAGGGGGCCGTCTCTTTTCATCGGGATTCCTGTGGTGAGGAGAAAAAAAAACGAGCAGGGGAGGGGAAGGCAGCCCTTTCCTTTTCCTTTCCCTCTCATTTCCGGATTTCAAGCCGTTAGGGGCTGGGGCGAATTGCCCTACACTTAGTTAAGGTGACTGGCTACTTTTGAACGCTTTTGAACGTTCGATTCGAGCCCACGATGTGCGCGCGCACAAAAACCGCTGAAAAAAATACAAAATTTTATTAAGGAACGATACACGTTTTGAGTTTCAACAGGGCAAAACCCTCGAATTTTGCACGGGACTCTATACTTTCTTTATGCTTAGTTGAAAGAACCTAATAAAATCTACGTTAAGTCAAAGTTTTTCAAAAAGTTAATTTCAGTTCAAACGTACAAAAAAAATCGATTTTCGTAGGATTTTTTGTTCGACTTCATGCGAGTTTTGAAAGCACTGAAAGGACAAAATATGACAGGTCAAGGTATTTCTTTGTCTTTTATTTAAAACCATCTATGTTGTATTTAAGAATGATTCATTACCCGGCATTTGTGCTTGATATAGTATGAAAAAAACCTATTTTCTTATGAGTTGTGATTTTTTTCATATCGCTTCCATTTTCGCAAGTCTTTCTTCAAAATCTCGCGCGTAGGCATCCATTAAATGCCGATTATCTCGAAAACAAGCTCGGGACACCCAATTTTTCTTTTCATATTTGTAATCAGCATTAAATCAGTTTCACATTAATAAATCGTAGTTTAAAGAAAAGTTAACATTATTTCCAAAAGTAGCCAGTCACCTTAAACAAGATTTGATTTACATAAAAAGAAACCTTGAAAAACCTTTCATGTTATGCAATACAAATAGTGAACAAAAGCAAATGTTCGAATAATTCTGCTGAAAATCAACTTTACTTACCTAAAAACGTAGAATAAACTTGTAGCTATTATAACTTTCGCGAAGATCTAGAAGCAAGGCCAAGCAAGGCTAGCAGGATTGCGTATAAATGGATTCACAAGGTATTCATGTGATGTCTTGCATGGCTTGATTTCTAATTATAACAATAAAAAAATAACAAAGTGAGTACGATGTTCGAATAATTCTGCTGAAAATCAACTTTACTTACCTAAAAACGTAGAATAAACTTGTAGCTATTATAACTTTCGCGAAGATCTAGAAGCAAGGCCAAGCAAGGCTAGCAGGATTGCGTATAAATGGATTCACAAGGTATTCATGTGATGTCTTGCATGGCTTGATTTCTAATTATAACAATAAAAAAATAACAAAGTGAGTACGATTTGACTGGCATGTTTCAAGTCAGTAATTTACGGTTTTTGCGCGTAAAAGTTTATGAAAGTTGACGTTTTTAGCTCTAATAACATACATGAAAAAATTTCTCAATTCTGATTGGATAAGAGCAGTGCTGTTTTAAGGAAATACAGTCCAGAAAAAAGGAAATCAGTGCAGAAAAAAGGATATAAAAAAAATAATAAAAAAATAATAATAAAAAAAAATAAATAAAAAAATAAAAAAATATATATATAAAAAAAAATATATAAAATAAAATATAATGCCTTTTCAGCTTAATTTCTAAACGTTCGCAAGTGTAAAATTATGGTTTTTTGAATAAATTATCTTGTCACATGTTCAACGTCACTTCCTTCAGAATCGAGAAATTTTTTCATGTATATTAATTATTAAATGGAAATCATATGATTTTCTCGTGCAATTTGGAATACATTTGAACTCGTGGGTTTTCGATCAAAAAGTGAACTTTTCGAAAATTAACCCACTCGTTCAAATTTATTCCAAATTGCACTTGAAATCATATGATTTCCTATACAAAAATTATTGCTGCCGTAGCGGAGCGAGCGGAGCAAGGCAGCGATCCTATTTCAGTAGATAGGCAACAGAAATCGAGATTTAACTGCATACCATGCATACCAAAATACGACCACAATGCCTTTCGCCCATGCATTCCAAGCATACCAAAGTTCGACCACAATGCAGTTCGTGCTTTAATTATAAATCCTCGTGACCTGACGGCTTTCGTCCTCTAGCCGATTTGCAGTCGACTCTGTTGATTTTATGAAGAGAATGTTTTTAATACCCCATTTACACGACATCCCTTTTGGGCCGGCACTCCAAACTTTAGGTACGCGGGCCGATTGATTGTGGCCCGTCAAAATTGCTTTTACACGACAAATGTAGACAGGCCAGTTTATCTATGGGGCACTCCAAAAATTTGAAATGGCCCGCCTGATTTTCTGAGCCCTCGGCCTAATTTTGCAGTCTAAAATTTCGAAAATTTGTAAAGTTTGTAGATCTCGTGCGGCTTTTTTGTATTCAAATTTACACGGTATGAATTTGTAAATGTTTATTAGTATTTTACCTGGCGCTCATCGGACAGAGCAGAAACAACGCACTTCGGTTTATGTTAGATATTCTTTACATCCTTCGGTGTGCATAATCTGATGTTTATGTCTCATGGAATTGTCAATCTTTGAAATTGAACAAAATCATAGAATGTTTCCGCTGGTAGTGCATTTTATGTCCAGTTAAAAAGTTAAATTAGTACAAAATAGCGGAAAATGTGAAGATGTGAAAGACATGCAGTCAGTTTCAGTAAAATAGGGGATTTAAAATCCTGACTGCGGCCCGTGTTTCACACCTGATCAGATACTTGTGAACAAAATTATTCGGCCTTTTTTTATCTTGCACATGAAAAAATATCTAAGCAAGGGTCATTGCAACTGAGTCATTCTGAAGTAAAAACAGAGGTCGAATTGATCATGATTTTGTGTAGAGCAGGTTAATTATATCTTGTGTATTGTATTGAATATCACCTATTTTTTCTTTTAAGTAACTATTAAATTTATTTTTTGTACAGGAATATTTGAGTGTCGACAAGAAGTTTTCAGTAAAATGAATGTGTGCGCACGCCACAGAAATGAATTAGGAATTGGTAGACTAAGGTATTTTCAGAATTACGAGAGTATGCGAGTGTCATTTATATCAAATCAGATCGGTATTTAATTTACGCAAATCCTGAAGTTTTTACTAGAAATGTTCGTAGACCATGCACAATCACAAGCAAACATTTGAATTACTTATTAAATTTCATGGCCTCATCCGACCATGTTTTTCCTCTGGTTTTTCCACTTGCAGAACTGCAAGTAGACGCCGCCATTTTACACGATCAAGACCGAAACAAACGAGTGAGCATGTTCTGTATAATTTCCGCTGGATATTCGAACTCGTGGGCGCATTTAAAGACGCGGACCCTTGTTTTGGCGGGCCGAGACTACCTACCTGAGGTAGTCTCGGCCCGCTTAAAAAGTAGGTACGCGGGCCGCTTTGAATTGCGTTTACACGGCAAATTTTACGGGTTTCGTGCCAGAAAAGTAAGGTACGCGTACCAAAAGTTAGGAGTACTAGTGCCGGGCCCGAAAATGATGTCGTGTAAATGGGGTTTAAAACATTCAACCTACGTACTTTGGAATCAATGGAGGGAGACTTTAGGTAATAAGGGACTATTTAGTCACTTATTTCTATTAATTGCTCGACACAAGACAAGTCAACTCCAGCATGCATATTCGCTCAACATAACAAAGCCCGGAACAAAGCCTCTCTCATGTTCTCTGTACCCAGATGGAAAGCGGTTTATTTTAAGAACACTTTTATACATCCTGAAGTCCGAAAAGCAACTCAGAACACTATTAGACAATTTTCTATTACAAAATCGTCCATATTAGTAAGTAGATTTGTTATCGTAACTTTTATCGTGAATATAATCATGAATTTATTGTATAAAACATTACCAAATTTGAACTGTAATTGATGAATATGTAATTCAGCTTTTGTATGGTGTCAATTATTATCAAAATACTATCTATTTAGCCATAAAATCTACAGATTGTTGCAGCACGCGTGACTCAAGCCGCTGCATAACTTAACCTGCATGTAAACAATAACTTGGATTCTTTAATCGGTTGTTCTAAACCCCCAAAAACGTATCTAGATCGACCACACACGCACTAAATATATTAATAGATAACAAATATTTATTTCTATCATAGATTTTAAAAACTATATTAAAATTTGAAGTACATTTTGAGTCATTTTGTTTGTGTTGACGAGTCTGTAGGATCCAGCAAACATTCATAGTCAGGTGTTCCTGGGGCAGCCTACAGATCTACCTCCCTCAGTCAGTCAATAATCACAGGTTTATAAAAAACACTCAAACATTGATCTTCATTTTTCATCATCAATGCATCCAGGGCACGAGTAAATGCTCAATCTGGGCGTCTTAAAAAAGAACTAAAAAACAAAGACAATTTTCCACAAATAGTACTATTTAAATAGTAATATATGATACATCTACCATTTTATATCTCGAAAAATATATTTTAACGCTCGAACTATCATACTTTGTATTTTATATATGCAAATATCTATTCTTTGTGTAAATTATTCTTGAAAAACCTTTTATAGGAAGTTTAATAAAATGTATGTATGTATGTATGTATGTCTAGTTTAAGTACATATGCCGTACGAAAGACATTTCAGATAAAATTTCGCCACAGCAAACCTTATCACAACACGTTTTGACATTTTCAAGGGTATGTGTCGTGTCATTTGATACTTTTCAAATGAAAGCAACCCCAACTAAATTATGGCAGCACTCACTAAATGTAAATTAGGCTAGTCATTAAGCTATATAGGATATGTTACTCGAGTGTACCTAAATGTCGAGGGTCGAGGGTAAAAAGTCGAGGGTCGAGGGTGAAAAGTCGAGGGTGAAAAGTCGAGGGTAAAAATTGATAATAAATATCATGTTATAAATATACTATTAAAAAAAATGATATTCTTTGCATGAAAAAGTTTTGCTTTTTCCTAGGCTTGTTTATATCAAATGTCTCGACACATTTGACAATTTTAACAAAACAATGAAATCAAGTTTAGAGCGATTTTACGTTTTGCCGTGGCTATTCGTACGTCACCCGTACGCCAACTTTGGTTTGCTATTCGTACGGGAGTCAAAATTATATAGATTTTCACAGTGTCAGTGATTCTGTATTATTTATGTAAAGAAGATATACTCGTTTAGATAGAGTAAGCAATAATTATCGTAAGCTATGTTAAAATGATTCAGAGTAATCTAAGAGTCTGTACATGGTCGGCAAACGGAGTCGTGTCGCGACCCTTGGAAATTTTTTCAACTCGATCGTGCAAGACCGCAAATCTATTAGGACTTTAATAAAAATGAAATGAATGAATGAAATTAATAAAAACTTTAATACAATACAATATACATGTCATCTATTAGTACTGTGGTACAAAACATTAATATGTACCCAATACGAAAAGAACCTAGATCTTCCGTGTACATTAGGACATGCATAAAATTGAACTTTGGGTCCAAGAAAATGGAATAAAAGGTGTTAGACTGGGGTTTAAGATAGACCAATGGGGCGGCCCTAAAACGCGGAACGGCGGATCGAAAAGGGGAAACGACGAAACGACGGAAAATGACCCATGGTATTAATTATCAATTTTTTACCCTCGACTTTTTACCCTCGACTTTTTACCCTCGACTTTTTACCCTCGACTTTTTACCCTTGACTTTTTACCCTCGACTTTTTACCCTCGACTTTTTACCCTCGACTTTTTACCCTCGACTTTTTACCCTCGACTTTTTACCCTCGACACTCGACATTTAGGTACACTCTCTTTTTTTCGTTATGAATAATCTCTGATTTTCTGGTGTAAGACAAAACACTTTTCAACCAATTTGTGACGTAGCTTGGTTTATCAACTCGAACTAGCTAGTGTAAGACAAAACACTTTCCAACTAACTTGTGACTTAGCTTGGTTTATCAACTCGAACTTGTGTAAGACAAAACACTTTTCAACCAACTTGTGACGTAGCTTGGTTTATCAACTCGAATTTTTAGGTTTTGAAATGGAAAAGATGTTTTCGTTAGCCTGCCAACTGGCTCAGTCAAGTCAACAGACCCTGCATAGCGCTCGACACGTCTCCTGCGAAGCTTTTGCTACTTAAATCTTCAATAAACTCAAACAACACTTCTATAGTTATATTTATTCAAAAATAATGCTTTCATATAGCACATTAACGACGAAAATGAGACATCAAAGCGAATTATTGCAATCTAATGTCGAACCTTGGATTATCGTTCATATTATTGATCAACCTAAATTTTGGCGATTTAATTTGAAAATTAGACGAGGCTTACCTGGAAGTTGAAGTTTGGTTGTAATGTGCGATCGTAAAATCAGTTGAACTAAACTGATCGGCGTCAAACGTTGCACTGATTGGCGCATGCACTCAGCTATCTCATGGGTTCTCTCACCATGGTAACGAGTTAGAATTAGATTCACAAGTGTCATTGAATGGGAACAATCCCTTAGCCAGCGTAAAAAGAACCTACTTAGCATCGACACGTCTCCCGCGAAGAAGGTCTAGCGATCTGCGCGCCGAGATCAGAAATCCCATTCTGTTGACGTTTTATATTGACACCTCATTTGCATATATCACGCCATACACTAGTTAGCAGCAGCAACGCCGATAAACATGATCAAACTAGGAATGGTGATGCCGTTCGTGAAGTTTCTTCTATATTCTCGATTCATTCACTCACTGAAAGCCAGTTCGTTGAATGTTTTATTTACGTTTTGTAGTGGAAAAGATGTATTCGTTAGCCTGCCAACCGGCTCAGTCAAGTCAACGGGCCAGGCTCGACACGTCTCCCGCGAAGCTTTCGCTACCTTTTCTAAACTCTTCAATAAACTCAATCAATCAGTGACAAACATACTTCAAATAACTAAATTATGGATGATATTAGAATAATATAAAATATTCAACAACTGAATATTTTTATTACTTTAGAGTTTGTGAAAAATCATAAAAAACATCACAGTAAATTGTTATCATAATAACTAAAAAGCTAATCTAGTTGAATAACACATTTTGTGAAATTTACATCATGAAGACTAATTGTGTTATTCAACTTATTTGTAGCTGTAATGTTTAATACAGTTTTAATACGTTTTCCTGCGAAGAATATCGTTATTTCTTTTGATAGTTTATTTATTACATGGTATTATTAATTATCAATTTTTACCCTCGACTTTTTACCCTCGACTTTTTACCTTCGACCCTCGACTTTTTACCCTCGACCCTCGACATTAAGGTACACTTGCTAATTTTGGGATACGATAATTTACGAGTCAGATTGTTTTAGAGTCAATAAATTGATCAATCAGTCAGTGAAACAAGTGAGTCAGTCAATCATTCATTGTTAATCAATCAGTCAATCAATCTGTCAGTCAGTCATTTTTGCAGTGTAATTAGGAAAAGCATATATCCATGGAATGAAATAGAATTGCTACAACTGTTTAAATGTTCTTATTATATATCCTATTCAAACTCGTTTTCTTATTGGTCGAGAGCACGTCACGTGGAGGGAAATAAATCGATCTATTCCCCGCGCGGGGAATAAATCCACGTGATCAAGTCCATCGAAAGTTCGTGTGGCGCGTTTGCAAACTCAATGTAACCACCAATTTAAACTCCAACTTATAAGTAAACAACAAACATTTTCACTTAAAATAAAACTTTACATTATTGTCATTTGACATTTTTTGGTCGACTAAAAACTTAATGTAATATCATATTACATTTCAATTTTCTCCACGCTTTGTAATTCATAACGAATTTTTTTTCGTAAATAAAAAATTTTCAAAATGCAGTGAAAATTTTTCTTCGTTTGAATAGGGTATATAATAAAACACTTAATGACTGATCCCTCGGGAAATCAGTTAGTTTTGTTTCCCTCGAATCTCAATGTTTCCCTCGGCCGGAGCCTCGGGAAACATTGGGATTCTCGGGAAACAAAACTAACTGTTTCCCTCGGGACCAGTCATTAAGTGCTTATTATTTAATGACTATAAGTCTTCAAAGAAAAATAAAGTTGCAATGAAGTACTAGTCTTTCCTTTTGTATTTGACCGGTTCTTGTTGAGTGATACTGACTAAAGGGTGGCCTAGCGGTGAGAGCGCTGGTCTTTCACCGCTGTGGTCCAGGTTCGAACTCAGGCTCGGGCATGGATTATATGTGAGTTGAGTTTGTTTGATGTGTTCTTCTCTCCTATGTTACGAGGGTTTTTCTCCGGGTTATCCGGTTTTCCTTCCTCCGCAAAAATGAACATGTGAACTGAATTGTGTGCAAAATGATTGAACGAGATAGTAGAACGATTTCACATAAGCGTTTTTAACATGCAAATGTGTTTTGTCGAGTATTCAATATGCAAATGAGTTGTCACCTTAGTTGAGTTGACATGAGTTATCAGGGGACAAAATGTTTGAAGAAAATGGACATTTCTCGAAAAAATCATGAAGTGATTATTCAATGTCTTTTCCATTGTTTAACAAAAACAAAATTGGCTTTGCTTTTTTTCTTCGCGAGATATTCGTAAAAAAGATATTTTGCGTGACACACTAAACATGACAAAGCGATGACAGGACCTGATCAAACCTACCCATGGCGAGGTCAAACATTGATAACGCCGTTCAGCGTTGCTATATAGTATTTCCTTTGAAATGTATCTATAAAATTAATTTCTGTACTTAATTCAACATCTTCGATAATAGTTTATAGTTATCCATGCCTGGTAAAAGAAAACTGGTTATTTAACCCCAAAAAAGCGAAGAAAGCGAACGTCAACAAAAGCTTTAGAAGTCGAACGAAAGAAGCAATTGACTATTATCGAATTTCACTGCTTTGTCTTAGGCGTCGCTGTTAATCCGGATTAGTAAACATTACGTAAAGTACACGGAAAACAAATTCGGCTTTTTCTCGCGTTGAGATTTTAGAATATTTACCGACTTCGGGAAGTTACCTGCCCCGCAGTTTTTAACCAATCGGCAAACAAACTAGTCAGACCGCTAGACATAATATTGAACTCCAAAAAGGTGTTTCTGTTTTTTGATTTATTGTTTTGATCAAAAGTCATGATTGATAAACTATAAGAAACCCTACAAATTTAATACCTTTACTTTGAAAATTAATAAAAAAAATAACCAAGCGCTGAATAGAAAAAATGAGGCACGTTATTGTACTTTGACATGTTAAGATTCTGATTAGCGATCAATCAAATCCGTACAATAGAAACTGCGGGGCAGGTAACTCTTTGATCTCAGCGAGTCGTATCGCGGGAAAATCATAATAACTTCAAAACTTTTTTATTTTTTACAAATTCGATTTCAATATCGTAATCTTTGTTCTTTTAGCTTTAAGAATATATATACTTTATTACGAATATTTTAAAAGCTGTACGTACTACGAGACTTTCAAAAAGACATATCGATTTTGTCCCCTGATACCTTAATTGCTAACCTTTTATAACTATAGTACGTATACCGGTTCCATGCGATATAACTACGTGCAAGAAGTATTGAATTTCGTTTTAGCGGCTACGCAATTTCGCACTAAAAGATAGTTGACCTATTTTGACAATTTCTGCTCATTAGTGCTTTTTTTCAACGAGAATCGTACCCCAGTCAATGAGCCGTGAAGCTACCCGCGTGCACTTGCCTCAGATATCGAGTGACAGCTCATTTGCATATTAAATACTCGACAAAACATATTTGCATGTTAGAAACGCTTATGTGAAATCGTTCTAGTGAGTGTGTGTCTGAGTCTGAGTCTGAGTCCCCCCATTAGTAGGGCACACGTGTCCAGTCTAGAACGATTGAGACGTTAAAAAAGTGATTTATATATGTTATTGAATAGTCACTAAATAGAAATTATTAGTTAGTAACTTTTTGTTTTATTTTAGAGTGGTTTTCATTAACCCGTGAAACAAAGTGTAATAGTTTAAGTGTACTAGACAGTGAAACAACAACATAGCTGACACAATGGAATTACATTGTATTAAAGAGAGAAATACTAAATAGTGTTTCACGGGTTAATGAAAACCACTCTAAGGATTTCTTTTCTGAGATTTTCGTGTTTTCGCTCTAAGTAACAGTAAATTTCAGTACTACAATTTCTCAACTAGTTGTAAAATATTTTCTCAAGCATTTTTAAGGTATGACGTTACCTCAATCTATCGGGTTTTTTTGTTTTTGTTTTTTTGACAACCAGAAATTAGTACAAAGCACCCACCAGGCACTACATTAAATGATTTCCTAAAAAAAGATTACTGATGACCACTCGGGAAAAAGTCGGGACGCATTCGGAAAATTGTCGGGATTATAGACGACCTAAGTTTTGACGAAGAAAAGCAATTCATAAATCATAAAGCTCTCTAAAATGGCATTTTAACAATCGATAATCATTCGATATTCATTTGAAATATTGTTAAAATCTATAAATTTGTTATTCGTAATGATCAATCGATGATCATGATAAATTAATTGCCATTCGGGATTTATTCGCGGTGTATTCAGGATATTCTCGGAGCTAATATTACCCTTGTCTTAGGCGGATACTTCAAGAGCTGGTCATAGGTTTTATGTTCTTTTGTTAACAGGTCCTTCCAGTTACTTTGTAAGAAATGTCTCGCTGGATGTTTATACCGTTTTGTCTTTTCTTTCTTGTAGTTGTTCGTTCTTTAGAAGACACATTATCAACAGAACAAGAACAACAAGAACAACAAGATTCCATCTTGCCAGCTCCCGTTGAAGCTATCCTGACCAAGGACATAGAGGAGTGGATGTTAAAGGATCGCTCGAAGTCATGTTATAGTATTATAATCGACGAACACCAGTCCGGAATATAGTCTTATTTGGCGAGATACGTCACGTGATATTTCCTTTGTCTAAGCGGAAATAGAGAAAAATACTCAAAAATAATCGATTTGTTTGTAAAAGTCATCTCCAGCGCTCTCTCGGGTGAAATATCCGCGAACTTTTAGTTTGTTTGAAAGGACATGGACCTAAACATGGCTGACACAGCGACTGGGTGATGTAGAGTGAGAAGAAAGTACTTTAAATCGTCTTTTCATCGTGCTGGTTGTTCGCCATTTTGTTGATTTTCAATCGGTAAGTATGATTACTTTCCTTCATTGCCGTCGTGTTTGAATTTTCCGGTGGAAAGTTCGATTTTTTGTGGGTTCTTGGATGTTCTCTCTAACTGTATGCAAAGTGTCAGCATGGTAGATATTTTTTTTGTAGTGGTAGATTTAAGCTAAAGTTTGACATAATTGTTTGAAGATATTTGATACTTCGACGCGTGGCGCTCCAGGTTCGATCGGTCTACAGTTCATCCCAGAATTTGCCTCTCTGATGAATTTAGGATCGCTTTGGAAGGCTATACTGTCATTTTGTATTAGCTAGCAACATCCAAGCTCACATGTACGCTCATAGTATGTCTTCATAACTAATATAAACATGATAATTAAGCTTAACATTCGATGTTGGAAGGGTGCAATACTTTGTAAATAAGGCCTGTAGAGTTATTAAATGAAAACAAAGTTGTTTCAATACAAGTGTGAGTATTTTTTATACAGAAATTTCGTAACATGTAAGGTTTGATTTGCACAGTATTGTAGACTAGCTATTCTTCTACTATCAATTATTAGGTAATATTAGAGTGGTTTTCATTAACCCGTGAAACACAGTTTAGCTTCATATGCTTTATTACACTTTCACTTTGTGTTTTATAATTACTTGTTCAATAGCACTATTACACACTAAATAATAAATATATGATTATATATATGGCTTGTATAGCGCTTATACATGTCTGTTTTAAACGCTTAAAATAACAAATGGATATGATAGCAATGAAAAAGCTAATTTAAACAAATGAGTTTTGATATTTGACTTGAAGAAAGATAGACTTGAAATGTCTTTTAATAGTTGAAGGAGGTGGAGCCCGGGGGTGTACTTCCTTTGTCCAAGTGGTAGGGGTGATCGGCGGAGGTTTTGAAAACGACCCCTAAAAGATACGCACAGATAAAAATAACTGATAAAGCCTTGTCGATTTCTACCCCAACAAAACAACAAAACACAGTAAAAATGACTCTTTTAGGTATGAAATTATGTCACGAAACTGATTTTTGAGCCAGAACCCTAAAAGGACCCTAAAAGGTACGCACAGGGAACATTTTTACCCTAAAAGGTACGCCGATCACCTCTACCACTTGGACAAAGGGAGTACCCCTCCCA
This sequence comes from Metridium senile, assembly GCA_949775045.1. Lineage (NCBI taxonomy): Eukaryota > Metazoa > Cnidaria > Anthozoa > Actiniaria > Metridiidae > Metridium > Metridium senile. The sequence goes on from OX459107.1 coordinate 14,867,922, forward strand.
GGAGGTGGAGAGTTCCAAAGTAGAGGAGAAGCATCTGAGATAAATACAGTAGACCGTATGACTTGATATTGTATGACTTTGAGAATAGCAACAAGTGAGAAGATGAGCAGATATTTTTTGCAGGTTTGTGAATAGGGAGTCCAAAGAGTACAGACTTACAGTTCCTAAGTTTTGAAGTAAATTATGAACATTTTAATGTAAAAATACATTTAAAAAATACATTTTATTACTCTTTCCCTATTACACTTTGTTTCATGGGCTAATGAAAACCACTCTATTATTGTTATTATTATTATTATTATCATCATTATTAATATAATAATAACTTTTATTCAGAACTAATCAACAACAATTTAATGATAATAAAAATGATAATAATATTGACAAAAATAACACTTTATTTCAAAATTGTAATGAAACTCTTTATGATACAAGAAAATTGAAATGGTTATCTTAGTACAGTACTGGATATAAAAAGTATCAAATATGGATCGAAGTACACATGCAATATGTAAATAGTTGCACAAAATATCCATATACTCAAAAAAAGAAAACACAGTGGTACAACAACTATAGGCGGCCACAATAAAAAGTCCCAAATCTAATCCTATACTTATTCTATATCTCTATTAATTAGCGGCCAACCTCTATTAAGCAGCCACTTTGGAAAGTCCCGAGGGTGACCGCTTAATAGAGGTACCACAGTAATAAAGTACAAACATGCAGTATGCTGATTCTATTGCTTTTTTAAGTGTGAATAAGCTGACAGACGAAGCGAGGCCATTACGGGACAAAGGAGTGGAAGTCTATGCTCTCGGAGTGGGTAATAACGTCAACAACAGTGAATTACTAGAGCTGGCTGGTGGGAATAAGAAGCATGTTTTTCACAGCAAAACCTTTGATGAGCTTAAAGGTAAAGCTCAAGAACTCAATTAGGTATAGGAATAAATTTGGGACTTTTTATTATGGCCGCCTAATAGAGGGTGACCGCTTAATGGGTGACCGCTTAATAGAGGTACTACTGTATTCTCCTTCAAACTCATCAATGATCACCTACCCCCCTTGGCAAGAGGTTTTGCAGCAAGTGCTATTCCAGCGAGAGCTAGGAGAGCAACGAAGAAAGATACCACTCGTATCATGACAAAATCGATCACTCTAGATCTGACCAATCTATCGACGAGAAAAAGGCAGTTCCTGAGGAAAATCATAATACAAATATGATCGAATGAATGAATGAATGAACGAGCGAATAGATCAATGGATAAATAATTGAATATGAAGTGTTTAAATGAATGCAAGCAACACTGGCCCTGTGTTGGACAAGCATGGGCGTGCTATGTACGGATGAAGAAAGAAGAAGAAAAAGAAGAAGAACTACAAGATGAAGAAGTAGTAGAAGTAGTAGAAGAAGAACAACAGCAACAACAATTAACAACAACAACAACAACAAGATGAAGAACAAGAACAAGAACAAGGACAAGAACAAGAACAAGAACAACAAGGACAAGAAGAAAAATGGTTCGTACTTACAGTCTCAGGTCTTCTCTAAAATGAGTCCTACTACAAGATCACGATAACGGTTCTTTTATAGTAAAACAATATCTCGTTTTCCGTTATTTTTATTATCAATATTTTATATCAATCTTTACTAACATATATTTTACTTCATATCATATTACATTAATACGAAAAAATGGCAGAAAACTGCAGGTTGGTCACCAGTAAAACTTCTAATCTAGGTTTAACTTAAAAAAACATAACGTTATTTGGGTTCTCAGCGCTAATCGCGCTAGCTTATCTGGTATTTAGTTAAGACTCAGAAGCGTGATTAAAAAAACGTAAAAGAGAACAAATTTATTTCTTATAATAGCTTAGTACTTAATATAACACCTTATGGTGGAAATGGAAGAGAAGCCGAACGCTTTATTTCAGAACTTGTAGCCTTAAAGCTTTCCACAAAGAAACAGCTTCACTACTTAAACAATAAAGTAGTTGAATCGAGGGCATTATGCTGTGATAGTTGCCTGCGGAAACTGGATGTTCAGAAAAACAAATAGTTGCCCGAGAACGCAGTTCGACTATTTTTTCTTTCAGTTTTTTAATCTATTAATTCATTCTATTCACTGTATTTGTATATTTATATAACGCTTTTCTTTGAGTCGTAAAGTACAAATACGAGGAAGAAAAAGACAAAAAAAGAATAAACCGATAAAAGAATTTCGGTGGCTAATAATAAGATACAGTGGTACCTCCATTAAGCGGCCACCCTCTATTAGGCGGCCACAATAAAATGTCCCAAATCTATTCCTAAACCTATTCTATATCTCTATTCAGCGGCCAACCTCTATTAAGAGGCCACTTTGGAAAGTCCCAAGGGTGACTCCTTAATAGAGGTACCACTGTATACATGAGGAATTTGAATTATAATTAAGACAAAAACTATTATATAGTAAGATGTTGAAATATTTGAAATATATTATCATATAAAATTTCTTTTTTTTTCTATATATATCTCGTATATCGGCCCTTTGGTCCGTCAATTCACTTTGGATGCTGGGAAAACATGGCCAGGTCCCGGCCTTAATGGATTTGATTTTTATGGAAGGGTGTAACAAAAGGAAATAACTGTGTTGCTACTTCAATTTATTGGCTGATATAAATCTAAACTTTTATCAGTGTTTAATAAACATTAGAGCGGATTTCGTATGACTGTGCAAACAGCACAGACACGGCACGGCATGGTACAAACTAAATTTAGAGAGTTTTTCGTGTGCCTAACAAAACGCTACGGATATTGGTTACGGCAGTTTTTTTTGATAGAAACTACGTGAAAGCACGACACGGTCACGGCAGAAACTTCGAATCTTCTTATACAAATTACGGCACGGTCACGGCACGGTACCGTACGTTGTACAATCATACAAAATCCGCTCTATCATCAACATGCAAGATAAACTGCCTTTCTTAAAACTTTCAGCCCAGCGAGCCAATAGTTTGTATCAGTTTTATATACCTATTCCAAAAATCGTTGTCGCAAACAAAGCCACAGTCCACACTCTGAAGCCTGCAAAGGATGTCGGTATATCGGTCTCTTGTTATCCATTTTTTCAGAGCATATTTTGGTTGTAGGTTTTTGAGTTATATGAACATAACAAGTTGTTGCAGTGGTAGATGATGAAACAAATATTTCTTTATATAACGTGCAATAAATTACAAATTATGTTCATATTACCGACATCCTTTGCAGACCTAACAGTGTGGACTGTAGCTTCGGCTGCGGCAACGATTTTTGAAATAGTTGTATATCTATGATACTGCTCTCGGAGACACGGGTGAAAAACGCACTGCGCATGCTCGGGTTTTCTTTTGAACAAAAGACTAAATGAAGATTTTACGAATGGTTTCATGTTATGTATTATGCGAATTTCTCTTCTATTATTTGACCAGGGAAAGAAAACAACTAATGTAATGTGTTTGAAATGATTGCATCAGCTAGCGTGATGTTGTCTTTATCTCCCCACACAATGTCCCCATAATCAAAGATTGGTAAAACTATGCTATTGAATTACAACAAGATCGACAAGGACTCCAGCAAGGCATGACGGTCTATTACAGCGATGGGTCCAATGAAATGGAATTTATTTTGGAATTAATTGTAGTTTAATGGCAGCAATTTGGCAAAGGGATTTCGTACTTCACGATTAGTTTCTCGTGTTCTTTAATTTAATTCCCTTCTACTAACTATATATATGGTAAATGTTGGTATCCTGTTAATAACGCAGCAAAGGGATTTCGTACTACGATAAGTGTAAAAACCCGCATATGAGAACCACTATTTTTCGAGGTTAGGCTAAAGTGGTTCTTATATATTTGGTATTTAGTGAGAAATTAGGTTAAGGTGGTTCTTAACTGGTTCTTATTTACAAAGCAAAAACAATTTTCGTTATATAGTGTTTTTGATGTTAGATAAATTGTTATGTAGAAGCATCTGAATATGAATGTATTATCATTGAGAACTAACCAATTGACTAACTGATAATACATTTGTAAAACATTTTTCTTGCATTGATTTTAAATTTGGTCATATTCAGACTCAATTTATATTTTTTCAAATGACCAAATAAATCTTGAAACCTTTCATATAAGAACCAGTCTAATTTTTTAGGCTAAAGTGGTTCTTTTTTAACAGGTGCTTAAGAAATGCAAATTTTAGCCTAGTGGTTCTTAATCCACTGGTTCTTATAAGCGGGTTTTTACTGTACTCCAACCAAGGCCACCCAAACAAATTTTTGTACAAATCATCCAAGTATCTAAACATTTATGATTCAGTAAATTTCACTGTCGAAAAATATAATGTCTGAAAATGTCACCAAAAACATCAGAATTATCTTGTGTATAGTAAAAAATTTGTTTGGGTGGCCTATATATACATTTATTATATAGATATCGATGAAATACCAGCATTTATCTAGTGTCTAAAACTTCGTATCTTTCACATGTGAAAGATATCATATCTTTCACATGTGAAGATATCGTTTTCAGATGCAATTCGTTTTGCATAAAGGTTTTTAATAACGAGTCAATGAAGTTTTATTTCTCTTGACATTTCATCGATATCTATATAACAGAACATTACATGGTCGCTTAGAGATACAAATTTTATCTTCTCATGTTGACCCGACGTAACCAATCGAACGAAATCGAACGTTCGATTCAATCGAATTCGAACGAACGATTGGATTCGAGTGTATTCGGTAATCGAATGAAATCGAATTCACAACTTTTTTTGAGCCAATCGAACATAATCGAACATTTGATTGTTAAATCATTCGATTTTCTTCGATTTTGATTTTCTAGCGCGGCAATCACTTTGATTATCGTTCGGAAATCGAACACAATCAAGCATTCGATTGCGTTCGGAAATCGAATTTAATCGAATTCACAACTTTTTTAGTATTCGATTTCATTCGATTACCAAACACAAACGAATCCAATCATTTGACTGGATTCGATTGCGTTCGATTACCGAATCGTTCGATTGGTGACGTCGGGTGTTGATCATGAATATCGCTGTGCTCACTCGTGAGAGATCAATTCAACACTCGAAGATAAAATTCGTATCTCCGCGCGCCCATGTAATATCCTCTATATAATAAATGTTAATAACTTGTTAATAAAGCGTAGGAGACTGTCTTTGAGCAAATTGAAATGTGCCTTCTATATGGTACTTATTTTCGTGCTATTTTTGGAATTTATTAATATTTTTACAACAAATCCAGAGGCTTTCCCTGTGCAAATGCACCATTTGCCTTATAGTACAGCGGTGCCATAGATAACATGGAACTGGAGCATTGCAAGAGCAGGTAGAGCTCTAATAGGTTTTCACATATTACAAAACAGCGCTTATTATCTATCCATTTTAATACATATATATTTATAAATATAAAATCTTAACACTTATATGAACACACAATAAAACTTGAGTAAAATTCAACTTGATTTATATATTAGCACACTAGATATTCATATGAAATTTGTTGGTTTAAAATACAGTGGAACTCCGCCTTATGGCCACCCCGTTATTGCGGCCAGTTTTTTATATCCCGACGAAATGCATTCCCATACATTTTCTATAAAATTTCCCGCTTAACACGGCCACCCCGTTAATACGGACACTTTGGGCTGTCCCTTCGGTGGCCGGATTAACGGTGTTCTACTGTATGAATATTTTAAAAACGTCATATTAAAAGTACAATTTTTTTTAAATATCAAATAACTGATATAATTAGCATATATGTATGAATTTAAAATTACGAGGTAAAAATACTAAGGTCTTTACAAGACCGAATCACACGAATATAAGCTATATTTGTACGAATATCAACCTTTGAGGTCAACAGAGGAATTAGAAATAAGCGTAAGGTAGAATGAGGCACAGAATGTTGCCAGCGGGGTTGTGGAGATTTTTGATAGCCATTCTTAAAGAAGCAATATTGCAGACGACGGCTTGGGTTTCCTGTGGTAATCGATCTGGGTAGACTGGTGATGAGAGCAAAGGAGACCAAAAACTTCGCTTCTGTTCTATACCAAAATCCATTGCGGTGTAGTGTCCTTGGGTTAAAATTCAATTCAGGAAATTTCCTGTGAAATACGATCTAAGGGGGGAGAAGTGGGGAACAGGTGTCATTCAACATATCACAGGGAGCCCAATACTACGTTCAGTTGTTATGTGGCAAGTTACTTATTTGTTGTTTCTATATGGGTTTCCTGTGGAATTGATCTTGGAGGAGGACTGGTGTTATTTCTTATGCCACAGGGAGCCCAATACTACGTTAAGTGATTTTGTACATGTAATATGTCGCTTATCTCTCTTTGTGATGATTCCAGTTCTTCCAGTCGATCGCGTACAGATGCAATATCTCTCTGTTGCCGATCCTGTAAGAAAAAACACTACAAATTTTAAACAACTTTTCAATTGAATGAAAAATTCGTAAATTACAGTCGCTAACGCCTTACCCTGCTACGTATTTTGAGGCCCCGAAGCGGCGAACGAGCTGCTCAAAATACGTGTCAGGGAGAAAGCTAGTCATGCCTCTGGTGAACAGGGTACTAAAGCGCAGTTTTCACTAGTAGCATAAGCGCCTGTTTAGATGACAGCATAGAGCTATAGGTTAATGTCAAGGTCACCAGATGACGTAATAAATAATTCAATCTTACCTGATCTGTGGTAACATTGAAGGGTACTGGTGAACTAGTTATCAGTCCCCCTCCAAACCCCGCCTGGCTGCTGTTCAATACATTCTTGAATCGATAGTGTTTCTTCGTCAGTTTTTCCATTTGTCTTTTATTCTTTTCTTCTTCTAATTCTCTCTTTCTCTTCTCTGATTCTCGTTCGAGAACTAATTGTTCCTCCTTTTTCTCAAGGATCTGGATTTTGTCGTTTAGTTCTATTATTTCTTGCTTGTACTTTTTACGTTTCTGAAAATAGAAACTTCCAATTTACTTACAGCAAATGCAGTTAAACCATGAAATAATATCAAGTAAGTTCTAACAAATAGTTACTATTTAGTGACTAATTGTTGCTACTAGAGTGAAGACATTAGAGTGAAGTCATTTAACCCGTGAAATAGATATTAGACTAATACACCTTGGCAGTCTAGAATTCTATTGATTTCTTTTGTGTCTATTTGACTATTTTTGTTTACTATTACACCTTGACTATTTAATTTTGTTTCACGGTTTAAATATCTTCACTCTAAGTGAATACCACCCAGAATAAATAATAAAACAAAGGATAATGAGGTTTCTTGTGTATTACTCTTCATTTGTCTCAAGATATTCTGGTTGAGCGATAGTGACAAAATAGTCACTATTTGTTAGTACTTTCTTAGATTGCATTTCATGGTTTAACCGTGCATTAGCTCTATATCACAAATATCAATCAAGGGTTTTTTTTTTACGTTCAGTTACAGGGATTCGCTATTGAACCGCATAGAAATATTTGCGTCCACACGAATCCGCGTATCCGGAGGATTCAAGTAAAAGTATGCGGTTTCGGTGACCGGATTCAATGGATTCATGTGGACGATAGGCCGATTCGCATCAAAAAGTATGCGGTTTCAAAAGTATCCGGATCCGTGTAGACGGGGTCTAAATCAACACATACAGCTATCATATATATCCCGGAGTAATTAATCGATGAAACCGATAATCGATGAAATCGATATTAGTCGATATTAATCGATGCTAATTAATCGATTAATATTGGAAATCAATGACTAATCGATGAGCAACAAATCTGTGACCTTTTATCGATTAGTAATCGATAAAAATGACTGAAATAGGTGACCGATGATAATCGATGTTAATCGATACTAATCGATATTAATTAAGGAAATTTTTCGTGTGACTATCGATTAATCATCGATTATCGATATCAATCGATATTAATCAGCTAATTTCATCGATTAATATTGATTGATCGATTAGGTAGCCGATGATCGATTTTGATCGATTAATTACTACGGGTATATATATAATACGCTAAGCGAAAAATGTCCGCATCTTATGCCAATAAACCCGCCTACTGTACCATCAAACGAATTCCATAAATGCTAAGAACAGGTAATTGTGGATGCAATAGGAGGTAAATTTGAACAAGAAATTAAATGCTTGCAAAACTAGAAATCAAAGTCGTCTCGCAGCGATCTCACCTCGGCCGACATCTTGGATTATCATTGACACAGTGAGCCCAATCATTACAAAGAGCAGCCCAAGCGTTAGGAAAAGTAGTGAATTTTTCACTGGTACCCGACTAGTAATATTATATGTCATTATTTATAATTATATCATTCTCTCTGAATACCTATCGTACCTTATCAAATATCTTATTTCCCTTTTTCGATTTTTCTTCAGCCTCTTTGTGTTTTGTTTCCATTTCTTTCATTTGGTTCTCTAAAGCAGTCTTCTCTTCGCTAGCTTTAAGCCTGAATAGACAAGAAAATAGTCATTGGATATTAACTGAATATATACAAGACTCAACTACCTGCCTTTCTTTCTTTCTCTTCCTTCTTTCCTTCCTTTTCCCTTCCTTCCTTTCTCTCTCTCCCTCTTCGTTTTTTCTTTCTCACTCTCTCTCTCTCTCTCCATTTTTCTCTCCTCTTCCTTTCCCTTCCTTCCTTCCTCTTTTTCTTTCTTCTTCATTTTGCCTTCCTTTCTTTCTTTCTTTCTTCTCTCTCCTCTTGCTTTCTCTTCCTTCCTTACTCTTTTCCTTTCCTCTTCATTTTGATTTCCTTCCTTTCTTCCTTTCTTCCTCTCCCTCCTCTTCCTTCCTCTTTTTCTTTCTTCCTCATTTTGCCTTCCTTTTGCCTTCCCTCCTTTCTTTCTTTCTCTCTCCTATTCCCTTCTCTTCCTTCTTTCCATCCTTCCTTTTGCCCGTTCCTTCCTTCCTTTCTTCTCTCTCCTATTTCTTCCTCTCTTCCTTCCTTCCTCTCTTTCTTACATGAAGGTCGCTTAGTTTGTACAGCTTACTGGGTCAACAAGTACCTGTGTTGTTCAAGCGCATTTATATGTTCATCCTGCATTCGTTGAAGGTCTGATCGAGAAATACCTGTGGTAATGCGATAAATAAAGAAGTTCATTAGGTTTATTCTCGGTGGGCGCGTGACGTCACAAGAATATGCAAATTAGTTCGCCGCCATGCTGGTGTACAGAGGTCAACTTACTGCTTTAGTAACGCTTGCATTTTGTTTATAAATTATCATGAATTATGACAAAATTGACGACAAAATTGATACAAATGTTGACGAGGATCAGATTCCGGTTCTGTCTGATTATTTTAAAGCTTTAGAACCGACTATTAAGAAGAGATATCTTCAAAAAATCTTCATTATTGGCGTCGATCCTGTTACGATACCAAGTGATCAATGTGAATCGGAATGTCTACCTCCAATTGAATCGATGGATTTGGTTAGCTATTTAGTTCTAACCACAAGTTCCTACACTAAAGATCAGTTTAAAGCTTTTAAAAGTCTTGAAGCGTACAATCAGATGGTGTCGGGATTTGTAACTGGCGTTCAAGGTTGCATTGTAGCTGATAAATTTGTAGTTATCGCCAAAGTAAGGCATTCTCAAAGGATGAACGATCCCCTCGTGGATATCTGGATCATAGCTGGGAAAGATGGAGCGATATTGTCTTCGCACTGCCTTGGATGCAAAGCTGGTCAGTGCGAGGTATGTTCCCATGTGGCATGTGTTTTGTTTTATATTGAAGCTTTCATTCGCATACATGGCAAACTAGCTTGTACACAAGTCAAATGTACGTGGCTTCTTCCGACTTTCGTCAAGGAAGTTAGCTATGAAAGAGTGGAAAACATTAACTTTTCTTCAGCTCAAAAGCTCAAAAGAGAGTTGGATGATAAAATTGAAAAACTCGGGGATGACTATGATTCAATAAATGAAGTCAACAACGACTCAATGTCAACTGTGAAGTCAAGTGTGCCAACTGAGACTGAAATGAATGAGTTCTACACTGAACTTAATAAGTGTGAGACTAAGCCTGTGATTCTGTCCTTGATTAAACCCTTTTCTTCTAGCTTTGTAAGTGAAAGTGCTAAGATTGAAACAATCACCCAACTTTTTGACAAACAATATCTTGATTATGATTACCCTGATTTACTCACTGCCTGCAATAATGTAAGACTCAATCTAACTGAACAAGAAATCGACCAAATCGAAAAAGACACTCAACAACAAGCAAAATGTAGGAGCTTCTTCCGTCACAGAGCAGGAAGGATAGGAGCCTCACAAAGTGGAGCTGCTTGCAAGACTAATCCATATTCTCCCTCCCAATCACTGATCAAATCAACATGTTATCCTGATCTATTCAAGATTTCAAATGATGCTGTTATTCATGGATGCAAGTATGAAAAAGAGGCTTTGCTGCATTATGAAAATGAGATGAAAAAGCACCACAAAGATTTTAAAATAACACAGTGTGGGCTTGTTGTTAACAAAGAGCACCAATTTATCCATGCAACCCCTGATTTCCTTTGCTCGTGCTCTTGTTGTGGAGAAGGGTGTGGGGAAATCAAATGTCCAATATCTATCAAAGAAAATAACTTTCATGACTACATTTTGAAAAAGTCTTCATGTCTACAGAAAGTTGATGGTGTCTTCAAATTGAAGAGAGATCATAACTATTATTATCAAGTTCAACAGCAGTTGTTTACAGTCAATAGAGGGTATTGCGATTTTATTGTTTATTCTGTTGATGATCAGAAGCAAGGAGCCTTTGTTCAAGAAAGAATTGTGCAAGACAAAAAACACTGGGAAACTAATCTACAAATTCTTACCAAGTTTTGGTATACATGTATTTTGCCTGAAGTCCTCGGTCGTTGGTACACCAAAAGGTCTCTTCCAAAAGTGAATGATACATCAGGTCCAAGCAAAATTTGTTTTTGCAGGATGGATAAAGCTGACACAATTGTTACATGTTCTAACACAGATTGTCCATACTCAGAATTCCACCTATCATGTTTGTCTATTTCATCTCAGGATGACATACCAGCGAAATGGCTATGTCCTCATTGTCAAAGGCTGCAAAAATTCAAAAGAGGGAAAATGGCTTCAAGCACATTGTCACAAGTAGTAAGTAAAGCTATGTCTCTACCATCCATATGTGTTTGCAATAAAAAGGCAATAGCAGGAGAAAAGCTATTAGAATGTCATTCATCTAAGTGTTTAAGTGGAAGCTATTTTCATCTGGCCTGTTTGAACTACAAACGCTTACCAAACAACAGTCAGACCACATGGAAGTGTCCTGCATGTAAACAAATTCCATCTAAAAGTAGCTTCTCGATGCCTTCAGCTACTCATATGAGTACTAGACTACCAACAACTACAGCTACTCAGACTACTAGACTACCAACAACTACAGCTACTCATATGAGTACTAGACTACCAACACCTACAGCTACTCATATGAGTACTAGACTACCAACACCTACAGCTACTCATATGAGTACTAGACTACCAACACCTACAGCTACTCATATGAGTACTAGACTACCAACACCTACAGCTACTCATATGAGTACTAGACTACCAACACCTACAGCTACTCATATGAGTACTAGACTACCAACACCTACAGCTACTCATATGAGTACTAGACTACCAACACCTACAGCTACTCATATGAGTACTAGACTACCAACACCTACAGCTACTCAGACTACTAGACTACCAACAACTACAGCTACTCATATGAGTACTAGACTACCAACACCTACAGCTACTCAAGCTATTAGACTACCAACAACTACAGCTACTCATATGAGTACTAGACTACCAACACCAACACCTACAGCTACTCAGACTACTAGACTGCCAACAACTACAGCTATTCCTGGTCCTAGCAAAATCTCAACAATAGATTCCACAACTCCAATCATTACTGGAGTATATAACAGTGATGTATCAAAGAAAAACTCTCAAAAACTCCTTGGTGAACTTACTTCCAGTGACTTCGATATCATAGCTTCTCCAAATGAATGGTTAAATTGCTCAATTATACAGCAAGCACATGTACTACTTCAAAAAGTTAACCCATTTATTGAAGGATTTCAGAGACCAACATTAGGACCAACAAATAATTTTAACATTGTTAAGGGTGAATTTGTACAAATTCTTCATACTGGACATGATCACTGGGTTTGTGTCAGTAACATTGGATGCACCCCTGGAATGGTTAACTTATATGACAGTCTGTTTAATGACGTAATTGCAGATGAAATTGAAATACAAGTTGAAAACCTTATGTTTGACGCATATAAGGGATTGTCATTTATTTCAGTACAACAACAACATAATGGTAGTGATTGTGGTGTATTTTCAATTGCATTTGCTACTTGTTTAGTCTACGGAATTATGCCAGAAGATGTGGACTTTGTTATTCCACAGATGCGTCCCCACTTGTACAATTGTATCAAGAATGGTGAAATACTTCCTTTCCCAACTCTTTAGATTTAATAGTGACTAGAGTGCAAACAATATAACAGAGTGCAAACAATATAACCGTGCAACTTTTGTCCAACTAGCACTATTTTAGACAAAATGCTACAATCTTTTGCACAGTTATATTATTTGCACTCTACCATAATTGGATAAACATAAATAGTTGTGCACAATATATGTACTACATAGTAGCACTAAAATTATGCTAATTGTATTGTATAAACACTAAAGTGGTTTTCAAAGTAATAATTATCTATTCTATTAAAATTATCAATATATATATTTTTTTGAAATAATGAACTTCAATTTTAGTACACTTGAGTCTTGATCACAAATGATGTGTGAAATAATAGTGAGATACATAAGTAAGAGTCAAAAACTTATACAATCATTTGTAATTGAGGCTTGAGTGAGCAAAGCCTCAAATAAAACTTCCAATACAACAAAGTGTGCCAAAGTTTACAGCTTTATGAATTCATTTGATATGTAGTTGTGTTAGATAGTCGTATCACAAAAACAACAATGTGTTTAGGTTCTTCAGGTTTTTATTGGCTTCATAATCATTACACAAGCACTGTAGATAACTGGTTTAAAAGTAGTGTATAGTAGAATGTAAAAACACTACACAACACTTGTGAAAATGTAAATTTCTTACTTGAAAAACTTTACGTACAAAAATGGTTGTATGGTTCTATAAAATTAATTTGACAGTGTGAATTTACTGTAAAGCGCTAGCCTTTAATGGATATCAGGTTAGCACAACTAAATAATAAAATAAATATGTTTTTTATCAATTTAGTACCATTTTGTTTTTAGTAGTGTACTTTGCAACAAAATTGTTCAAATTAGCACAAACTCCTTTGTCTTGTAATGTGTAATCAACATTACATTGTGCAAATTTGTACTATTTGTTGAAAGATTTAATTGAAAGCACCAAATCTGATGTATTTCACACGTTATTGTTTGCCTTCTACATGTTGATGTTATGTTAATATTCATCAAAATAATGTTCATCAATTAAACAGTATGAAAGCATATGATATTGTCACATTTATCAACTACTGCAAATTAATGTTTTCTATGACATAACTGACATAGTATCTTTTTTAAATATTCGCTATATACATCATTTATACCGACCATACCAGTCACTCAAATGGGACAATAGGAGGACAAAGATTCACTAATGCGGAGCACACTCTGATAATCCTGTCAATCACTGGAACTTGCTCTTTTCCACTCTTTTGAAGAAGGTCAATTGGAAGTATTCCTTGTAGGATGGTGTATTTTCTCCTTAATAATCCTATAACCCTCTCAACATGGATTCTGACTGCGGCAATGCCCCTAGTCTTTTCCACGTCATAAGGGCTAAGCTGAGCTTTCCCCTTAGTGAATGCTGGGATAACTAATCTGGCTTGCCGCAGACCAACACTTTCACTGATGGTAAAACCTCGGTCAGCCATTACCATATCACCTGGTACCAATTTCTGTAAAAGAGCACAATTCTCTGTAAGAAATTTGTCAGATGTGCGTCCCCCCCATGCTTGTGAAACAAATGATATGGTACCCTGAGGGGTGATGCCAATTAACACTTTGATGGTGTTATGGTGCTTGTAATTTGAAAATGTTTGGGCTCTGGCCAGGTAATTACTCGGCTTGTTGATAAAAACTTCATAGCAATCTATGATGACTGTCGTCCTCTTGCCAAAGGAATACTGGAAGCACTGTGGCATAGTACTGTGCAAGGATTCTCTATCTGGCCAGTAGATAAGAGGGGAAAGCCTTCCATCCATAATAATCATCCAGGCATTAAATATTCTGTTAACAGTTCTCCTTGATATATCAAACCGATATGCCAGGTCTTGCATAAAAACATTGAGTCTGAGTCTTATCAGGACTAGCACAAATTCTTGAAATTGAGTAAGCCTCTTGCTTTTGTATGTCACATGGGGTGATACATGATTGAATGTTTTTTTCAAAACAGAAAAACAAGGCAATCCAGTGTAGAATCTCACTCTTTCATCACAATCCCTGTATTCAGTAAAGTACCTTTCGCTGAAACATTCGGGTTGTTTCTGTTGGAACAAGTAATCGAATTCCTCTGTTTGTGATGCTTTTTCGATAAGTTTAAGGTCTTTTAAGGCTGATGAAAGGTCATCTGTGTTAATGGACGGTGGTTCGAAGTCAATCTCTTGTTCTGAAGCAGTAGATAAAGATTGATCAATTTCATCAAATGTTTCGCTGAAATCTGCTGTTCCAAAGTTAATATTGGAAACAGTAAGTCCAGGGTCGTTAATTTTTCTCACTTTTGAGGCGACTTCTTTAGCTTTCAGCCCTAAACTTCGCTTCCTTCTCTCCTTTACACGATCTGCCCTCGCTTTAGTCGCTTCGGCGCTTGAAGTGTTTGGACTAGTTTTTGAGTGCCCCAAGTTTAAAGAAGGGACCCAGTCAATGTTATGTCTATCCCATAGACTAGCAGCTTTACCGGAGACAAAATGCCGGCTACAAACACGCTGGGAATCGAGGATTTTGTCAGTCAAGTGTTCACGACTAATGGCGGATATCCATCGTCTTCGACGTTCGATAGAAAGCTCTTCTTCTAATTCGCCTCTATTTTTGACCACAGCAGGCACTCGAAAAAAAGAAAATTCTTTGTCACGACAAGATCTAGTTGAACAACCAAGAATAATGCAAAAAACCATCACCAATTGAGTTAAAATATCGATTTGTACAGTTCACAACAGTATTCGCTCTGATTCGCTCTACTAAAAATACTCAAAGCTGTACACCAGCATGGTAACCAGGCATAGTATTACACAAAACTGATCACGTGAGCGCCCGCCGAGAATAGGGCAAATAGTAGCTGCACAACTTAGTTGAATACTCAAGGGTCCCCAATTCCAAACATGTAGTTATGAAGAGGGTGATTATGATTATGATGATGATGATGATGATGGGGACGATGGCGATAATGATGATGGTGATAATGATGATGTCAATTATAACGATGAAGAGGATGAATGATGCTGATAATGATGGTGGTGATGATAACAATAATTACGATGATTGCGATGGTAATACTAATGATGATGATGATAATGATGGTGATATGATGGTGGTGATGATAACAATATTTAAGATGGTTATACTAATGATGATGATGATGATGATTATGATAATGTTGAATACTTACCTAATTCGTTGTTTAGCAACTCTATGGAGTTTTTTAATCTTTCGTTTGACGCTACAAGTTGTTGTTCGCTGCTAAGAGCACTAAAGACACAAAACAAAATATTTGATGTTTCTTTTACTTTAAATTTGTTTAAAAAACTCATTAATAATTCATGACCATTTTGTCCAATCCGACGCTCCTCTCTGGTCACGAGGAAAGCATTGTATATCGCATAATCTACGTTTGAAATGCGGAGGGATTATGGTGTAGAATAGAAGAACAATTGAATGCAAATGAACATGAAGCATTATATAATGCTACATGTCCATAATTCTGATATTACCCTCATTTGCAGCACGTGTTTTATCAGATATAAAATGCCTTGGGCTTGCCCTCGAGATTTTATACCAGATAAAACACTGCTGCTCGTTTTTTGAATAGTACGTAAACTAACGTACATATCGTAATTTGAGTTTACCTTTGATAGTGGTTCTGGAGCTGTTGATGTTTTTGTTTTATTTCCTGGTATGATGTTTTTTCCTGGAAGAAAACCATACAATCCATTGTATTTTAACACGATAATATTACAAATAACTATGCGATTGTAAATGATTTTAACGATGATGTCAATGAATGACAACGACTACGATGATGTGAACGATAGTAATGATGATAATGATGTTGATAATGATGATAATTATAATGACACTGATGATAATGATGATGATAATGACAATGATGATAATTATTATTATAATGATAATGATGTTGATAATGATAATGATGATAATAATGACAATGATGATAATGATAATAATGATGATAATTATTATTATAATGACACTGATGATAATGATCATTATAATGATAACGATAATCATTACATGAATCTAAAGTAATAATGTAATGATGTTGGATTTATGTTCTCACCTTTTCTAGTTCACTAGCTATGTTTGTATTTTCACTAAGTTGTGTTCTCAACAAGGCGCACTCTTTCTCCACTTGCGTCTGAAATAGAATTTCAAAGGTTTATTTGATTTTTTCTTTGAATTCAAGACCGATTGCAGCACGCAAATACTGAATTTCGTGGACCAAGAAATTTGCACATTGAGACATTTTGACATCTTTTACGATGTGAGTGGGTATTTGCGCTCTTACAAAATCATTTAGCGTTTTGTTATATTTGTTTTCTCTTTAATAATTCGACTGACTGCGTATGAATTATAACACTCAAATCAAAATAAACATCGCAAAGCATGCTGGTAAGTGACCATTGGTCTTTAATAAACACTGACTTTGATGTTTAATATTTAATGAATTGAAATGCGTTCGGTGGTGTACATAAGGGAAATAAAGATCATGAGAAAAATATCATATGCCCTTGGTGGGAATTGAAAACGCGTGATACGCAGTTTAATACCCGAGGGGGAGTGGGGGGGGGGGGGGGGTTATCCGGGGAAAAAGTACCGGGGATGCTCGTCGGGGTTTAATATTTACCTTGCTATCTAGCATGGATCGAAGCTTATCCTCCATTGTTTCTATTTGATTCTGGTGGGCTGTATCTATTTCTTGTTTAGTTCTGAAAAGGGAGAGAAGTTAGATATCAAGTACCTTATGTTTGGGAGACTTTATGTTTGATTTATATGGATAAGTACCTTTCTAGTTGCCCTAGTCTTGTCTCAAGCTGTCAATCAAAAGAACAGAGAATGGTAAGTATGATGATGATGATGGTAGTGATGATGATGATGGTAATGATGATGGTAATGATACCAGCTGAGTTGATCGCCTGTCCTGAAAGGAATTATGGGTCACTATTTTTGGTTAGCAATTTTTGAGCTTTTTCCGAGTATACAATGTAGACTTTTCTTGTTGATTGAAATATAATCCCACCGTGAGTTTGACTAGCGTTTACAATTAATTTAAAGAAGGAAGAACTAGTCGTATTTCATAAATTCTCTTGGCAGAATAACAGGAAATGCTAATCAAAATATGATGTTGAATCCTCAATTCTGATTGGTTGACCTTGTGTTTGTTCTGAAGGTCAACTCAGCTGGAATGATGATGATGGTAATGATGATGATGGTGATGATGGTAATAATGATGATGATGATGGTAATGATGATGGTAATGATAATGATGATGATGGTAATGATGATGATGATGATGGTAATGATGATGATGATGGGGGTAATTGTAATGATGATGGTAATGATGATGATTATGGTACTATGGATGATGATGGTGGTAATTGTAATGATCGTGGTAATGATGATGATGATGGTGGTAGTGATGATGATGATGGTGCTAATTGTAATGATGATGGTAAGTATGATGATGATGGTGGTAGTAATGATCATGATGGTGCTAATTGTAATGATGATGGTAAGTATGATGATGTTGATGGTAGTGATGATGATGATGGTGCTAATTGTAATGATGATGGTAAGTATGATGATGATGATGGTAGTGATGATGATGATGGTGGTAATTGTAATGATGATGGTGGTAATGATGATGATGATGATGGTAATGATGATAATGGTGGTAAGGATGATGATGATGGTAATGATGATGATGATGATGGTAATGATGATGATGATGATGATGATGATAAAACAGTAATGATGATAATGTTGCTGCTGATGGTGGCGATGATGAATATAGTGTTGGCAATGTTGTTGTTGATGTTGATAATGCTGACAATTATGGTGATGATGATGAAGATGTTAACAATGATAATGATGATGATTATAATGCTGATGACGTTGACAATGATAATGATGATGATTATAATGCTGATGACGTTGACAATGATAATGATGATGATTATAATGCTGATGATTGTGATAATGACAATGATAATTATATATTAATGCTTATGAATAAAATGGTAATGATGTTGATGTTGGTGATGATAATGACAATCATGATAATATCATGTCTTGTAATGTTCAGTACCTGGTTGTTCGTTTGTTCCAGTAAAGTAAGTTTCTCCCATTCTTTTTCCTTGACATCCTGCACTCTTTTACTGACCTCTTGCTCCTGTGAACAACATTGCAAAATTCAATACTTCTAAACTTCTTAAAATGATTGAGGAGCTTGTACAGACTTTGTTCTTATATATTCTTTACTTTCACTGCCACTTTTAATAGCTTACCTGACATAATCAAAAATGTAACTTCAATTATTAAATTTAAAAAAGCTTTTAATAGATTCATTTTCCAACTAGTAGTACAATTTTAAATTATATAAGAATAATTTTTTTATCTTTTATATAAATATTTTATGTAATTTTAAAATCATTATTATTCTCTTGTCTAGTTTAAATAGGATGCTTTATAACTTGTAATTTTTATAAACAATTTTAGATATTATTCCATTGTTAAGTAAATCTATTAATATAATGTGTACATAGTTAATAGTTTTAATATCCTTATCTTATATCATAATGTATTATTTGCAGGGCCCCTCTGGATACCAGCCTAGTTGCTGAATGGGCCACCCTGCCTAAATAAAGTTTACCTTAACCTTAACAATAACCATAATGCCTTCTGTTTTTAGTGGTAGATATTGTAATTCAAATAAAACAAAGAACAGGAGGCATTCAGATTATGTGAAAGTAGACAGGGGGATGAAGGGGGTGTCAGGCACCAATCCCCCTCCTAGTGCTGCAATTACCCCTATCAATTCTTATTAAGACATTTAGGGACCGGACACCCCAAACACCTTTTAAAAGAGCCCTTCCCTTGCAATAGACCAAATCGCCTAACGCATTGCTATGTATGTCTCAATTTTGTATTTAGACATCACTTGGAAAATGTTTGGAACAAAATTGTTTATTCCCAGTGGTTTTGAATTGGGTGGAAACGTACATAGCAATGCATTAGCCGATTTGGTCTATAGGGACACCCCCTGACGAATTTCTGGATCCACCCCTGGTAGAGAATATAGAGAATGTATCAATTGTTAATATCAATTTTATTCTTACCTTTTCCTCTAGGGTGGTGTTCAAGTGGTCAATAGTTCTTTCCAGAACCTGAATCTTATTTTTGCAGGAATCTATTTCTGCTTTTAATTCATCTCTCTCTCTTTCTAAATCCCCTCTGTTCTTTGTAAGACTAGATAAAATAAATTCCATGTAAAGTAGAAATTAACACTACAAGTGACACGTGATTCTTTGTTTAGTTGTTTTCAGCATGTGAATTCATGCTATTTCTTTTCTAAATCTCCTCTGTTCTTTGTAAGACTATATAAAATATACAGTCAATGTCATAATCGTTGTCCACGTAAAGTAGAGATTAACACTACAACAAGTGACACTTGAATCTTTGTTTATATTTGTTTTCAGTATGTGAATTTATGCTGTGTCACATGACAGTTCTTTTAGTGTTTATGCACCTATCAATGTCTTGCCCCAACAGGGGGAGTGCGGGCAAAGACTGGCTATTGAACATAAACTTTGCCCGCACCTGGGGCTGCTCGATGTTTTTTGACAAGAATTCTGCGTCCACAACAGTAAATATATGAGTAAGCATATGAATTTGACGTCCCCAGGATACGGGCTATTGACAAAAAGATATGAAAAATGTCAATAGCCCCTGGGTATGCCGGCACTCCCCCTGTTGGAGCAAGACATTGATAGGTGAATAATGTCTTCTTAGTAAGTGTCTTACCTCATTTTAAGGTTGCTGATTTCTACTTTGTTTTTATGTGACATTTCTTCCAATTTACTGAAAAAAAAAATAATAAATAATAATTAAGCCCATAGAATTTGTAAAAGTTTCGATAGACTTATTGACAGTTCATGTCCACAACCTCAGCCTTGATAACATGTAATATATTCTTTACAATTTGACTTGGGGTAAATTAAGGAATGTACACATTATCAAACAATAATTGAAGCTAATTAAAACACTTCAAAATTTCCATGGGCTGTAGTCAAATTCTAAAGAATGTATTCCATGCTATCAAGGTGGAGGTTGTTCCATTTGAACAATGTTTGATTAAATATTGTGAGCTGTTGTCAAATTCTAAAGAATATATCACACTCTACTGAGGTGAGGTTGATCAACGGCGACTGTTAAAAGGTCTATTGAACACATTATATTACAATGTACAATGTTTATACCTTTTGATCGACATATTCTCTTTTTCAAGATGGTGAATTTCTGAAGTTAACTGGTCCTAGAAAACCAAGAAATGAGTAAAGGGTCAAAACACAGTATTTGGAATGTTACGGAGGGGAAGACAAAACTTTTTCTTTACTTGTAGTTACTTAACTCTAGAATATTTTACCATAATTGCATGTTAACATCACAGACACCTACCAGTACTACAGGCACATGAGAATAAACAAATATACAAACATCTGTATCTTGGTCACAATAAAAAATGTCAAGTGTTACCGAGGGGAACAGAGAAACCAAAATACCATGTTTTGACCCTAAAATGATTATTTTTGCACCAATCACAAGTCAGATGAAGTATGCTACGCTACCTGTTGTTCGTTTTTCTTTTCAAGTTCGGTCTGTAAAGTCTTGCATTGCAGTTTCAGGGAATCCCCCTCTGTCTCTTGGGCCTTGCATTTTGATGTTAATTCAGATACCTGTCTTGCTTGAAGTCTTGAAACCTACATAGTGGAAACATATCATGGCATTATAACATATATCTAGATGATGATGATGATGGTGATGATGGTGATGATAACGATGCCTATGATGATGATGACAATGGTGAAAATACTGATGCTTATGATAACGATGCCTATGATGATGATGACAATTGTTGAAAATACTGATGCTTATGATGATGATAATAACAATGGTGATGATGATGATGATGGTGATAATGATGCTGGTGGTGATTGTGATGTTAATAATGATAATCATGAAAATAATAATTTATTAAATAAATGATGATTTTAAGGTGATGATGATATAATCATAAGATTTTAATAATGATGGTGATGTTTATTGTGAATTAATTCATTTGATAATAGAGCGAAAACACTAAAACCATGAGATAAAAACAAAATAGTTACTAAATAATAGTTTCTATTTAGCGGCTATTTAGTCAGTATCACTCAACTAGAAACATCAAATACAAAAGGAAACAATACCTCATTACAACTTTACTTGTCTTTGATAGTGACTAATAGTCGCTAAATAAGAACTATTACACAGTGGCAATTTTATTTTGTTTCATGGATATAGTGTTAGCGCTCTAGTGGTGTTGATGATTAAGATACTAGTAATTATAGTGATGATATCTAGGTTGTGGCACAGCACAGTGTTTCTATTATTCTACAATTGTAACTATGTAAACTGTTTGTAAGTTTTTCCATGATTTGGTTCACTTACATGATCTGACTGTAAACCAGCATTTTCTCTTTGTGATCTGATTTCTTCCAGCTCTGACAGAAGGTTTTTCAGTTTCATGTGTAACTACAAAACAAACAATAACAAGCAATAATCAGTAACAACCAATGATTGGAATAAAATATTGTACTACAAGTTAATTGTTTAAGACCATGACTTTGTGTCAGTCTATTAAGGATAATAAGTGTGCTGAGTTTGTTTAATGTGTTGTTCTCTCTGTTGCCACAATAGTTTTTCTCTGGGTTTTCCTCCCTCTTTAAAAATCGACATGTGAGCAGATCTTGTGTGCTAAGTTCATATTTAACGTAGAGGTAGTGAGTCTGAGTCTCCTCAATTACTACCATTTGCAAGCAAGCGTTAACTGTGAACTTTTTTTCGGTTTGTTTACGTTTTGAAACGCGACATTGTCTGGCCGATCGTTATCTTTGTGGGCGTGAAGTCTAAAGTTTGAAAGACAAACAATCAACTTTTGACAGGCCATTACATGTGGTTTTGCCGACAGCGCGCCTGGGTTTTGATATTAGTAAGCCAAAGTTTCATCCAAGCTATATCTTCGGTAACAAGATGCAAGTCAATAATCAAGGACGTTCGTTTAAGCCAGGTGTAGCTCTTTCAGACGATATGAGGAATCTGATAATTGACGAACTTTGTCGTCTTGGAGGTGACAGAACTACGCAATACGTTCCCATCGGCTCTTACGCCAAAGTTGCGAAAACTTTGAAAGTTTCAAAAGCCACCGTTAAAAAAATATGGATTCAGTTTTGTGACAATTATTCATCTACAAGAAAGGAATGTGGAGGTGATCGTTGTAGTAAACCTGAGCCTGAAGATTTGGAGCTCATCGAAGTGATGAAAAACTACAAGGGATCGGTTTCATTAAAGGAAATCTATTCAACATTGGAGGAACTAGGAAATATCTGGGGAAATATTTCTATCTCAGCGATTTCGCGGGCGCTCAAGTCAAGGATGTTATCTGGTAAAGAATACACTCGAAAGAAAATAACACAAATAGCTCGTGAACGCTTTGGTTATGATAATTTATTGTACACTCAGCTGTTTTTGGATTATCTAAGCTCAAAGGATCCAAAACGATTGAAATTTTTTGATGAAGCTGGGGTTAAATATGGCGATGTTGGAAAGCGTTTATATGGGCATGCACCGAAAGGCGAGCGGTGCGTAGAAATTTCAAAAAAGTGCGAATCGCCTAATTCAACAGTTAATATGCTTGTGTCTTTGGACGGACCAGAATATTATGAAGTTATTGACGGTGCCACAAACACAATTGAATTCTTGAAGTTTTTTGAGCAAGCTTCAAATGCTGTTAATCTAGAAACAATGCGTCCCGTCCTACAGGTTGGCAACATTGTAGTGATGGATAATCTTGCGGTTCATCACTACGACGGCGGCGAAGTTCTTGAGGAATATTTACAAGAAATGGGCATAGAATTGTTATACACGCCTGTTTATTCTCCAGACTTAAATCCTATTGAACTTTGTTTTAATAAAATGAAAACAGTTATGAATTATGAGCTTCAAGATATAACTTGTACAAACATACAATTAGCAACAATGTTTGCCATCGAAACAATTACATATGGTGATATGATTGGTTTTTTTAGAAATACTTCTTATCTATTTCCTTGAATAAATTGTACAATAACAACAACAGATGATCTCAACTCAAGTAAAAATAAACTCAACAAAGTAAATAACACAACTGCATCTCTAGACTTGTAAGACGAAGTTCTAACGGTGATATAGAGTTTCAAAATTGAATATTCTTGTAATGATACGTTCATTTTTAAATATAGTATATCAAACGTGAAACAAATGTATTTGAGTTATTTCACAATAAAATGTTAACGGCTTTGAAATCAATAGACTGTTTTTTTACACGTGTCATGAAGTTGTTCTAATATGTTTACAAGTCAATGCTTTCGCAGAGAGAGCAGAGCACTTGCTGCTTCATTAACTTGGTCTGTTGAATCGTCAGGTACAGAGCTTTTGTGTTCATTTCTTGGACAAGTAGATGTACAGGTTACTTGACTTTGCGGCAATTGGTTTAGGCGATGACTTTCCACGAAACTAGCTGACAATGCTAATTTCAGTTGTTCGTTTTCTTCGTCTTGCGTCTTAGGCTTTATTCGATCAATCCAATTCGAAGGTCTCCAATTTTCATCTACTAAACATGTAGGAGATGACTCAGTTGGGAACTCGATACCACGCCTTTCTAAGACGGGTTTGCAGTGATTTTCTCTCGATGCTTTTGACATTTTGTGTTGAATTAGACCAGAAACATTAGTCCCATTGTCTGTATCAGTCATAGATAAAGCAGTTTTTAGCGTGTTCAAGACTTCATGCCTGGGTGGAATTTTTCCCTTCAATACAGTTCGACAGTAGTTTCTTAAGACAAAAACATGTTTTCTGAGGAGACTCCAGTTTTTTGTTCCATGTACATAATAAGATTCTCTATCTGCATCAAGTAGAGAGTTTTCTAGTCTATTTAAAATCGAGTCTTTTATACTCTCAGCGGACGATTTTTTGTGTTTCAGTTCCTCCAACAGTTTGTCTTTTTCATTTTTCAACTTGTTTATTCTTTGTTTAAGCTCCCTCAAACTTACTTCGCCTGAATGGAACTTTTCTTCTCCACAGCTATAGACGGACGAACACTTGTCAAAATTACAATTTCTGGCGGTGTGACCCAATCGCATGTGGCAGTTGTGACAAAGAGAACCTTGGCCATTTCCTAATCTTGCTGTTTGTAATCTACTAATAATCCACGACTCTTTCGCCAGTAGCTCGTTAATTTGTTTATCTTTCTCTCTTATGTTTTCTTCCGTTTTAGTGATATACCTCTCGATGGGCGTGGATACTTTTTCGTGTGTGGGAACATTCACGATGACGGGTCTCTTTGAATTACTAGAGCTAGCTGAGTTAAAGTCAAGTCGACGCTTGCGTTCTTTTGAGTCTTCTTTCGGTTGGGATTCTGTCTGTTCTTTCTCTTTAATTGGTTCCCGTTTTCCAACAGGTGTCAGTTCATCATTTATTCTTACACACATTCTTGAAACATCTCCGTCAGTATTTGGGATAGGACTTAGGCTCAATATAGCATCATTCAAATCTAAGTTGTCTTTCATAGTGACGAAGGTGCCTTCATCGTCGCGGTATTGAATTCGTTGTCCTACAGAACTGAAACCGACTGCTTTCATTATGATCTTTTTAAAGTTATCGAAAGACATATAGGTTAATGTTTCTTTGTCAATAGAGTGCACTTTACATTTTGTATAATTCTCACCGTAGAGAATTTTGACCCTAACAGCCTTCGCCATGTTGAATGGTAGTCTAACAGTCACAAACTTGTTTTAGAGCGGGAAAGTTACGCGCGCTGTCGGCAAAACCACATGTAATGGCCTGTCAAAAGTTGATTGTTTGTCTTTCAAACTTTAGACTTCACGCCCACAAAGATAACGATCGGCCAGACAACGTCGCGTTTCAAAACGTAAACAAACCGAAAAAAAGTTCACAGTTAACGCTTGCTTGCAAATGGTAGTAGCAGTGTCTGTCTAGAAGATTTGAGAAGTCAAAAAAGCGTTTTTCTTAACTATTACTCTGACTTTGACTAAACAAATTATCCAATGATAGAGGCTTAGCTTAGGCTGTGCAATGAAGAACTTGAAACTGGCCTATTGTAAGTCATCTTCATACCAACAAAATGACAAGAAACTTGTATGCTTAACAGGTTCCCATTTAAATCTGTACTTATGCAAATTGTGTTGATGTGTGCTAAACACACAGATCAACCATTCAGAGTATATTATTTCTGAAGTGAACTTCTCTGATTGGTTGATCTGTGTGTTTAGCACACATCAACAAAATTTGCAAAAGTACAGATTTAAATGGGAAAGTACAGATTGAAATTGGAACCTGTTGTTTATACCTGAGTATTTTCCCTCTGCAGTGATCTGGCTCTTGTTGCATCGTTTGGTCCATCTTGTTGCTGTTTCTGTAGCAGGAGATCTCTTTCTTTCCTTAAAGTGTTGATCTCTAGTTCATACTGTGAATGCACCTCTTCAACAATTTGTTTATGTTGTGTCTGTTGCAAAGACATTGAAAAATGGTTTTAGAATATTATAATTACAGTGGAACCCCATTAATCCGAGCACCGAAGGGACAGCCCAAAGTGGCTGTATCAACGGGGTGGCCGTATTAAGCGGGTAAATTTTATAGAAAATGTATGGGCATGCATTTCTTCGGGACCTAAAAAAACTGCCCGCATTAACGGCGTGGCCGTATTCAGGGGGTGGCCGTAAGGCGGGCTCCACTGTATAAAGTTTAAACAGGTGATTATTTGAAAAAAATAATAATAATAACCACTTGTGAGGAATAACTATAATTTATTTATTTCTATCAATGGGGAGAGGCGGAGATTGAGTGTGCAGGCTACAACCCACATTTTGGTGGAAACGTGATGTGTATGAGAGGGGGATTAGGGGGGTTTGGAAAAAAAAACGCACAAAAATATAGACAAAAATTGCATAAAAAGTTGCCATAAAACTGTAACCGCAATAAATAAGTAAAACTTGAACAAAACAAAAGGAAGTGAAATGATTTGAACGATAATTTTTCTCCATAGAAAAAACTTACAAAAATGACAAAAAAGTGCAAAACCGCAAACCCTTACACCCCCTAATATGATGACGATGAGTTATCTTTATCATCAGAACATGGTATCAGCACATGTAGAATGATATATTTAACTACAAAGTTAGACTGTCATGTCACTTACCTGCTCATGTTCATATTCTGACTTCAAAAATGAGTAGTCATATCTAAGCTTGTTGAAGTCACTGTTCAAAGTACAAAATACTGTTAATACCTTGATTTTGTAATGTTACTTTAATATTCAATTACATATATATACTTAGAACAACTTTCAAATCTCGGTATGAAATAATAAAACTGAATTGAAGAAATAGAAAACGAGTCAGCGTGCTCTATCGACTTTTATAATCCAACAACAAATTTTCCTCCGCTCTCATTGGTCGAGGGGCGATCATGTGACGTGATAGTGCCAGCCATAGAGGGATACTATCAGCGCATAGTGCCCAGAAAATTTAAAAAAAAAATAGAGCAGTTAAAATCTCAGGCATAATGCTGTTTCTCAAAACGATTACATTCTCGGCAACTATTTGTTTTTCTGAACATCCAGTTTCCGCAGGCAACTATCACAGCATAATGTCCTTGATTCAACTAATCCATTGTTTAAATAGAGCATGCGGGAATTTTAAGAAGACAAGAGAAGACCTAGGAGAAGCACGGCACGCAGCACTTCCCATGTCTTCTTGAAATTCACAAGTACTCTTTAACTCGATAGAGCACTGCTGCCAAGTTTTCTATTTCTTTTATAAAATATTCAGTACTTAAAATCAAACAAGTTGACACTCTGTGCACTGTTCAGCTATAGAGAACACTTCTCAGACAATCAGAGCATGCCATTTAAATCAAATATTTTATAATGGCTGATAGAAATTCACCTTCTGTAATTATTTACTTCTGTCTCCATGAGTTGTAATCTCTATAATTCAAAAGGAAGGACAGCTTTAACAATCATATCAATCATTGAATCACAAATGTTAAGGAAATACATGCATGTATACATAATGATGATGATTATAAGGTTGCTGATGATGATTATTATTATGATAATTGTGATGATGATGATGATGATGACAATAATTATGATGATGATAATAGTAATGATGATGACAATTATTATTATTATTGTGATAACGGTGATGATGATAATAATGATGATAATGAAGACTATGATAAAGATGATGATAATGTCAATGATCATGATGATAGTAGTAGTGAATCAGATGTTGTTGATGATGATGATAACAATAATGAAGATTATGATAAAGATGTCAATGATGATGACAATGATTATCATGATGATGATAGCACTAGATATGCATATATATGTACATGTATACATGTACAATAGGAATATAAATATACCTCTCTATAAGGAGCCTCTATCTCTTCTATTAACTTTATTCTTATCATTTCTAGTTTGTTTGGGGTCACAACCTGGATGACATATCATAATATCATTAATACATAATAAGCTTTTTGACCACTTTACCACAGGAAACCCAAAACATACATAACGTCATATGTAGTACATGCAATCAACTATAATTTATCATATGCAGCAACTGGAACCTCGACATGGAACTACGGTACAGTATATCATTCTGTGAAAAGGACTGTTGATCATAATTTCAGTAAAAAATCAATCAATCATTCAATCAATCAATCAATCATTCAATCAATCAATCAATCATTCAATCAATCAATCAATCAATCAATCAATCAACAAATCAACAAACTTATTGATTATTCAATCACCAATCAATCGTTAACTATTTTACAGGAACCTGATATGACGTCATTTCGGAGCTGCGCAGGAAACTGGTTGGTAATGAATCGGGCATGGACTGCATTCTGGGCACAACAGTTTTAAAAAACGTTACCCAGTTCACCCCCCCCCCTCCGTCCGCCCCTGTAACCTGCACGCTATACCTGTGCCCTCAGCTCCTCACATTCCTGTATTTTAGAATCTCTTTCTGCTCTCAGCTTTTTGACCATTTCTTGAAATTCAGTCTGTATTTTTTTGGCCTCCTCTCTTGCACCAACAATATCACTATCCTTCCTTTGAAAAGCCTATGCATGAATAGGATGATGTTAGAAATATATCATAGCCAAATATCACAATAATTCTATATACAATTAAAGTGCAACTGGGCAGTTCCATGCGAGAAGAACAAAAAATATGATTTTTAAAAACAACATTTTAATGGATTAATGATATATAACATACTTATTAGTGTTTACTGTTTGTAGAAAAATGAGTCATAGCTTTACAACATGATTGCTTTCTGCCAGGGGGGGTCTCAATGTGTACGCTCCATTTTTCTTTCAAATTATAAAAATATACTGCCTATTTTATATCAGGGGAAATCAAACTTATATATTTCCAAGAGCACCTAACACTCCTATAAGACAATGTACCATACTTAAGTGTAAATATATGTGACATAAATTTTGTGTCAGGAATTTCTAAAAATAGAATAGGGTGTTGTCAATCTTTGTCACGGACGTTACGTAACGTCCGTGACATTTGGAATCATTAATTTCTCTCAATAAAAAAATACAGTGATGATAATTACAGGAAAGGTGGTGTACTGTAAGATATTAAATAGGAACACTTTAGTAAGAGAAAAACTTGAGAAAGTTGCAAAGCCAATGAAATACCTGAAGACAAAGTTTGTCACGGACGTTACGTCACGGACGTTACATTTTTAAAACTTGATATTAAACACAAATATTGAATGTCAATCAATTGTCTTGGATAATAGCAGCTTTTTTCTTGGGTTGTAGTGCAATTCAGCTATTTTCCTTTTCTAATTCTTTAAAAATTACTGAGTGTTTAATAATTAACCTATTATTAATTAACAGAGCATGCTCGGTGACATCCATACAGATCAGAGCATGCCCACAAGTGTAAAATTGCTGAAAAGCTTTTAATTTTACAAGTATGATTGTAAAAAGTATATAGAATGAATAAAAACAAATAATTTAACCCAAATTTTTATTACAATTCACACTATGTAAAGTCTGTGACATTACATGTAACGTCCGTGACAGCATATATACTGTTATTTTAAAGTTTTGGCAATTATGATGACTTTGAAATAAAGAGAATTAGTTAAGGTAGTCTCTGTGCATTACCATTTGGGGGGAATTGTTTCAGAAAACTTTTACGGTTCACAGAAAATTTCATTTAATGTAACTGCATCAGAGACTGTGGTTGATATTTATGTAACGTCCGTGACGGCCAGTTTTTTTTAAAAATTCAAGCCTTGGTTAAATGAAAATTGGGAATTGGGAATGAAAATTTGACAAATATGACTATAAAAAGTATATAGATTGAATAAAAACAAATAATTTAACCCAAATTTTTATTACAATTCACACTATGTAAAGTCCGTGACATTACATGTAACGTCCGTGACAGCACATATACTGTTATTTTAAAGTTTTGACAATTATGATGACTTTGAAATAAAGAGAATTAGTTAAGGTAGTCTCTGTGCATTACCATTTGGGGGGAATTGTTTTAGAAAACTTTTAGAGTTCACAGAAAATTTCATTTAAAGTAACTGCATCGGAGACTGTGGTTGATATTTATGTAACGTCCGTGACGGCCAGTTTTTTTTAAAAAGTCAAGCCTTGGTTAAATGAAAATTGGGAATTGAACTGCCCTACATAATATTCTGTATGTAAACAGGGTTATATATTAATTATAGCTCATAAACAGTTTTTAAACTAAGGAACAGTGAGTTTTGAAACTGATCTCAAGTGTCTAAATGGTAACGTCCGTGACACGGAATTGCCCAACTACTGAAACCGGGGCCACCAAAACATTATTATCCAATCACAAACGAGAATATAAACTTAAGAATCTCTACAAATGTTTGTTTATTTTGCTTAAAATGCTAATAATTTTCATTTTATGTGAACCGAATAGATCAAGATTGAATAAGAAACATCTTAGCGTTTGAGAACGCTGTACAAGTTTTTTGTTTGATCTCGAAAAATATCGACAATCATGTACGATGTGTGTATGTGTGTTATGCAATTGCAATTATAGAAGCCCAAAAAAAATTCAGGACTTCAACGGGATTTGAACCCATGACCTTTGCAGTACCGGTGCAATGCTCTACCAACTGAGCTATGAAGCCACATATGTTGGTAGGAGGTCATTTTGCTGAGTTCAATAAACCACAGAGTGAGATATGTAAATACCCAAATACGTATCTACAATCATGTACTTTGAAATTTGCTTGGGTAGCCCATTTCAGTAGCCGTAATTAAATCAAATCTAAGGAGTTTTCAAGGAGTTTAAGGAGTAGCATGAACCCTGACACACTACCACTACATTCAAATATATTATACACACAACTCTAGTCACTATTACAAGATATCTTATCCAGGTCAATACTTACATCCTGCAGCTGTAAGTGCTCCACCTTAAGGGTCTCATATGTTGTTTTTAGCTTTTCTATTCTCATTCTCTGTTCTGCTACAACAGACTCAAGGTTACCCATCCTTTCTAGCTTATCAAGCATCTCCGTACTTTGATCTGCAGCCATCGTGTCTTTCTGTTAGAAAATAATAATAACAATAAGTATGAATATGAAGGTGATTATGAAATATTGTGTGCTGTGATTGGTCTAGAAATTCACACTATTTTTTGATAAAACCACCAACTGATTAGCTTTGTGGATAGAGCTTTGGATTACTGTGCAGAAGGTCTGGGTTCAAACCCTGGCCGGACCATTACTCAGGGTCTTTAAATAATTGAGAAGAAGTTGCTGCCTTTGTGTCTTAAAAATCTACAAATGGTTAGAACTTCACGTCCTCTCGGATAGAGGAGGTCCCGTCTCTCAAAACTTAACAACATTGAGGGACGTAAAAGAACTCTGTGTTCAGACATGGGTTGTATGGTGGCAGCTTAATGTGCCTTGATATTTATAACAACTTTTACTCCGTCAAAGGGCTAAAGTTTGAAATGTCAGTAAAGTTAAGTTAACATTGTGTCTAATTAAAAGGTAAGTAATACTTTACAGATTCAATTTTATTTTATTTCAAACAAATTGAATTGAAAACTCAAAATTTAATAATTTGAGCTAAAATTGTGAATGTTTTAGAAAGAAATTTCATAGAATTTAGTAAATTCTGTACAATTTCACTAAAATTATTATAATCTTTGTAGTATATTAAGCATAAACTTTACAAAAAACACTTCAGTATTTAAATATATCGAATTTCAAGAATATATAAATATTGCTCGACAAAATGAACTCATTTGTCCGTAGGTGACAGTTTTATAATTGATAATGTCGCTTTTATAAGAAACAAAGAGCGATCACAAACACTCTCTATATGCATTAAATATTAACGATAAGATACAAAAAAGACGAGAAAACTTAAATAAAACTTATAAAGCTATTAGAATAATAACTTTTTAATCTAAAAAACTTGAAAAATTATATAAGGCTAATTATACTTTCAGAAATTGTAAACTGCTAAAATCTTGTAGCTACAGAAACATAAAAAGTTTTAAAAGTAATCGAGCTATTCCTAGCTGGCCTAACGTACTTATAAACCTGTGCAAAATACGGATATCTGATTTGTTTGTTTGTTTTTCCATTAGCGATATCAATATATACAATCAAAGCAATCACTCGGAAAGGACTCGTGTTATCGTAACGGTTACTGAAGCCATTGTTGGAATTACCTCATAAAACCATGCCACACTTTACCTTAAAATAACTCCCAAATTAACTGTCACAAAATAAGGTTTTCCTGGTCAAGGTTACTGCATTCTTGGAGGGTTTACTTGTCCGTTGGCAAAGTCGATAAGTCGTCTAAGAAGTTGATCTTTCTCGCCTCACCACTCGCGTCCTTCGCAACAACCCGCCATTTTGGACATGTGACGTCACATGAATGACCGCTGACATCAACCACAGGAAGCCCAACATCTTCCGGTGTATTCTGAGCCATGAAATTTAAGGTTACTGTCACCAAATTTTATTTTCAATTTTTAGTCTTCGCCAACAATGAGTTTTCTCAGAATATGGCATATTTCTAAAACACCACGTTTTAAGTCAACTCAGGACAATGATTTAATAAACTATTACCTACATTTCGCGTAAACTCAAAATACATGCATGCGACATCTTTCCGCGTTTTCCTTTGATCAAGGCATTTTTTTTTTGTAATTCAAAAATTTCAATAACCAATTCTTATAACATTTGATAAGTAATGCATCTATCAATATCGCCTTTTTTCGAATTTTCTAGCTTCTTTACTCAGCTGCCAACTCATAAAACTTATAAATGCCTTTGACGTTCAGACATCGTTTTGTGTAAAGCCAGCGTAGCTAGCGCGTTCCATTACCCATTACGTCGCATTAAATTGTAAGTGTAAAGCTCTTAGGGAAACTTTACGCTTCTTTACACCAAGTGTAAAATGTCGTAAACTTGAAATTTTATCTTTAAACCTGAAAGGTTATCTTTAAGTGGCTTCAAGACGTCTTTACGTCATTACATTTGCTCTCCATTACGCCGCATAAATTGTAAACCGTAAAAATTCTCCAAGAGCTTTACGCTTCCTGAGTACACCTAGCGTAAAGTGTCGTAAGGTCTGAAATTTTGTGCCTTCAATGTTTTGAAAAACATACGTACTGCAGAAAAAAAGAAGTGGTTGTGAATTCGCCTCTTTGGTAATGAGACAAAAGGACGTACATCATTTAGGTAGAAAGCAATTAAGATATCCACCAACATTTGTTTGCTCTGCTGTCGTTGAGAATACATCGATTTCCGCTCACCAATAATTACAACTTTTTGACTTAAATATTACTACTATCTCCGTCATTGCAAGGGGCCGAATTAGTCTTTTAAAGACCACAAAATTTATTAAGTTCCTCTCTTTCTGATTTTATTTATTAGCAAAAGTGATAATTGACATTATTAACAATTTCAACTTGCAAGTCAAATTTGTTAATATCACAAAAAGGTGCTAAGATTGAAATATGTCAGTTCAGGTGGCTGTTGAATTTTGTGGATTTCGTTAATGAGCAAACTGATTATATTCTATGGATGGAATTCAAGTAACCCCAATGCACAATAATATTGCATTGGTATTGTTTTCAATTTGCGAACAATGAGAAAAGCAAAGAAACGGACGAGGGGGAGAGAATTAAAGGGAAAATAAATTAAACATCAAAATAGGGAGAAAGTAAGAAACAAGAATTGAACTGAAAATATGAGAATGAGGGGGGGGGGGGGGTACGAACATGGAAAAAAACTAATAATAGAGAAAGGGTTGGAATTAGAAACATTTTAGATAAGAAAAAACAGAACAAAGCAAAAAAAAAAAGGCATAAAAAAGAAATACATGATATGCAAAGCCGAAGGAGAAGAAGAACAAGAACAAGAAGCAAGAAGAACAAGAACTGAAGAAGCAAGAAGAACAATTAATTAAGAAGAAGAAGAAGAATTCAGACGAAGAAGAAGAAGAATTAAGAAGAAGAAGAAGAAGAATTAAGAAGAAGAAGAAGAATTAAGAAGAAGAAGAAGAAGAATTAAGAAGAAGAAGAAGAAGAATTAAGAAGAAGAAGAAGAATTAAGAAGAAGAAGAAGAAGAATTAAGAAGAAGAAGAAGAAGAAGAATTAAGAAGAAGAAGAAGAATTAAGAAGAAGAAGAAGAAGAATTAAGAAGAAGAAGAAGAATTAAGAAGAAGAAGAAGAATTAAGAAGAAGAAGAAGAATTAAGAAGAAGAAGAAGAATTAAGAAGAAGAAGAAGAAGACTAAGAAGAAGAAGAAGAATTAAGAAGAAGAAGAAGAAGAATTAAGAAGAAGAAGAAGAAGAAGAAGAAGAAGAAGAAGAAGAAGAAGAAGAAGAAGAAGACTAAGAAGAAGAAGCAACAGAAGAACTAGGAAAAGCTAGGGCCAGAAGAAGCAGCAGAACTGAGACGAAGAACAAAAAACTAATATCAAAATTAGCATTACATATAGTCGAATAATTTCAACTATCACTTTCATCATAATCTACAAAACAATTTAAGCTGCAGACTCTGAAACAATATCGTTGCCTGTCAACATTTAAATATTAAATTTGAAATCCGACTATTTCTGACAGTATGTTGGCAAATGTTTCACTATTTGTTTATTCAAAAAATTATATTTGTACATGTTTAGGCATACACGAAAAGGAAAAAAAGAAAAGGCGACAAATATTGCAACACCGACACATTTAACTTGATTCTGATAATTTGCCATAAAAAGGAGAACTTTTATTGAAAAACGAGAAATGTTAGTCCATAGAAATTAGTCAAAATTAAAAAATATATTGTTTAGATATATTTAAAACATGAAAAAACATGCTTTGCTTTTATTTGTTTGCATTGTAAGATCTCACAAGTGATTTGGCAAGTCTTTTCTGTCAATATTTCGTTTGATGTGTTTCATTGTGTATGATTAGTTGGAACTCATGGATTACACAGACGGAAACTGCTAACAAACATCACAAAAACTTTGAATATTTTAACCGTTTCAGTCGCTCAGAAATTAAGTTAAGTTTCTTCAAAAGACAATTAGTTCGATATTTTGAGATATCTTCATTAGAATTGGCGGTTTGTGAACGAAGCTGGCTTTAGAACTTTTAATTAAAATCTCGAACGGATAACACTGAGTACATGGGCTGAACGACTCGCTTCAAATTAAATTGCTGTACGCGTTTTTGGCTCGTTTCGCTCTTCCCAGTTGCTTACAAGGTGAGTAAAACTATATTACCAAATCTAAAATTACACAAAAACTAAAATTTAAGTTGTATACAGAAGTCAGGCCCAAATTCTAGCACAAATTTCGGCTTTTCTCATAAAATATTACACTTTTTATCTATATATTGATCTCTTATGCTTTCCCATGTATTTGCTTGGGACTTTGTGGATATTTTTCAAGTAAGTCATTACATAAATTTAAAAAAAAAATGATTTTACGTTTCTTATGGTTGGCAAATAACCTTACAGCTTAATGTAGAGAAACAAACCGCAGAAGAAGCAGGTTAAAACATCTTTGAATTCTGTGTAAAATTAATGCATATATTACAAAATGAAAGCCTGAGAATGAAACGAGGTCAATCGGTCGTTTTCACTTTTTTACGTACAAATAGTCCGTCTAGTGGCCATTTTACTATTTGTACTAAGACGAAGGATTAACGTCCAAATCGACAGTAACAATTTCTTTTACTCCTTCTTTGCTTTCGTATAGGAGTAAAAATTGTAACTTATACATTACTATCAACTATTACTGTTATTAACGTCCAAAACCTCAGAAATTCTTTCTTTCTTTTGCATAGTGAAAGTTACCGCTTTTACTTCTACGAGAGATTAATTACAACGTCCTAAATTAGCGTCAGTAGGCCATAATCATTTTTATACGGTGTATCAGTTACCATTTTTACCGTCTACAAATTACCGTGAACGCGCGTGCAAAATGTTAGAAAAATATATATATAACCAGTTTTGCTTTTGCGAAGGATTAACGTCCAAAACATCAGAAGAAACACACTCTTTTACATAGCTATCGTATAAGTTACCATTTTTACTTCTACGAAGAATTAACGCCCAAAATATCAGAAAAATAAACCACTATCTTTTTCAAAGTCTATATGTTAAAATTTTTTACTTCTACGAAGGATTAATTACGTCCAAAACGACAGGAAAAAAAAATACACTTTATATTTTACATAGCTAACATATAAGTTACCATGTTTACTTCTACGAATAATTAACGCCCAAAATGTCAGAAAAAAAAAAATTTACAAAGTGTATATGTCACCATTTTTGCTTATGCGAAGGATTAACTTCCAAAAAGCCGGCATGTCAGAAAAAAGACACTATCTTTGTGTATAAGTGTATAATTTTGTGTATTATACAGTGTATAATTTTATGTTACCATTTTTACTTCTATATATACGAAAGATTAACGCCTCGATACCCCAGTAACAGGAAACACCTTTGCTGTGCCTCTATATATGATCACACCTATAAAGAAAATCTTATTCACAGATCGAATTGTAATTGAAGAAAAGTTTAGTTCAAAATGAAATGACAAAAACATATTATTACCACGACAAAATACAGCAAAAAAGCAAAATCAAAATATATTAAAGCAAAATATAGATAAAATACAATACAGAAATAAAACTAAAACAACCACAAATTTTAGAGGGAAATTAATAATAAAATGAAAAAAAATTTCATAACGTGTACAAAAATAAACAATAATTATTTTTGTTGTTTCACATAGAAAGCCAAAATCAATGGACATTATTTGCTTTCGTATAAACAAACCCAAAAAATCAAATCAAACAAAACAACATGAAGCCTGCTATTGAAATATTTTTTTTCACTTTCCTAACCTCAACCAATTTTCTATATACACGAAGTTAATGAAATTATCATCCATACGAAGCATGCATATGTATGTAAATGTATATCCCTTTTACTCCGACGAAGGGCTAAAGCTCGATACGCCAGTAAAGTTAAGTCAACATTTTTTACGGTGTTACAAATTTCATTATATTACCTATCGTTTGTTTCAAACACCGAGGCAGCCTATACTAGTTTACTCGCTAGTTTCTATTTCTATTTTTTACGGTGTTCATGTTACACATTTCATTCTATTACCTATCGTTCATACTCAAACACTGACGCAGCCTATACTAGTTTACTCGCTAGTTTCTATTTCTATTTTTTACGGTGTTACAAATTTCATTCTATTACCTATCGTTTATATCAAACACCGACGCAGCCTATACTAGTTTACTCGCTAGTTTCCATTCATGTAAATGTATGGGTATTACTGAGTGTCATGCTTAATTACTCTATGTACATAATAACTTGTAAAGTACACAAACACTGTTTCGTTTTGATTTCCAGATGGACTTTAGAGCACCTGAAATCACAGAGGCATGATTCCGTTTACCTATAGTGATCAGATTCGAAACTTTCAGGCGATGAAAAAATATGGTGGTCTATTTTATAGAGCATGTGAAATCACAGAAGCATAATTCGGTACGTTTACTTATATAGTGATCAGTTTCGAAACTTCGTTGTCGCAGGCAAAGATACAAACTACACTCTGAAGCCTGCAAAGAATGTCGGTAACATGAACAAAAATTAATTGTTGGTTTATTATTCGGTTTTTTTTTTCAATAAATATTTGTTTCATATCTACTACTGCAACAGCTTATTGCTGGTCATATAACACAAACACGCACAAGCAAAAATATTCTATGAATAAAGAGAAGAAAATACAAACATCCTTTGCAGGCTTTAGAGTGTGGACTGTAGCTTTGATTGCGACAACGATTTTTGAAATAGGCTATTTCAATAATCATTGTCGCAATTAAAGCTACAGTCCACACTCTGAAGGGCTCTGAAGCCTGATAAGGATATCGGTAATATCAACATAATTTGAGATTTATAAGAAGTTTTTTTTCAAAAAATATTTGTTTCATCATCTACCACTGCAACAACTTGTTATGGTCATATAACACAAACACGTACAACTAAAATATGCTATGAATAAATCGATAACAAGAGAAGAAATACCGACATCCTTTGCAGGCTTCAGAGTGTGGACTGCAGCTTTGATTGCTACCGGTGATTATTAAAATGGGTGTAAACGACTAATTGCCCATAGTTGCGATACTTAGAAGTGAACGTGTGCATTTGCGCACACATTATTCACCTTTCGAAAGTGAAATAATTGCCCCGATTATAAAATGCATATCATTAAATCTATCAATCACTTGAAGTGTTCAGTGTCAAATGCACATCAATCTGGTTATAACGATCTCAGGCCTCAGTTGAAATGAAAAATTGTAGTTCGGCAGCAAATGTGTTTATAAAGGTTTTGACGAAATCGAAAGTTACAACATATTGATAAACAGGTTAGTTTTGATGATGATTGTAGTTAATATCTGACGAGGATCCTGTACAAATATTTTTGAATGGTGAAATATGGGCCTGATGTTGAGAAATCGATTAGTTACATTTCCATTTGAAACAACGGGTTTTCTTTGTAGGGAAATCATAGATATCGATCATATCCTGATCAGATATATGTTAGGTAATATAATGAAATTTGTAACACCGTAAAACATGCTGACTTAACTTTACTGACGTTTCGAACTTTAACCCTCCGTCGATCGGAGCTGGTAAAAGAGGTTTTGGCTTTAACTTCGACGAAGCTCGAAACGTCAGTAAAGTTAAGCCAACATTTTTTATGGTGTTACAAATTTCATTATATTACCTATCGTTTATATCAAACACCGACGCAGCCTATACTAGTTTACTCGCTGGTTTCTATCAG
Organism: Metridium senile; assembly: GCA_949775045.1. Lineage (NCBI taxonomy): Eukaryota > Metazoa > Cnidaria > Anthozoa > Actiniaria > Metridiidae > Metridium > Metridium senile. Next base: position 14,907,003 of record OX459107.1, read on the forward strand.
TTTTCTTACGGTGTTACAAATTTCATTCTATTACCGTACCTATCGTTTATATCAAACATCGACGCAGCCTAGTTTTATGAAAATTGGACTGGACTGGAAACTAAGAAGATTGTGGAGATGATTATGCCGTGTTTTTAGTCCGAATGCCAATCGACTTTCAGAAATAATTTAAAAACCTTATCTTAAAAAGGAAGCATTACCATCAGAAAGAGCAAGCAGAAATGAAGTATTTTTATTCAAGTTTTATTGCAGTAAATAGAATTAAAGTGAAGCCTGCTATCTGGAATTCAGTTCAGTGAGATGTTTCCATGTTAGCCTCGCTGTTGTGTTTTTCACGCTTTTGAATTAACTTCATAACTTCTCAAGAATATAATATTTTTGTCTCACACTTTTTACCTCTGTTGATGTCATTCTACACTATAATTTTGATGTAGTGGTCAATTAATATATGAATTTTAAACAAATATGGTAATGATTTGGCGGCATATAGTAAACAAAGCCATTGTCCACACTCTGATGCCTGCAAAGGATGTCGGTATTTCTTCTCTTGTTATCGATTTATTCATAGCATATTTCGGTTGTACCTGTTTCTGTTATATGATCATAACAAGTTGTTGTTGTGGTAGATATAAATAGAAATATTTCTTTAAAAAACATGCAATGAATAACAAATTAAGTCCATGTAACCGACATCCTTTGCAGGCTTTAATTAGAGTGTGGACTGTAGCTCCGGCTGCGACAACGATTTTTGAAATAGATTGAAAATTTCATATGTTTTCTGACTAGCTTTTCTTTTCTATTTACGGCTTTGAACGGAAGTCAAAAAAGTAGGTGGAGCATCACCTTCCACGAAACGAACATAATACCTTTTCTGTGATAATTAGACAAGCGGGCTAAATATATCCACAAACATCCTATCTTTAATAATACTTGCAAGTTAGAAACACAAATAGGTCCTTTTAAAATGTCAAAATATCACAATACAAAACACTTAGAATCGGAAACATGATCATTTAAATAAGAGCAATATTTGCTTATTAAAAAGACCAGTCGATTTCTACCGGTGATTAAGCAGAGATTACTATAAATAAAATTAAAAGTAGATTAATTCAAGGTGTTTCTGAGGAAACAATTAAAAACAAAAATTGTTACTTACAGAATGTTTCGTCGAATGTTTCGTCGACACAGCGAAAGCGGTTAGAAGACAAAAAGAACAAAGAAAAAAATGGAAAAATATAAAAAAATAAAAATAAACAGGAAGTTCATGCTGGCTTTTAGAGTTTTCCAATTAGTATTACATTACTAATATTGCCACAAAATGAATTATTATCATTGATTATAATCATTCTTTTATGAGATGTTGTAATTTCCATCATCTTTACACTTTAAAAATCAATAGCTCAACGGAAACAAATAAAAATTCGGAAAAAAAAATATATGATAAAACGTATTTGTTTTATTTATGTTTACACAGGAAACCCTGGGGGTAGTGCGGAAGTCCGTTAAGCTTGAATCGACACAGCGAGCGAGCCGTATACATGTAGATTTGTGCACACATATCGGCAACTATGGCCGGCTTGCAGTGGTGTATTATTTCCGTCCTGATTTTGTGGAATATAGGGAACGTGGAAAGTGAAAATGGTAAGCTAATATGTCACATTAATTTGATGAAAATTACTACTTTGGTTGCATGAATTAATGATGGTTAAATGAAATATTATTTTTTTTTGTATAAAATCAAGTTGTTATTAATCGATTGAGCTCAAAACTGGTTGTCTCAATATTATTAAATACAACTCATTGACAACTGATAGTTTTTCAAATTTCGTTGCTCATTCTAAGCCTTGATAACATGTGTATATATGGATATGTGTAGTAAAGTCTTTGGGCAAAGGGCTTCAACATTTGCTTCAACATTGGTTCGAGTTTGTTGAACGCTGTAGAATGGTTGTTGAGCGATGTTGAACGTAGGGGATATATAAACGTTTTTAACAATTTTGAAATGGGACTGCAAACGTCTTCATCAAGCTAGACCATCAACATTGCCATTCAACAAAATCGAAAGGAAGTTGAAGCAAATGTTGAAGCCTTAAGGCACAGAATGCAAACTGATCAACAAGTTTTAAAAACAAGTAATAATCAAGACTTAAAACTGAACAATGGCAAAATCGTAACTAGAGCTTTGAGTAGTAATTACCAGGTTCGAGTAACCTTTAAGCTTGAATTAGCAACACTTTCGACTTTCATTATAAGTAGACTCAATGTACAATTAAAATGCAAGACATGTTATAGCTGAAGAACAATATATTTCCGGTTCTACTCTTGAGAGTCATCATTCATGTTTTAACATGTTGATATAAGTTTAGACAGAAATTTCTCTTTCTTGGTTTTATTTTCTTGAGATTTCCCAGTTATAAAAAATAGATGGGATTTCTGACAACTGCTTATGGTTTTAGCTGACAGATGTTATAGTTTGAGTAAATTAAGACACATGTCTGACACCATTCAGGGCAAGTCTGCTGACATCAGTTGATATATATAGATATGCAAATGTATAGACACGATTAAAATTGTTATTCAAGTCATTCAACAACAAGCAGGCTATTATAATTGTGAAGTATCATCTTATCAGACGACTTCTCATGACAGAGAAGAAATCTATCATAAGGGACGGACCATTAGATTTTTGAAGGGGAGGGGGGGGGGGGATTTTTTTTGCAGGATATTTTTATCCCATTCTACGTATGTGCAGGAATTCTTTTTTCAACTTGCACGAATATTTTTTTTTGTCATTGTTATAGTTACTGTGCACGATTTTTGTTTCTCTGTTTAAGGCTGTGCTCGAATTTTTTTTGGTATTTGCCCAACCCCACCCCCCTCAAAAATCTAATGGTCCGTCCCATCACTACCAACGATTATCATCATCACCATCATGATTATTATTGCGATCATGTGGTTGATTATCACCATCATTATCACTATATCTTATCATCAGTCGCCACAACAATCATTATCACCATCATACTCACTATATACTATAATTATCAGAGTAATCACCACGCATTATACCATCTTAACACTATCGATGTCATGACGATTATCATCATCACGTAGCATCATCATCATCACCAACGTCATCACCATCATTGCAAGCAGTACCATCATCACATCATCAGTTTATCATCATATCATCACCATTATCATCATCATCACCATTGTTATTTTTTCCATCAACAGTTGTTCCACTGGGGCCCAGTGATAGACAGTTATTTATGGACGGGGACATTATTCTAGGGGGTCTCTTCAACGTCCACAAAAGAGGCAAACAAAGCGAAAACAGTTGCGGAGGCTTGGATCCCAATCCTGGGTACCAATACTTCGCGTCCGCTCTCTTCGCAATCCAAGAAATCAACAATGACACAAGCATACTACCCGGAATAAAACTCGGGGTAAGAGTTTATGACACTTGCCGCAGTGAAACGATTGGAGCCGACGGTGCAAAGGAACTGATAAAATATACACTACAGCAAACTGAAAAGACACCACCCTTAGCCGGCGTGATTGGACCGTTTAGAAGCGACGTTGCGATAGCTGTTGCGAATCTACTTCGTGTGTTCGACATCCCACAAGTTAGCTTCGGAGCTACTGTTGTCAAGCTCAGTGACAAGGATATATACAGCTATTTCTTCCGAACGGTTCCTCCGAACTCGTTCCAAGGTCGGGCTCTCGTCGACGTGGTTCGGCACTTCGGGTGGAATTACGTCATGACCGTGTATTCTCCGGGATCGTACGGAGAACCAGGGATGGACGAAGTGTACAGCGACGCGAAACGAAAAGGATTGTGTATAGCGTGTAAAATACGACTACCTGCCTTTCCTACTGAGAAGGATTATGAAAATACTATCAAAGAACTGTTAGACATCAGCAAAAGGAATACAAACTCTGCCTTGAATGTTGTTGTGATGTTCTGTATCCAAAGAGATAATACAGGCCTTGTTAAAGCAGCAAAGAAGATTCTTCAAGGAAAGAAAACTAGGTTTGTGTGGGTTGCAAGTAACTCGTGGGGCGCGAGAGAACCTGTGACGAACGGTAACGAAGAGGGAGGAGAAGGTGCTCTCACGCTCAACTACATCGAAGGAAAAGTTGTCAAGTTCAAAGATTACTTTCTCGGCCTCAACTACAACAGTCTCAATGAAACATGGTTTCATGAATTCTGGCAACAATCGAAGCAATGTCGCATCAAAGGCGCAAAAATCGAGTTCAACTTCACAAAAATTTGTCGCCCGAGTGAAAAGCTTCCTCCCGATTTTGGTATTGCGCCCGTGAGGGTTTCGATGAACGCAGTTTATGCAGCGGTCTATGCCCTCAATGACATGCACAAGGCGTTATGCCCTGGCAAGCATGGGATGTGTGATGCACTGCGCAATCTCAAGAGAGAGGTGTTTTTGAACTATCTGAGGAACGTAAGCTTTCCTGATTCGACGTCAAATGAGACGATCAAGTTTAACCGCAATGGTGAAGTGGACGGGAGATACGATGTTTTGAACTTTAGGAAAGAAAACGGAAAATACACGTATTTGAAGGTATGTCTCTTAGATTAATAGCCGTTATATGTTTCACACTAGAAGACGAACAAGTCGTTTTATGACGGACAAGTCGTTTTATGACGGACAAATCGTTTTATGACGGACAAATCGTTTTATGACGGACATGCAAGTCGTTTTTTGACGGACAAGCCGTTTTATGACGGACAAGTCGTTTTATGAGGGACATGCAAGTCGTTTTATGACGGACAAGTCGTTTTATGACGGACAAGTCGTTTTTATGACGGACAAGTCGTTTTATGACGGACAAGTCGTTTTATGACGGACAAGGCGTTTTATGACGGACAAGGCGTCCGCGCGAAGGTGTGAAAACGGAACAAACAATGATTTCAGAGGCGACAAAGTCGTCGAGTTTTGTTGGCTTCACATTAGACAGATGTAATTTTGGTTGCGCAAAATGTTATATACCATCACCATTTTCACTGATCAACATCAGTTTCTGCAGTGTAATCACTATCTCTATCATCCTCCAATAATAGAGTCTCCCTCGCAGCCGTTATTAGTGTCGGGTTTCCTGTGTCCCTAACGTTGCGTTACGAGGATAAACACGGCTGCGGGGGAGACTACCAATAATATATTTATCATCACGTTATTTATCTCATTATATTATCACCATCATCGTTCTAGGTTGGCCGTTGGTCAGGTAAGCTTCAAGATGACAATTCTGTGAGGGGTGGTGTCAGTATCAACGAAACACTAATCAAATGGGCTCCAATATGGCGTACTACACCTAACTCATACTGCAGTCGACCATGCTCTTTGACGCAAATCAAAAAACCTGCCATCTCTAACCCTGAATGCTGCTGGAGTTGTGTGAAATGTGGGAAAACTTCATTCCTTATGAATAACACATGTCGCGCATGCGCGCCTGGAAGTCGACCGAATACCAACTTGAGTGCATGCTACGTTCTTCCTGTAGTGTATTCGACTCTGAGTCACGACGCTCCAGCTCAAATCATCATGTTATTATTGACGATTATCGGGCTTATAGCTACTTTGATGAATGCTGTTTTCTTCGTAAAATATCGTCATGATCGCGTCATCAAGGCGAGCGGGAAGGAACTCTCAATTTTCCTATTTGTTGGCGTTTTACTGTGCTATATATCTGCACTAATATACCTTATGAAGCCAACTGGATTTTTATGTGGCGCGCGAAGGTTCTTGGGAAGCGTTTCCTTGACGTGTATCTACGCACCAGTCCTTCTGCGAACAAACCGAATTTACCGGATTTTCAAGTTTGCACAGAAGTCCGTCTCACGTCCTTTGCTGATCAGTCCTACTTCTCAAATCATCATGTGCTTTGGTTTGATCGCTATTCAAGTCTTAGTAACGGCATTTTGGTTCTTTACCGACATACCACAGGCTTCCAAGTCGTTTCAATATGAAGATCGAACTTTGCTTGAATGTTCCATGAAGAACATCAGCGTAGCCATCAACCTTTGCTATAACATCTTGTTAATGCTCGTAGCGACATGCCACGCGTTCTTGACAAGAAACTTTCCTCGTAACTTCAACGAGGCCAAGTACATTGGCATTACAATGTACTTGTCGTGCTCTGTTTGGGTCATCTTCCTGCCTTGTTATCTCAATGCGAAGGACTCTATATGGAAAGGAATGTTTGGAGCATATGCGTTAGTGTTTGTCGCTAGTTTCACAGTTGGAGGACTGCTTTTTCCTAGAGTTCTTCTTGTTCTCAAAGGTGCAACTGTTGGGACTGAAACGCTAAGTATGACCGCGCAATCTGGGCATACTATTTGTAATAAGAACGACACAATGCCAGTAGGGCAGGTAGCGGAAAACAGCACCGCACCTGGAATCAACAAAATTGAAAGTCCGCAGAGTTCCAACGTTAAATAGATACTCCATTTATAATACACTGTACAAAATTACTCGATTCTGATTGGACAAGAGGAGTACAATCGTAAATTGTACTCTGAAGAGTACAAATAAGTTTCTCAGTATATATCATAAATAAAAAATCGCACGATCTTCACGTACAATTTAAACTAATAGATACTCGTGATGTTTTGAAAGTTCTCAAATTGGACTCGCCTAAAAGGCTTTTGAAAACTTGTACCTATTAATTACGAATTGTACTCAAGATTTTTCGATTTCCTATACTTAGTATCCATTCTGATGAAGACTATCACAGTAGCAGTCGAAAGGTCATACTTTTTACAAACTTTTATCGTGAAAAACCCTTAAGTATGCTTATATATATAAAAACTGTACAATCTGGGCATACTAATACTACATGCATCTTTTCTGATAAAGACTGTGACATCACAGTAGCAGTTGAAATACCATATTTTGAAAAACTTTTAAAGTGAAAAACCCTAAATCATGCTTATATTAAAAACTGTACAATCTGCATGGGCATACTAATACTACATGCATCTATTCTTATAAAGACTATCATAGTCGCAGTTGAAACACCATGTCTTGACAAACTTTTAAATTGAAAAACCCTAAAGTAGACTATGCTTATATTAAAAAACTATACACATTATCGTAAAAGAATGATTTACATGTACTGAAAACGGGTTCCGGAGCGTCAGGAGCCCAGGATCGGACCCCGTTGCGATCGTCGGGATTTTATTCATCAATCAGACAAGACAAAGTCTCGCGCAAAAGGCGTTATAGACGCACGAAAGAAAATATAAATAACCATTAACAAGCGTAAGAATTGCACGAGGCGTAGTCGAGTGCGACTCAAACTTCTTCAAGAGTTCTTTATATTTTCTTGCGTCTATAATGCAATGAGCAAGCGACTTTTGTGTTGTAGAACGAGTTGCACGAGGCGTAGTCGAGTGCGACTCAAACTTCGCCAAGAGTTATTTATATTTTCTTGTCTATTAAGGCCGATTTAGACGGTACGATTTTCGCCTAAGTCTATCGCATGCAACCTGCTCACGCCATACATACAACTCAATCGTACAGTGTAAATCAAGCACACAACTCGTCTACGACAGACGCATACAACACGTCGTAGGATTTTGAAACATGTTTTAAAATGCAACGACAGTCGTAGCCGCCGTAGCCAAATATGGTAAAAAAGTGACGTATCATGTAACAAAACTTATTTGTAGTTTTTTTTTTTTTGACAAAATGGCGGATGAAAACATAGAAAGGGAAAAGAGTCAGAAAAATATCATTCTTTACTACCGAAAGAACAGAAAGACTTATTACCTAGTGGAGCAAGGAACTTTTCTGTTACTTTTCCAATGCTCATATAAAGATTATTTTAAGAAAGATGCAAGGCTGGCTTCATTCGAAATCGTACGAGACTTTTCCGTGTGTTGTGCGACAAGTTGTGCATGTGTAAATCAGCAGCAAGTCAAGTTGCATGCGATAGACATAGGCGAAAATCGTACAGTCTAAATCGGCCTTAATGCAATGAGCGAGCGACTTTGTGTTGTAGAAACAACCAGCCCAAATTTGTACAATTATCGGTATTATTGCTAACATTAAAACAGTTTGAAATATTAATTTACGATTTATTAGAAATTCAGGAAACCATTTCATTCAAGTTAGTCATACACAGAATTACAATACGGCTACCAATCAATAAACAATTGTACTTGTCTACCATTGTCTCTCATACCACAGGTAGCCCAAGCTATGCATTTGTATGTTTTTTTTTTACCAATATAACGAAATATATAGGACGCTTGGGAACAACAGCCATAAATCACTCAATATTGAAAAAATGGCCTGAAACTTCACAGGAATGTAAAGAAAAACCCAACACACAGGTAGAGATGTTTATTGCATTTTATATATTTCGTTGTATTGCAAAAAAACATACAAATGCATAGCTTGGGCTACCTGTGCTCATACATGTCAAAATCGATCGTTTCAACGTGAAGAAGAGGCTAGTCAATCAAGCGAAATGGTTGGTGGCCATATTTAGATTCGGACAATATATACACACATCCGTAGAACATTCTCGTTCCCAGAACCCACGGTCAACCGTCCAGCGGAAGGTTTCGCCGACCGTGGGCTCTGGGAACGAGAATGATCTGTATACTGAGCTTCTGTTGGTGATGGAAAACCACAGGAATCCCAACATTTCAATACCTATTTCCCTTATTTTCATTGTCAATTAACTGTAAATATTGGGCTTCCTGTGGTGATATGCTTTCCACCTCTTCTTTTATTCACTCCGTTAATTAGTACATTGGGTTTCCTGTGTTTATGTAAATAAACCACAGGAATCCCAACATTGCAATGCTTATTTTGCTTCCTGTGTTTATGTTAATAAACCACAAGAATCCCAACATGCAATACTTGTTTTCCTTCCTGTGTTTATGTAAATAACCCACAGGAATCCCAACATTGCAAAACTTGTTTTGCTTGCTGTGTTTATGTTAATAAACCACAGGAAACCCAACATTGCTATTATTGGGATACTTTCTGATCCTCCTCTTCGGGGGCGTCGGTTTTTGCATTTTTCACCGCAGCTTCATCTTTAGCGTCGTTCTCTCGTATTATTAGCGCGACTATTTCAGCAACTTGTTCAGATGTGAGGTCAACGTCTTCGATGCACAGCAACTCAAGAACCTGGGAAATATGGAAAGAGATTAATGATATTGATAATACACCGAATCGAAATATCGCGTCCAATTTTAATAACTATTGCTCTTGACTAGCTAGCCTCGCATACATGTGAAAACTCCACTGTGGTTTGTGAACACGAGGCTAGCCAGTCAAGAACAATAGCTATTAAAATTGGACGCCACAAATGCAACTTGAAATACGAAATAGACACAAATATAACTTTGGATTTTTTTTTTTCCCCCAGGTGCAAAACGAACCCACGACCTACTGATTATCCAGACAGATGCTCTACCACTGGACTACCGGAAACTCATATAATCAATATCACTCAAAATTTTGGAAGATTTTTTGTTTAAGATATTTTTTCCCACTGACGAGCAAGCCAGATTTTGTTTTCAGTCAAACAGCGGTGCACGATATTTTTTCCTAAATTGCAGATTTTTTTTTGTCACTTTCTGTTTGGATGATATTTTTTCCCAGAGCTTGTACTGTACAAATTTTTGGTCTGCCCCTTATTTAATATTAAATTAAAGTAAAACTTACGGTCTCGACGTCACCAAGGTCTAGGTTCCCATCCTTGTCCTGATCCAGCATCTCTGCCAGTTTTCGACACTTCTCTTCACTTGGTGCGTGCTGTAGTTTACGTATCGCTGCTATCAACTCTTCTGTTGTTATTTTGCCATCGCTGAACCGGATAATATATTAGGTTAGTGGCTATATTACAGCTAAATTAAACGGGGAAAGGGGGAGGAGGCGATTTGTCTTGAAATATGGTAGACTAGCAGGCCTACTCTGGGGTCCACCGTCGCCGGGACACAATGCAACATTGGGCGACATTGGGAATGGTTGCAATCCACCTATAACAATGATAATAATGACAGTGTTGAACATCGTGCTACTTTGACCTATTTTTTTTTTTTTTTCAACATTTTCTTAATTAAAAAATGTTCAAAAATAGGTCTACAAACACCTCTTTGATTTAATGACAGTGTTGTTCTTACCCATCGGTATCAATCCTCAATGCTTCAGGGTTTTCTGTCAGCTCTTCTTCAAGTTGTCTGAGTCGTGTTTCAATCTTTGTTATCATACTGTCGACCTTTTTACCAAGACGAGACGATCCAAGCGACTCTGATAAAGCATTCTCTTCATCTTCTATTTCTAACTCTTTGAGCTCCTAAACATTCCATGAGGTACAAGAAATATCAAATTAGTAAGAGAAGGAAGGAAAAGTAAATAGAAGAGAGAAGAAGACAAAAAATATTACATGAGGTACAAGAAATATCAGTAGATGACAAATAATGAGTGGTTCTCATTGCTGTACAAGAACGAAGATGGGAAAGAGGAAGGGAGAAAGAGGCACTAAAAAAAAATAATATAAGAAAACAAAACAAATCCAAACAAAGAGGGAAGGAGAGAAGAGAGAGGAGAGAAGAAGACAAAAGAAAACAAGAAAAAAAGAAAAGAAAAGAAATGGAAACAAGAAAAGTTAAGACAGAAAAAGGAAGGAAATGGAAAAAAGAAAAGATAAAGAAAGAATACAAAAGAAAGAAAACAAAAAGAAAACGGAAAGAAGACGAAAAGATAAGATAAGAAAAATATACAAAAAACACAAAAGAATGAGAAAGAAAACAAAACAAAGAAAACAAAAAACAAGAAAATGAAAAGAAGACGAAAAGGCAAAAAAACAAAAAGAATGAGAAAGAAAACAAAACAAAGAAAACAAAAAGAAAAGAAGACGAAAAGAAAGAAGATGAAAAGAATGAGAAAGAAAACAAAACAAAAAAAAGAAAGAAAAAGAAAAAATAGTTTACAAAAAAAGAAAAAATCATAAAAAGAGAAAGAGTTATGACAAGAAAGTAGTTCCAGGCTGTTGTTAGTGTACTAACCTCTCTAAACTCCTCTCTGTCTTCTTTGATCTTGGTCAATACGTCTCGTTCATTTGATATACCACCTTTCAAAGTCAACCAATCAGCTTTAGAGATTCCTTCTTCGTCTACGATAACTTTAGCACGGTCCTAGTGTTGAAAAACAAAACCTTACTATGTACCTTACCTTTAATGACAACCAATGCTAATGTTTGCAGTTTCTAGTTTTAAAAGTCAACTTAAAACTTACCTTTTTAGGGGCTGTTTATATGAAAGCGAGTTGTCCCTGCTAGCCGGGATAACTCTATTGTTTTGTATTCCCCGGGGGACTCAAAACAAAAGAGTTATCCCGGCTAGCAGGGATAACTCGCCTTCATATAAACAGCCCCTTAGAGAAGCTTATTTATAGCTTTTTAGCATTATACAAAGATACACTGTTTTAATGATAATTATAGTTAAATTTTATATAATATATAGCATATTTCATATATCACCTTAATTTATACTTCAGTATACATTGTATATAAATTAGATTTCTAGTTCAACAATATTATTGTAATTAGTTTACAAATGTATTCATTGTAAAGCGCTATTGAGCAATTATCAATTGGAAATAGAGTACAAACACTAAAAGTGTGCAATACTTTGTACTATTTACCACTAAGGCCTCGTCTACACGAATCTGATCCGGCTGAAACCGCATAGAAATATTTGCGTCCACACGAATCCGCGTATCCGGAGGATTCAAGTAAAAGTATGCGGTTTCGGTGACCGGATTCAATGGATTCGTATGGACGATAGGCCGATTCGCATCAAAAAGTATGCGGTTTCAAAAGTATCCGGATTCGTGTAAACGGGGCCTAAATAGTGTTGATCAAACAAAAGAGAACAAAAGAATTTGCATAATTTAGCAGTATTTAGTGGTATTTATGTTGCACACTTTTAGTTTTTGTACTCTAGCGCTATATAAATAAATTAAGTTATTTAAGTTATTAATGGCTTTGCCACAATACAACATATACCTTTTCTTAGAAACTTTGCAGCATGTGAAGTAAAACTTTGCCATAATTTCAAAACTAAGCGGATTTTTAAATATTTTATTTGATATCTAATTCCCTTTTCAACTAAAATTTCCTGAGCCTTTATATATCAAAATTTCTATGTGGGGAACATATCGAATTGTAAACGCCTTTTGGCTATTGTTTTGAGCGCTTATGATTGGACGAGATCTTTTAGTACAAAAGAAACTTTGTTCTAAAACAGAGTTTTTGCACATTTTATTTTTAAAATGTGTTACCTATAGGCTGATATACTTTCAGTCCGAAAACTGAGACATTCTTATGTGGGGAGGTTGCTATTGCCGCAGAACAATAGAGAGTTGCCTACTTCTTACACACATCATTACTTAAGATTGATAAATATCAAATACTAACCACAAGAATTTCTGCTGCTTCAGCCTCAGCCTAAAATTATAAGGATAACAGAATTTTAGCATGAAAACATTTCATCATTGTTAGCATCAAACTAGAAAGGGGTGCTCTCATGCATGCCCCCTCCCCAGCCCCCTAGGTAAATTTTATATTGTTGCATTCTCTACTTTCTCTTAACCAAATGTGTTACAATAACTACCACCCAAAACCTGAAGTCATTATGGATATTGTGAAAGTTAGAATTCAGCCTGCAAAATTGATTTCGAGGGTAAAGGCCCGGGCAAACAGGTTCAACATTTGCTTCAACATCCGTTCGATTTTTTTGAATGGCAATGTTTAAATGCTTTTAAACTCTTTAGTTTAGTTTAGTTTATTTGCTCTCTTTAAAGCATCAGCATCAATTCAACATTGATTCAACACGTTTCAACAAATGTTGAAAGAGTTTAAAAGCGTGTAAACATTGCCATTCAACAAAATGGAATGGATGTTGAAGCAACCTCATTCCCAGGGCCCTCTCCCTTCCCAAAAGTGAAGGAGAGGGCCCTGGGAACAAGGTTGATGTTGAAGCAAATGTTGAATCCGTTTGGCCGGGCCTTTAGAGGGAGGACCTCATAGACAAACAATATCTTTTTGTGCAGTCTTTACTCATTAAGCACATGCTTGTCCTACGATTGCTGGTAGTATGTACTACTTACTCTAAGTCGTTTCTCTTGTTCTTCCAGCTCCTTTTGTTTGGCTGCTTCTTTCTCAGCTGCAATGGATTCCTCTTCCTTTTTCAAGACGTCCAGACGTCGTTTGTTATCCACTGCTTCACCAGATAGCTCAGCTACCTTGATCTCTGTCTCGCCAACCTTGAATATATGATATTGTTGTCAGACAACTGGCATGAAGGCATGTCTACTATCAATCATTATGACGACAATGATAATGGAGAGGATGGTCATGATGATGATGGTGATGATGGTGAGGATTGGTGTCAATGATGATGATGATGTTGTTGATGATGATGATGGTGGTGATCATAATGATGATGATCATGATCATGATGGTGGTGATGATAATGATGACAAATTTGGACATTTATAAATGTGGGCAGCATGAATAATAATGACTCATGTTTAATTTATAATGTATTTTTGCGCATTATAAATATTGAAATTATTATCATTATTAATAATAACGGTTGTATACAATTATCAAAGAAAGACAATTCTATATATGTATTCTTCTGTAGCTGTGTTTACCAGTATTTCAGGCAGCTGTGAAAGAGTCTCTTTGAGTTTCTCAACTGAGCTGACATTCTCTGGTAGGTAGAGAGCTCTTGACATCAGCAGAAGGGAGATTGGTACTTGCTCTTTAAGGTGCAACTCCAACCACTAAACAAGTTAACAAAATATGAAAAACTTTGATCAGAAATATTACTACTAGATGTTGGCATCATCATTCTAATCATTATTAACATCATTGTCACCATCATCATCATCTCCATCATCAGATCCTCCCCATCATCCTCACCACTATCATCATCATAATGAAATCACCATCATCATTACCATCATCATCATCATCACTACCACCATTATCATCAATCATCACCATCATCAGATCCTCACCATCATCCTCACCACTATCATCATCATAATGAAATCACCATCATCATTACCATCATCATCATCATCATCATCAACATGCACCATTATCATAATGAAATCACCATCATCATTACCACCACCACCATCATCACTACCACCATTATCATAATGAAATTACCATCATCACCACCATCATCATCATCATCACTACCACAATCATCAACACCATGATCATCACTACAATCACAATCATTTTCATCACCATAATCACCATCATCATCATCAACATGCCCCATTGTCATCAACATTATCATCAATCATAATTCCAATCATCATCATCATCACTATTATTATTAATCATCATCATTACCTGTTTTAGTTGTGATCTTAGTCTTGCTTCAGGTACACCAATAGCCCTCATTCCTCTCGCCTGACAAGCTGATTGTAACTCTTGAACGGAAAGGGCATCAACACCTTCTTTCTGTATCATCTAAAACATTACAAATAAAATAAATAAATAGTATGGAATAATAGTACAGAGTTATAGATGTTATATAGTTATATATATTTTTATTATCATTTCCTGATGATGACTATGTAGTCGAAAACGTTCGAATAAAGTAACAACATCTAAACGCTTGTAAATGTTTTTGTCACTAGGTATCAATGTAGATTGTAAAGTATGTTTATGCGAGAGGTCACGGGTTCAAACCCAGCTGAGACCAGAATTTTTCTTCAGAAAAATTTGGGATTATTTAAACTCGACGAAACATACTTTACAATCTAAATCTAAACGCCTTATTTTCTACATAGTTATATATATTATAGATAATGTGATATAAGGAACATAATCCAAAAAACGTCCTTACAAGATCATCAATCTTCAACTGTCGTAGTCTCATTCGTAGTTGGAAGCTGAGGTAGTTGTCTGTGCCAATAGTCTGTAGTGACAACAGTCTGTTGATGGCTTTCAGCTGCCCTCTGCTCATGTTATCTAGTGTGATCTCATCCTCAAAGAGTTTGGAGAACCTAATGATGTCTTCATTACTTGGTTGTTCGCCCCTTGTACGTATCTGTAATTATGATTCAACAGCTTTGTAAATAATGAAATAAAACAAACAAGTAAATATTATATCCAGTTACAAATTGTTTTCTTCTTTTTTTGTTTATATTCATTTACGCATTAGTGCATCGATTCAGGCATTCATTTATTAATTAAATTTTTCATTCATCTATTCACTCCTTAATCCATTCATTTTTTTATCTATTCATTTTTTCACTCACTCATTCATTCATTCATCCATTTTTTTTATTAATCTATGTATTCAATCATTTGTTGGTTCATTCATTTATTCAGTCATTTGTTCATTCATTCATCTGTGTATTCAATCATCTATTCATTCAATCATTTATTCAGTCATTTATTTATTCATTCGTCTATGTATTCAATCATTTGTTCATCCATTCATTTATTCAGTCATTTATTTATTCATTCGTCTATGTATTCAATCATTTGTTCATCCATTCATTTATTCATTCATTCATTTATGTATTCAATCATTTGTTCATTCATTCAGTAATTTGTTCATTCATTCATCTATGTATTCAATCATTTGTTCATTCATTCATCTATGTATTCAATCATTTGTTCATCCATTCATTTATTCAATCATTAATTCATCTAGTATGTATTCAATCATTTATTCATCCATTCATTTACTCAGTCATTTGTTCATTCATTCATCTATGTATTCAATTATTTGTTCATTCATTCATCTATGTATTCAATCATTTGTTCATTCATTCATCTATGTATTCAATTATTTGTTCATTCATTCATCTATGTATTCAATTATTTGTTCATTCATTCATCAATGTATTCAATCATTTGTTCATTCATTCATCTATGTATTCAAAACTTTTTTCATTCATTCATTTATGTATTCAATCATTTGTTCATTCATTCATTTATTCATTCATTTATTCATTCATTCATCTATGTATTCAATCATTTGTTCATTCATTCATTTATGTATTCAATCATTTGTTCATTCATTCATCTATGTATTCAATCATTTGTTCATTCATCTATGTATTCATTCATTTGTTCATTCATTTGTTCATTCATCTATGTATTCAATCATTTGTTCATTCATTCATTTATGTATTCAAAACTTTTTTCATTCATTCATTTATGTAATCAATCATTTGTTCATTCATTCATTTATTCGTTTATTTATTCATTCATCTATGTATTCAATCATTTGTTCATTCATTCATTTATTCATTCATCTATGTATTCAATCATTCATTCATTCATTCATCCATCCATTCATTCATCTATGTATTCAATCAATCATTCATTCATCTATGTATTCAATCAATCATTCATTCATTTCAATATATCTGCAATTCATCAAGTGGCACATATTTTTTAATGTCTTCATCCATTCCTTCACTGATTTATTCATAGGTTGTCACTTATCTAATGCAGTCACATTCCTTCCAGTAGTCTTCTTACTTTTTCAAAGAAGTTAGCAAACTCAGCCACAGACTTCTGTGTTGTGCTATGTTTAGCAGCAACAGCCATCTCTTCTACGGTATCTTGCAGGAACTTTGCCATTTCAATCTTGCCTTTAAGCTTCTTACGTGTTGCCTCTTCCTACACATTATATCAATTGAAAAATGATAAAATTAATGTATTCTCATAATTTCCCTAGTTGAAAATCGATTAAGAAATAAATGAATTTACTTAGTATCGCCTTGATTATTTTGAATGACAGGCAATAAAATGAAAATGAAAAAATGTCCTATTTTGGAGGATGGGGGTGCTCCTCGCATGAGACCTGTGTCCCGTTTGCGCAAACCCCATTGGGCTTGTTTAATTAACTGCGGTTTTCGACTTTCTGCGAACTCAGACATTCCAACAGCTAGTTGTAAAATACGGATTTCACTGCCGTCAATCAAGGATTTAAAAGGTACAGACTAATTAGTTTTGATTGACGGCAGCTAAAAACGTATTTCACAACAAGCCGTGGGAAAGTCTGAGTTCGCAGAAAGTTGAAAACTGCAGTAATCGTTTGTGATCAGTCGGGACTGTGAATTTTCATTTAGATTGATTTGATAGTCTGCTTTGTAAATCTGTTTTGTAAGTCTGTTTAATTTGTAACTAATACATCATTGCCCAATAAAGCTGTTAATTAAAAACAAAAAGTATTCCCAATAGCAATAAGGCAAGTTTGGATGCATACTTACTCTCTTTGATTTGTCTTCAAATGTGCTTGGTAACATGTTAGGGAATACTTTGACTACCACAGGAAGAAGAAATTCCATGAATGGTATGACCAGGAAGACCATGAAAGGTACCAATCTGAACAAGTCAGCTACAGTACGCAAAAACTATGGATGGAGGTTTGGAAGCATCATTAGAATGAATGAAGACAATCACTAAATCTATCTTGATTACAGCAGTATTATTATCAACATTTTCTGATCTTCATCAGTCAATATCATTGCATCCTCGGGAACCCAGGGGTATTCTTCTGTTGCTCGTTTCTCGCTTCCACAACATATACCCCTGGGAACGTAGTCTGTTGGAGCTTGTTCCGGAAGTGAAAATTCAGCTCTTTCCTGATTGGTCAACCTTATTAGGTCGACCAATGAAAATCAAGATAACCATTCAAGGAAAGTCGTTAAATAAGTTTGAATTTTGACTTCCGGAACAAGCTCCAACAGACTACGTTCCCAGGGGTATATGTTGTGGAAGCGAGAAACGAACGACAGAAGAATACCCCTGGGTTCCCGAGGATGATATCATTGTGCAACCACCACCATCATCAGTGCCATCATTATTAATACCTTCATCATCATCATCATCACCACCACCATCATCAGTGCCATCATTATTAATACCTTCATCATCATCATCATCACCACCATCATCATCATTAATAACTTCATCATCATCATCACCACCACCACCATCATCAATAACTTCATCATCATCATCACCACCACCACCACCATCATCATCAATAACTTCATCATCATCATCACCACCACCATCATCATCAATAACTTCATCATCATCATCACCACCACCATCATCATCAATTTTGTTATCATCATCATCTACATCACCATAACTATCTTGATCATCATTTTACCATAACCACCACTACCATCATCATATCATACCATCACCCCTACCACCATCATCATCGTGATCTTGATCATCTATTCTGGCGAACTAGCTTACCTGCCTACGTTCTCTTCTTGTCAAAGCCTTTCCATTCATGATCTGCCACAAATGCCTCATGGCAATTCTAGTTTCAAAATATAATAGTTTAAATCCATTGTAATAGTGTGTCACTTCATGTTTAACCTTCTCCCATATGGTTTTCTTTACTGGTACTTCAGGGACTTTTGGTTCTAGATCTTCTGGGCTGCAACCGTACTCAAATGCTAAATCTTTAGCTTTCTGTTTCTTCTCCTTGATCGCTTCAACTGCTTCCTCTACCCTTGATTTCTCTTCTGCACGAAGAATCTCTTTAGACTTTGCAGGTTTGGCTGCATCATATAAGATTGATGAACTACTGAAAGACCTAGCTCCAGTTATATGATGAAAAGGGGTTTGTCTTAGATGTAAATGATGAGAAGTAAGTTTATAAAAACCTCCATTTGTAGAGCTAGAATTTAACCGACTATGACTAAGATTTTTAACGTTGAAATTGCTGTGCAAGCTAACTCCATGTAGACAATCATCACCAGTAACATAATAATAGTCCAAAGCTACTTTTCGTCTATCCAGATTGAACTGTGACAATTTCCTTACTTGATACAGTTCATTACATGGTGAAATTCCAAGAATTGACAAGTTTCCAGTATGACATTCTTCTCCTGGAAATCTGGCTCTCTTCTTATCACGGTGTTGGTGGTAGAGTGATAGCTTTCTTTCAAATGCAAAGTTGCTCAAGCTCCTGCAAATTAACACAGAAACACATTCAATGCTTAGTACCGTCGCTTGCATCTACCCATTAACGGCTGCAACAAAAACATGTTCTGTCTCGCAGTCAAACTTCAAAGATTGGCACCCCAAACTTTGCATGTTTGTAAACCACTTTCATGAAAAAGGCTAGAAGTTTAAAGATATGTACTGCACTTGCATCTACATTGTATCCTTTAACAGATGCAACAAAAATATATAATGTGAAATTTTACTTCAGCAAATTGAATTTATTTAGAGGATAGCATTGTGAGATCACAGGTTCCCCACCATCCCAATTCGTTCTGGGCTTCCTGTGGTGGGAACGGCTAAAAGCCGTTGGTAAATTTGTTCAAAGTTGGTCATATTTAACTTCGATATTCATGTTCTTTTTTTTCTTTTAGATTTTACTTTACTGTTCCAAAATAAAGTTTAAGGCTTCTTGTTTACGAATTTGTGGTTTGTTTTGCCCTGCGATTTAAAGCGCTTTTATTCGGCAGCGAACACCGCTCCCCAATGAAGTAAAAAAAACACAAGGCAGGCAACTCTGGCGGCTACGGCCACCAATCATGCTCATATTATCTTCAAAATCTACCCGAAAAATTAATCCTATTCTCCCCAAACTCTGGCAAACACATTAACGATAATCACACAGACCTCAGCCAGAGTTTGAAACACAAAGCTCAAATAAAAAGCATCGAAAAGCAGCTTCTAACATCGAAATTATGCTTTCGTACTGGGATCTGTCAAGTCTTCTGTCCCTTTGGAATTCCAAGAATGCCAAACGTCAATGAATACGCTACCCAACCCTACCCCCGCCAGATAAATTTGTCACAAAAAAACAGTTCCGGCTAGCGGGAGGAAGTGACAAATTTATTTGGCGGGGGTAGGGTTGAGTAGCGTATTCATTGACGTTTGGCATTCTTGGAATTCCAAAGGGACAGAAGACTTGACAGATCCCAGTACGAAAGCATAATTTCGATGTTAGAAGCTGCTTTTCGATGCTTTTTATTTGAGCTTTGTGTTTCAAACTCTGGCTGAGGTCTGTGTGATTATCGTTAATGTGTGTGCCAGAGTTTGGGGAGAATAGGATTAATTTTTCGGGTAGATTTTGAAGATAATATGAGCGTGATTGGTGGCTGTAGCCGCCAGAGTTGCCTGCCTTGTGTTTTTTTTTACTTCATTGGGGAGCGTGTGTTCGCTGCCGAATAAATCGCTTTAAATCGCTTTAAAATGCATCGCAGGGCAAAACAAACCACAAATTCGTAAACAAGAAGCATTAAACTTTATTTTGGAACAGTAATGTAAAATCTAAAAGAAGAAAAAGAACATGAATATCGAAGTTAAATATGACCAACTTTGAACAAATTTACCAACGGCTTTTAGCCGTTCCCACCACAGGAAGCCCAGAACGAATTGGGATGGTGGGGAGCCTGTGGTGAGATTGCAAAGTTTGGCGCCAAACTTTGGAAGTTTATGTCTAGGGGTCATTCCACATGAGACATTGAAATAATGAAAATTTGACAACATTAAAAAGTGTGCTCCAAAAAGAGAATTAACTGACTAAGGTTCTCAATGTGATTTTACTGTAATATTATCTATTCTATGTGATATTTACTAAGCAAATTAGGCAATTTTCTTATATTTGACTTACTGAATTTGCCATTTGTAATGTCCGTCACGTTTCTTGTAATGTCCGTCACGCTAAATATTCCCTTTTTTTAAAAAATTGAAAAAACAACTAAAAAATATAGGTCTTCAGTAAGAAAACTTAACCTATAACCAAATGTTTTAGCATTTGTAAACTTGCTATAAACTTCTCACAAGTCACAGGAATTTCACTTCTAATTTACCCAACTGGAATTAGTGGTAGTTTTAGCTGTAATGTCCATGGTCCTTTTGGACAAAAAACTGACAAGTCGAAATTATTTCTGAAAACTTTTTTCATGCAAATTGTAGACAAGGTTCTAAGATAGTTGTGTGAAAAAATAAATTGTAAGATAATGCAACTGTGTATGAAACACAAGCTTATTTAGGTCTGTGAATGTAATGTCCGTCACGGTGGAATGGCCCCTAGACAGAACATGTTAATTTTTTTGCAGCTGTTAACGGGTAGGTGCAAACGGCGGTATATTTATTTATAGTGAAGGCTGGAAGTAAAATGTTTCACATGCTGATAATTTTAGAAAGTATAGAATAAAAATTAATCCGCACAGATTCATAGTTAATTTGTTTGTTAATTCAAATAGCTATGTTCCTATTTCAGCTACTCCATGTTCTGGAAACTTATTGTATTCTTTGTTATATGACGATTGTTTTATTGTTTAGATTGGAATCTTTTGTTGTTTCTATTGAATTACACAGATTGAGAAACTTGTGCACATCTCCAAAATAAAATGGGATTGCATTAATGTAAATGCTGAGAACACCAATTATGCAATGAGTCTATATTTACCATATTGTGATGCTAGTTAATATGTAACCAAGTTGATAAGCTAGATAACTGCATTTTTCTCGTTTGTTATGCGCTTTAAACTATATTTATCTTAGACGTACTGCGAAAAACAGTGAGAGAGATGTAGGGTCATGGCCGAAACTGCGGGGGGCTACCGTTATTTATGTAAGCTAACGTATTAAAGATCAAATTAAGCCGGTTTAAAAACGCACGGATAAACAAAAAGTTTGAACATCCACGCATCGCAGTTTTATATAAAACGCAAACACACCATTTTTATCAGATGGAAAATGATATTTGGGTATTCTTTCACTCGCGTGACACTGCGTTCGCGAGTTGACGAATCACAACGCAACGCACGCGATATTAATAGTGTTTCAGTTTTTTTTTCTCTCACTATCTCTCTTTTAACCAAAATATGTTACCTACCTCGCACAAACTGTATGTGGAAATCTCCTAAAATCTGCAAAGATGATGTATAATATATTGTTATTGTTGTCGTTTTAAAGTTTTCGCAAAATGCGCAGAATCATATCCACAGTAGTTTTACTTACGAGTGGAAAAAACGGGCGACAGCAAAACCTGTCCATTTTGAGCAGACGATGCTCTGTTTCGCAGTAGTATTTTACATATAGACATAGCTTATCCCTTTGCCATACTATTTAGCCGTCTTTGTGATTGACATAGATGTAAACATCAGGTTTTCTGAGCGTACAAGCACTAAATATTGACGAAGAAAAATGTAATTATACGGCCATGTTGCATCAAGTAGCGACTGCTATATTTGTGATCAGCGGACTGGTAATGATGACACAGGAAGCCCGCAAAGTTTACATCATGAGAGAAACCAGGAGAGAAACCAAAGATACAAGAGTGCATTTTAAAAATCTATTTTTTTAATTTCTATTATTGCTTTGCTTGGGCTCTCACTTTTCTTTTTCTTTTTCGCCTTATTTGGAAAAAGTTGGCGAGCCAAAGCTTTGGCGATGATGTAATGTCGATTATCGAAATGAGATATGACGTCATTTATTTTTTGTATTCCTTTTTTGTAAGTCTTTGAACAAATATAAGAACAAGACAAACAAGACTTTGAAATAGCTATTTTAAATTATTTCACTTTTATATGTAGCTCATCATATCTAGTATTTGGAAAATTAGGATTTTAAATAAAAAAATTAATTTTTAACGAAGATTATAGAAATTATTAATCATTAGATAGTTTTATTTGACAACTTTGAACACTGGAGTTAGAGATAATTAAATCTACAAATCATAAATTATTCAATAGAAAATGAGTTTATTTAAATTGTTTTGTTCATAATGCGGATCAGTTTTGGTCGGCTAAATTTCTCCATATTAGGAAATGCTGAACGCAGTGCCGCTTGGGAATGTAAACTAGGAGGAGTGGAGATAGATCAGCTCGAAGACTTCAACAGCTAACCTCTCTTGCAACTCTGAAAAATATGTCTTTTGAACTGAGTAAGTCCTTGAAACTAAGCCTTCCTAATTTTAATTTTATTGTTTTTTACTTTCATTGTGTTTTATTTAAATTGTTATGAGCAAATATTGTAAAAATTGCTAGTTTTCTTGTATATGTTGCGTGACAATTTTCAAAGTGAAATATGCGATTGAAATGGAAAAATTGTTGTTTATTTTACAGAAAGTACGTATGCCTCTCTACCAAGAGTGAAACGTGGTGCTTTTACCGTCTTGAAGGGTGATCCTAAAGGAAAGAATATCCTGTACGGCAATGGCAAAAGTGTTTTTATCAGAAATGTCGAGGTAAGTGCAGTACTGCTGCTGTGCAGATATTTCGATCGATGGGTCAGTCCTCTGCGGAAATAAACCGAACTCCGGTTGTCTTTCAAGCGACGATTCAAAATTTTGCCCTATATCGATAAAACTTTAAGATTGAAAGTTCATTTTCTTCAATCTGTTTGTTTAAAAGTTTTCCAACAAAATTGCCATTCATAAATCACTGACTATTATTGTTATTGCTTTGCAGTCAGAGAATAGCACATTGTAAGATTTTAATTATGCATATATAAATTTTTAGCATTGCTTTGTAATATTCTTGTTGTGTGTAGAATAGATTTTAATTGAACTTGACATTTTTTTGTTCAAGAATATACAGTACTGGTACCTCTATTAAGCGGCCACCCATTAAGCGGTCACTCTCTATAAGGCGGCCACAATAAAAAGTCCCAAATCTATTCCTATACCTATTATATACCTCTATTCAGCGGCCACTTTGGAAAATCCCAAGGGTGACCGCTTCATAGAGATACCACGTAATAATGTTATTATCAATGATGAACGGTGCTATTTCTTGCTATTATTATTGTCGTTGTCGTTGTTGACGTATTACCACCATCAACTTCATTGCTCATCATTATCATCATTATCTCCACCATTATCATCATCATCAAACTCATTCTTGTTGTCAACATCGTCATAGACGACTTTCATAAATGGCCACCTCTAATTATCATAATTTTCAAAATTGATGTTTTAAGAAAAAGAAAGCTGTCATATGATAGACATTCACCATAACAATAACTTGTGAAAGTTTGAGAAAAAACAAATGAATTTGCAAGAAGTTTGAAAAATCAGAAAAACACCAAAACGAGGGATCAAAGGCCTCAGCAGAAAATTACATACAAATCTCTACATTTTTCATGGAGCATAACTTCTTTGGTATTTTAGCCAGATCATCAAAACCTTCCAAACATGCCTATTTCAGGTGGTTCTTTCATATGACAGTGCTAAAATATTAATAAAAATATCTGTTTACTTGAAAAATCATTTTCCGGTGCATATTATGGTATTGATGAAAGTGGTCTATTATCTTCATCAATATTATTATTGCAGACACTATCAGTCTATCACCATCATCATCATTATCGATCTCTCTCATCATCATCATTATATTTGTCTTTTGCAGGACCCTAGTGAATGCGATGTGTACACTCAGCATGCAAAAGATGTCCATGTTGCAGCATATGCCCCATCTGGGTTCTACATAGCCTCTGGAGGTAAAGAGATTATATTGTCACAGTTTTATTTTAGAGTCAAAATGGCAACTTATACACATACAAACACCAGGTTATCTCGCTTAGAAGTGCTCAAAGGATTGTTTATCAAAACGAACAGTTCCAAAATGGCACCTCGAGACGATTTGGGTTACTTTTAAGCATTTGCATATTCTATTTTGTTGCTGATAGAGCAGCAGAGAGCTTTTGTTGTCCAAGTAACATTTTATTTTTTATTCCTAGTCAGAACTGATGTAATATTTTGAACATGCATATGCAACTCCTAGAAATTCTAATAACGGTAAACACGTATGCAAGCAACGGTATTTGTTCAAACAATTTCTTTTGTGTTTTTACAGATGCATCAGGGAAGATTCGAATCTGGGATACCACCCAAAAGGAGCATATTTTGAAGTACGAATACCAGCCATTATCTGGACTAGTCAAGGACATTGTCTGGTCACCAGACAGCAAGAGATTGATTGTCGTAGGAGAGGGACGAGAAAAGTAAGTAAATAACTTTCATATCCATTCACAATTGGGTCGAACTCTTTTACTCCCACAAAGGGCTTAAACTCCAAATGTCAGTAAAATTAAGTCAACATTTTTGACTGTCAGTGTTACAAATTTCATTATATATATTACCTATCGTTTATATCAAACACTGACGTCGCCTATACTATTTTACTTGCTAGTGTCCATTTATGATGATGATGATGATAATAAGCATGATGATCGATGCTGTGACGACCTTTTACGATTATGATATAGTGATGATGATTATGATGTCCATGAAGATTAAAAATGACGTTAATAATCCTGCATACAATAATTTCCTGATTAAGTTTTTTTATGATTTTTTATGTAGGTTTGGCGCTGCATTTTTATGGGACAGTGGATCAAGTGTTGGTAACATTGACCAGCACACCAAATCACTCAACGCTGTAGACTACAGGCCAGTCAGACCATACCGCGCCTGCACTGCTGGTGAGGACTTCACCTGCAACTTTTATGAAGGACCCCCCTTCAAATACAAGAAAGCTCATACAGTATGTATTCAGGGTTTGTAGGAAAAACCGGGAAAGCTATTGAATTTTGAAATTTAGTTTTCCAGGCCTAGAAAGTCATTGTCAATGAATTAATTAGTGTAGATGACAGGACTTGTACAGGCCATGGAAAACCTGGAAAGTCATTGAATTTACCGGTAGTATAGGGCACAATGTTTGTACAGGCCATGGAAAACCTGAAAAGTCATTGAATTTTGAAATTTGTTTTCCAGACATTGTAAGTCATGGAATTTAGTATAGGACACAGGGTTTGTACAGGTCATAGAAAACCTGGAAATAGTCATTGAATCTTGAAATTTAGTTTTCCAGGCCTGGAAAGTCATTGAATTTAGTATAGGATACAGTGGTTGTACAGGCCATGGAAAACCTGGAAAGTAATTGAATTTTAAAAATTTAGATTTCCAGGCATTGTAAGTTATGGAATTTAGCATAGATACAGGGCTTCCAAAGGCCATGGAAAATATGGAAAGTCATTGAATTTTGAAATTTAGTTTTACAGGCCCAGAAAGTCATTGTCAATGACTCTATTTTAGTGTAGATCACAGGAATTGTACAGGCCATGGAAAACCTGGAAAGTCATTGAATTTTGAAATATAGTTTTCCAGGCCTGGCCGTAAGACACAGCACTTGTATAGCTCATGAGAAACCTGGAAAGTCATTGAATTTTGAAGGTTAGTTTTCCAGGCCTGTAAAGTCATTGAATTTAGTATAAGACACAGGGCTTGTACAGGTCATAGAAAACCTGGAAAGTCATTGAATTTTGAAATTTTGAACTTTTTCCAGGCATTATAAGTCATGGAACTTAGTGTAGGACATGAAAAGTCATAAAAAAAAAATACTTCAGACTATACAGTCATACTAAATATTTTTTTTGTGTTTAAGAATCATTCAAACTTTGTCAACTGTGTGAGATATGCACCTAATGGAGAGTTCTTTGTAAGTGGAGGGGCTGATGGAAAGGTAAGGATACATTTATTAGCTAAAATATTATTTTGTGTATGAGTATGATTGTTGTGGAATATAAAGCAATTAATGTAATTGCAATTATAAAAGCCCGAAAAAAAATTTCGGGACTTCAATGGGATTTGAACCCATGACCTTTGCAAAACTGGTGCAATGCTCTACTGATCTATGAAGCCACATATGTTGGTAGGAGGTCATTTTGTTGAGTTCATTCGACCACAGAGTACAATGTAGATATATGTTGGTCTGATCCATGGTTATATAGAGGATATTACATGGGCGCACGGAGATATGAATTTTATCTTCGAGTGTTGATAAGATATCCCACGAGTGAGCGCAGCGAATGAGTGGGATATCTTTTCAACACGAGAAGATAAAATTCATATCTCCAAGCGCACATGTAATGTTCTGTTTATTATATAACAGATTGAAGAAAAAAAATATTTTTGTTTTTTAAGTTGATTGGTTGAGAGTCATGATATCACACATGTGTGATATCAATGATATCTTCATGACTAGGATAGGCTTTTTATCTAGTTGATATCACTCGGTATACCACTATATGTTATATAATAAAAAATAATATTATTTTGTAAATATAGAGAATAAGACATGGGTACGCATAGATATGGACTTTATCTTTTCCAATTCCATATCTCACAAGTGAGTGCAATAAGTGAGATATCAAATTTGAACACAAGAAGATAAATTCCATATCTCCAAGCGTCCATGTATTATTCTCTTAATCATTAAAAAAACAATTATGCAAAATATGATATTTTCACATGTAAAGGCCTGGTCAAACGGCGATGATAGTTGACATGATAGTTCCAACTATCATGTGCGTTTGACCACCAACTATCATGCGCTATCATCGAATATCATAGACTATCATAGAGTTTGAACAAGTTCAAATTTCACATCTGATGATAGTTTTTGCCATTTGACCATGTGAATGATAGTCGATGATAGTTGAGACTCCTTCAACTATCATTAACTATCATAGCCGTTTGACCACCGCTTAAAGTTATCATATTTTTACATGACATTGTGTTCAAATACAATATTTCTCAGTAGCAGAAATCTCTGTAAACCACTGTTGCTTATACAATAAATTGTGTTTCCTGGCAGCTATTCCTTCATGAAGGCAAAGATGGTGAAATGCTGGAGGAGATGGGGACAGGCTGCCAATCAGGGAAAGCCCATCTTGGTGGCATCTATTGTGTAAGTAATATTACACCATCTTGTTCAGAATGTTTTGTATGCTACATGTATTCTATGCAGAATCTTCCTCCCTCCAACCCAAGTCCCACACTGTAATCTATCCAAAAAAAGCGGACAAAAATCATTTACCTACAGACTGAGGTGTAAAAATATGGAACTGTCTACAACCAGAACTGAAATTAGAATGCAACCTACCTAAATTTAAAATCAAATCAACACAATTTGCATATTAAGTACAGATTTAAATGGGAAAGTACAGATTTAAATGGGAACCTGTTTAAATATATACCAACTGGGCATGCACATCTTTGTTTATTATTCAACGTTCCCTATAAAAAGTGGTAATTAATGTGATATTTTTAATAATTAGATTTCATGGAGTCCAGACAGCAGCTCATTTCTAACTGCTTCAGGTGACAAAACCTGCAAGATATGGAATGTTGCCGATAAAACTGTCACAACGTAAGTACATAAGATATTACAATAGAACTTTCCTGAATTTGCTTGGATGATCACAATCTTCTTGATAGCCAGCTGTGTAGCAAGCGTTTCTTTTTGGGTGAACGGGAGAAAGTTGTTTTTTGGTTGTTTTGGGATAGCTGTGTTACCAATATATATATATATATATTATTATATATTAATGATATAGGTATATAAATATTTAATTTGACAGACAGAGTTTACAGTATATCGACAAGTGGAGACTTTAGAAACTTTGATGTCTGTAATTGGTCCGATTGAGATGAAAAAATGTCAAAATAATGTCAAAAATTTATCAAACGTTTTTGTAAATGACTATGGCACGGCGAGTCGCACAGTAAAATGAATTAATCATAAAAGGCTAATATGGTACAGTAACCAATTTGTTCTGAAATAGGACATTCAAGTTTGGTTCTGCAATAGAAGACATGCAGGTTGGATGTTTGTGGATGGACAAATACATCTTGTCTGTGTCTTTGTCAGGAGCCATTAACTACCTTGATAAGGAGAAGCCTGACACTCCATCTAAAGTTGTGATGGTAGGTAGATGAATAGTAATTAATGTTTATGATGATTATGATATAGTCATTGTTATCATCTTCATTCTCATCAATTCCATCATCATTATCATCATTATAATCATTATCATTGAATCTTCAATATCATTATCATCAATACCATCATCGTTATCATCATCATTATCATCATCATCATTGAATCTTCCATATCATCATCATCATCAATACCATCATTGTTATCATCATTATCATCATCATCATTATCATCATCATCATTATCATCATTATCATTGAATCTTCCATATCATCATCATCATCAATACCATCATTGTTATCATCATTATCATCATCATCATTATCATCATCATCATTGAATCTTCCATATCATCATCATCATCATCAATACCATCATTGTTATCATCATTGTTATCATCATCATCATTATCATCATCATCATTATCATCATTATCATTGAATCTTCAATATCATCATCATCAATACCATCATCATTATCATCATCATCATTATCATCATCATCATTGAATCTTCAATATCATCATCATCATCAATACCATCATTGTTATCATCATCATCATCGTTATCATTATCATCATTGTTATCATCTTTATTATCATCATCTTTTATTGAATCATCATCATAATTGCCATAATGATCACCATCAATATCATCATTGTCGTCATCAACGTTATCATAATCATCATATTTAACAACACAGATCTTTGCCATTAATTGCCATCATCATCATTATTATCATTGATATTTAGCTATTTTTTTGACAGTTATTAATTAATGATTGTTCAATTAATTGTTTGTCATGTTCAGGGTCACTACAGGAACATTACTGCTGTCACTTACAGTAGCGAGAAGAACAAGATATACTCTGCAGATTTTGAAGGTCGCATTGGTATCCTTTAGACACTGATCATCATTTCAATTATGGCATCTTATCACCATTACTATTGCGATAATCATAATTTCATCATCACAGGGGCAGATCTAGGGGGCACCAAGAGGCACCGGACACCCCCCTAGCGCCACAGTTACCCCTATTTTATTTAAGACATTTAGGGACGGGACACCCTCTTAAGAGCCCTTCATTTGCAATTGTGACACTCCCTGAAAAATTTCTGGATCCGCCCCTGCATCATAATTATTAATTAATTTCATTATTATCATTACCATCATCATCATCAACAATATCATTATAAACATCATTATCATCATCATCATCATAATCATGAACATTATTACCATTATTACCATAAAAATTACCATGATCATACTAATTGTCATCAGCAACATCGTCATTATTAATATTATAATCATCACCATCAACATCATCACCACAATCACTATCATAATCATATTCATCACTGGTAATCATTAACAAGAGGCCTTTTGCAGCAACAGGTCACGTGACCCTACCCCTTTTCAATCGAGCAGCTGTTCCAAAAGGAACATCAGAAATGAAAAAAGAATATTTTCCATAGTTACAGTCTGATCCTAATTATAAAAGTATTGAATTTTAAATTTAATGCTGTTTCACCATTTTATTAGCTGAGATTTTGCCTTCTTACTAAGAATGAGGTGTTCTTTTTTATTTAAAGGGGTGGGGTCACCTGACCTGTTGGTTCAAAAGGCCTATTACCATTGTTTTGTAAGCACATGCAAGCCCCCTTGCATCTCTAATAGACGACTGTCATAAATGGCCGCCATTAATTATTATAATTTTTAAAATTGATGTTTTAAGGAAAAGAAAGCTATCATATGATAGACATTCACCATAACAATAACTTGTGAAAGTTTGAGAAAAAAGCGATTAAATTTGCAAGAAGCTATAAGAGTACAGAAAAACACCAAAACGAGGCATCAAAGGCCTCAGCAGAAAATTACATACAAATCTCTACATTTTTCATTGAGCATAACTTCTTTAGTATTTTAGCCTGAGCATCAAAGCCTTCCAAACATGCCTATTTCAGGCGGTTCTTTCATATGACAGTGCTAAAATATTAAAGTATATGTTTACTTGAAAAATCATTTTCTGGTACATATTATGGTATTTATGAAAGTGTTCTATGGATACATCATTGAAGACTTTAATGTATTTCTGATAAAATGTGACATAAATTTCCTTAGCTAATTTCTAGTATCATGGAACAGTGACGGTAGTGCTCAGAGGTTTAAGGGTTCTGGTCACACAACTGAGATACGATTCCTTGCTGTAGATGGTGATACGTTAGTCAGTTGTGCTATTGACGATACTGTCAGATTTACCAGCTTGGAAACTGAGGAATATGGGTAGGAAATGACATAAAATGAAACTAGAGTGTAAATAATACCGTCATTTGCACCTACCCGTTAACGGTCGCGAAAAAACATGTTTGTTCTGTCTCGCAGTTAAACTTCAAAGATTGGTGATCCAAACATGGCAAGTTCAGTGTAAACCACTGTCGTAAAAAAGGCTAGAAATTTGAAGATAAAATTTATCGTCACTTGCATCTAAACCTGTTAATAGATTATACAAAAATATAATATGCGCAATTTTCCTCGAGAAATTGAATTTATTTAGAGAATTCTATGGGATCTAGTGTGAAGTTTAACGCCAAACTTTGGAAGTTTACGTCTAGACAGAGCATGTTTTTTGTCACAACCGTTAATGGGTAGCTACAAACAATGATATACCTTTGAAACAAGTGATTAAGAATTATTAGATATGAGTTTGAAAAATATAGCTGTGATTTTACTGTGGTTTTCGACTTTCTGCGAACTCAGACATTTCAACGGCTCATTGTGAAATATGTTTTTAGCTGCTGTCAATCAAGATGATTTGAACCAAATTTAAAGGTCCAGGATTTAGCCATATTCAAATGTAGAAAATATTAAATATTAGATATCTATGTTTTGTTTCAGGTCTGATGTTGTGTCTCTTGGTAGTCAGCCACATGGGTGTGCTGCTGGTAAAGATGGACTTGTTGTGGTGGCTTTAGAAAAGGAGGTATTTAAAGATGAGGCCTAATTCCTCCTCCCTTTCTATCTTACCTACTCCCTTTCTTTTTTACTTCTTTCCTTCCTCCCTTCCTCCCTGCCTTCTTCCCTTTATCCCTCTCTTCCTTTTTTCCTCTATCCTTCCCTGTCTGCCTTCCTTTCTCCCTTTCTTTCTTTCTTTTTATCTTCTTTCCTTCCTCCTTCCCTTCTTGCCTCCCTCCCTTCTTTTCTTTCCTTCTTGCCTCCCCTCCTGCCTGCCTCCCTTCCTGCCTGCCTGCCTCCTTCATTCCCTCTTTTCTTATCCTGCTACCTACCTCCCTCCCTCCCTCCATTCATTATTTTCTGTTTCTTTTTTCTTACCTAACTTCCTCCCTCCCTCCCTCCCTGCTTCCCTTCCTGCCTGCCTCCTTCATTCCCTATTTCCTTCTCCTGCTACCTACCTACCTACCTCCCTCCCTCCATTCATTATTTCCTCTGTTTCTGTTTCTTTTTTTCTTACCTAACTTCCTCCCTTCCTGCCTGCCTGCCTCCTTCCTTCCTCCCACCATTCCTTCTGTTTCTTTTTCTTTCCTTAATTGTCTCTCTATTGTTCCGTGTTCATTGTTCTTGTTTATTTTTGTTCATCAACACAATTCTTTCATTTAAGGCTGTTGTCATTCGAAACAAGAAGATCGTGTCCACTCTCAAACTTCACTACGAGGCTTCCAGCGTGTCCATTCACCCTGGACAGTCTGAAGTGGCCATTGGAGCAAAATCTGTAAGTACTACAGTAAGTATTACCAAAGAGATACAGTCATTTGAAAAAACGTTGTCGCCAACCGGCTTTGCGACTACGCGACTAGACCTAAAAGGAGTATGGGTAGAAATCACTGAAGCAGTTAGCTGCATATATTATCAACATCTTGAGCTCTCAGTGCCTTATTTCTATTAGATTTACACTGGCGATTGATTTGGATGACACAAATCCTCTGCATGAAAACTGAAGAAGTAGCTATTTACTTGTTGATATCTCCAGGCTCTAGAACGGTTTATTTCTTTGCACAGAACGCGAAGGCACATAATCATTCATGTACTCGCTACATATTGCAGTATATTCTTTAGCGCGTGCTAACAAATTTAATGCTTCAGTGATTTTTACCATACTCCCACTTGGGCTAGTCGCGTAGTCGCAGAGCCGGTCGGTGACAACGTTTTTTCAAATGACTGTATATAGCACAAGCTTTTCATAGATAGAAGATAGATAGATCCCTTTATACTTCAAATCAAATTAACAACAGGGTAGTCCAGTCTACAGTAAATATTACCAAATAGAATAGGTAATATAATGCAATTTGTAACACCATAAAAAATGTTGACTTAACTTTACTGATATTTCGAGCTTTAATTAGCCCTTACCTTCTTACTCCGATGAACGGCTAAAGCTTGAAACGTCAGTAAAGTTAAGTCAACATTTTTTACGGTGTTACAAATGTCATTATATTACTTATTGATATTTATTTCAAACACCGATGCAGCCTATACTAGTTTACTCTCTAGTTTCCATTTATTCTAAGTTAATAAATTATATATTAATGCTGAATTGTATACTAGAAGTATTTGATTTTGTGTTATCAGGAAAACCGTGTGTTTGTTTACACGCTGGATAACAACACTCTTGAAGAGAAGCAGCAGGTTGATGTGAGGAATGGGAATGTTCTGCATGTTGGCTACTCTCCAGATGGCGCTTACTTGGGCGTTAGCTTGGACAGTAAGAAGAGTTATGCCCTGCAGGTGTCTAACGGCTACAAGGTATTATTAATGATTTCAAATTACAACTGAATACTCCAGCCCTGTTTTTATAAGCAATTTTCAAGAAGAAATAAATTAATAAAACATTGTTAGGAATTTATTATCATCATCATGATTATTAACATCATTATCATTATCATGATTATCAACATCATCATCAACATCATTATCATTATCATGATTATCATCATGATTATCATTATCATTATCATCATCATTATCATGATTATCAACATCATTATTATCAACATCATTATCATCATCATTATCATGATTATCAACATCATCATGATTATCATTATCATCATCATTATCATCATGATTATCAACATCATTATCAACATCATTATCATTATCATTATTATTTTCATTGTCATTGTCATCATCATCATCAATATCTTATTATCGACATTATCATTTAATCATAATTATTATAATACCATGTATCATAACTATCATCATCATCATCATTATTTTTTATCATAATCATCATCATTATCATCAATATTATTATTATTATTGTCATTAATATTATTTTCATTATCATCATCATCATCAATATCTTCATTATTATCGCCATTTTCATTCCATCATTATTATAATAGCATGTATCTACATCATCATCACTATTTTCATCACTATTTTCATCATCATCATTATTTTTATCATAATCGTCATTATCATCATCATCATTATCATCATCATCATCATTATTATTATCATCATCATCATTATTATTATCATCATCATCATCATTATCATCATCATCATTATTATTATTATTATCATCATCATTATTATTATCATCATCATCATTATTATTATCATCATCATCATTATTATTATCATCATCATCATCATTATTATCATCATCATCATCATTATTATTATTATCATCATCATTATTATTATCATCATCATCATTATCATTATTATTATCATCATCATCATTATTATCATTATCATCATCATATATTTTTATGATGTAGGATGTCAGTGGTGAGTGGTATGGCCATACTGGACGTATATTTGGTCTTCAATGGTCTCCTGACTCACAGTACATGGCGACATGTGGGCTTGACACTCATGTCTTTGTACACAAAGTTGGAGAACCATCTGAGAAAGCTATATCTATTAAATGTAAGTAGTGTTTACACCATGTGCGGCTGTGTTCTTTCGGCAGATACAATCACGAATGTGAATGTTGTAAACACAAGAGTTATCCAGTGTATAGAATTTGTATAGGTTTTATCCATTGGATAGGGATTTATCCGTAGGATAGCACTATTCAGGCTTCGTACAACCGGCCCCTGTTCCGTATCTCGTTGTCCATTTGGGTGGCTTTTATTTTTTCAGATAGCTAGAAAGAAACTTTAAGATAGTGTTTTTAACCATCATAATTGTACATTTTCAGTTGCACATCCAGCAAGTCCAGTCACTGGTATACAATGGATGGATAACAATACTCTAGTAACAGCTGCACAGGACTCCTGTCTCAAACTCTGGACCCTTAAAGCATAACCACTCAGCACTCACAAATCTGTTCATGAAGTTAAAAATTTAATTTTCCTCTAAAATGATTTCACAAGTTAAAAGAAAGGTCTGTTATTTAGATAAATGGTGACTATTTTTATGTGAAAAATGAAACTTTTAAACAAGATGATACAAGTGAAATATTTTGTCATCCTGTCAAGCTTTAAGTTACTACTAGATGAAGATGATGAGGATGATGATGAATTTGATAATAATAATGATCATGGTAGTGATGATGATGATGATGATGATGATGATGAAGATTATGGTGATTATGATGATGATTATGATAATGATACTGATTATGATGATGATGATTATTATGATAATGATACTGATTATGATGATGATTATTATTATGATGATGATACTGATTATGATGATGATGAAGATTTTGGTGATTATGATGATGATTATGATGATGATACTGATTATGATTATGATGATTATTATGATGATGATACTGATTATGATGATGATGATGATGATTATAATCCATGATGATCATGATACTGTTTCTGATGATGATGATGAAGATTATGGTGATTATGATGATGATTATGATGATGATGATACTGATGATGATGATGATGATGATGATGCTGATGATGATTATGGTGGTGATAATAGTAATGAACTATGATTCGCTTGATGAAATTGTTGATTGTTTAACTTCATCATGTTTCCATAAAGTTTTTGCATAAAAGTAGTGACTGTTTTCCAGACTGATCTGTGAAGTGTGGCTAATACAACACAATAGAATTATAATTTTTCGTTATAGCAATGATATCGGGGACATAGCTAAGACATCTTTGCAAGTGCGCTTGAATAGGATTTCCAATTCAAATACAGTGTAAAGTGTTACTGGAAGAAAAAACTCAAAATGTTGTGAATTTATCAAGTAAATACAAGCTTATTTGCGTAAAGAAAGCTACAAACTGATGGACATATTTGAAATTAACCATGTATAATGTATTAATTAATGAGATATATAATTGTGACACAATGTAGTGAATAGTAGATTACCTTGGTAATAATCTCTATTTTTATTATCTTTGGTATTAACAAATGTCAACTTTTATAAGGAATTTTGCAATAAAAATAATTGTTGTTTGTGGATTATTGTATTCAATTTGTGCACTTGCTTAGATAAGAAACTATGAAAAATATGAAAACTTTACTTACCTTATTCTACACTAGCCTGAGAAAACAGACGTTCTTTTGCTCCTCTTCCCCTGCGAAAGTTTCGTGGCTTAGTTTCGTGGCTAAGTTTCGCGGGGGGATTGAAAGGAGCGAAAGAACGTCTGTTTTCTCAGGCTAATTCTACAACTAATTGCAAGAATTTTGTCACATGAAAAAAGAACTAATTGAAATACAAAGGAATAACAAAAGAAAGAGTTTGGCTTGAGTGATCTTCTTTTGTCTTTTGATTAATTTCTTTTCCACTAAATTACAAAAGTCAGGATAACATTCTTTCAATTTATAGGTGTATGTATTTATTTATCTAATCATCTTTTAATAGAGCGAAAACACTAGAAATATGAAATTAAAAAAAATAGTTACTAACTTATAATTTTTATTTAGTGACTTTTTTAGTCAGTAGAGTAGACGCACTTAATCCGTGAAACAAATACTAATTTTAAATACTAAATAGTGATAATAAAACAATAGAAAACAAATAATTTTTTTATGAAATAGTACTAATTGGTACTAGTTATATGTCACGGATTTAATGCGTCTACTCTATCACTAAACTAGAAACATCAAATACAAAAGGAAACAATACCTCATTACAACTTGACTTGTCTTTTATAGTAACTAATAGTCGCTAAATATTACACACTAACAATTTGATTTTGTTTCATGGTTCTAGTGTTTTCGCTCTATTTATTTATTTCTGCATCGGTGTTCGATATAAAAGATAGGTAATAGAATGAAATTTGTAACACCGTAAACAAATGTTGACTTACTATACTGACGTTTCGAGCTATAGCCCTTCGTCGGAGTATCACTATTTTTTTATGTATTTACTAATAAATAGGGGAGGGGGACAATTGGCAAAAAAGAAATTCATGACCCACCCCTTGAAGTGTTAAATTTATTTTCTGACCCCCCTTCCCCCGCCCTATAAGGGAAAGTCTCCGTACATGATTCCTATTGGTGGTTCCAATGCTTTGGGTGTTTTGGGATACATAACTGTATTTCATGCTGGGCTATGTTGGTGGGATTCCTGTGGTATTGTACAAGTTTACAAAATGGCGGCCAAGGAACCTTACTTTCCACAGGATTGGCAAGATAATGATCGCATGAACTTTATGTTCTCGGCTTTTCCGGAACACAGGAATGTAAATCCAAAACATTGGGACAGTAAGCTGCAATTCTGGCGTAAAATAATCCTTGAAAGTTGTAATTATCATGACGAACTTTGTATGGATTTTAATGTCCTTCGAAATCGATTTTCTCGCAATGGACTATTTCCTCTTGGTCTTTCCACTGTCTTGACAGAAATGCTCAATGCAGGAGACTTTGAGAGTATCGATAGCGTGGCTAATGTGTCAGGGACTAATAGCTGGGTTTCGTGGGGTTTTGATGTAGCTAAAAGGAGTGTTTCGTGGACTTTTGAGAAAGTTATTTGGGGAAGTGACATGACCAAAGCGATAGAGCAAGGAATGGAGATAGTAGCTGTCGATAGACTTAAGGTAGGTTAATGTGTTATGTTGACGAAGATGTTGAATGCTCATCATTATCATGGTGTTGGTGATGTATATGATGGTGATAATGATGGTGATTATGATGATGATGGTGGCGTTGATGTATATGATGGTGATGTCATAATGATGGTGATTATGATGATGATGGTGGCGTTGATGTATATGATAGTGATGTCATAATGATGGTGATTATGATGATGATGGCGGTGATGTATATGGTGATAATGATGGTGATTGTGATGATGGTGGTGGTGATGTATATGATAGTGATGTCATAATTATGATGATGATGGCGGTGATGTATATGGTGATAATGATGGTGATGATGATGGCAGTGATGTATATGATGGTGATAACGATGGTGATTGTGATGATGGTGGTGGTGATGTATATGAATGGTGATGATGTCATAATGATGGTGATTATGATGATGGTGGCAGTGATGTATATGATGGTGATGATGATAATGATGGTGATTGTGATGATGGTGGCGGTGATGTAAATGATGGTGATAATGATGGTGATTATGATGATGGTGGCGTTGATGTATATGATGGTGATGATGTCATAATGATGGTGATTATGATGATGGTGGCGTTGATGTATATATGATGGTGATGTCATAATGATGGTGATTATGATGATAGTGGCGTTGATGGATATGATGGTGATGTCATAATGATGGTGATTATGATGATGGTGGCGGTGATGTATATGATGGTGATGATATCATAATGATGGTGATTATGATGATGGTGGCGTTGATGTATATGATGGTGATGATGGTGATAATGATGGTGATTATGATGATAGTGGTGGTGATGTATATGATGGTGATAATGATGGTGGCGTTGATGTATATGATGGTGATGTCATAATGATGGTGATTATGATGATGGTGGCGGTGATGTATATGATGGTGATAATGATGGTGATTATGATGATGGTGGCAGTGATGTATATGATGGTGATGATATCATATTGATGGTGATTATGATGGTGTTGGTGCTGTATATGATGGTGATGATGTCATAATGATGGTGATTATGATGGTGATGGTGATGTATATGATGATGATAATCATGATCAATGATAATGGTTATGATATAATGTGATATAATGATGCAGTCATCATAATGAAATGATTATGCTGATAATGATAACGATGATATCTTCTTAATTTGTACTCTCCAATGCCAAAAGGGGTTTTCTCTGGATATAATCCAGTTTTCCAAGGTCAGCAGTCTCCCCAATTAGTAGGTCTGGCTAGATGCATGATTTGAGACATTAAAAGAGTGACTTTTTATAATTATTTATTTAGGAAAAAGGTAAACTAGTTGTACAAGCTCATAGTAAGAATGTAGAGCATGAAGCTACAGATTACATCGTACCATGGAATGTTTTAAAGTCAAGATGTAAAAGAAATGGTATAACGCTGTCAGAGAAAGACTTAGAATTAGTAATGTGTCACCTACAAAAGAATAGGACTGCCATGGTGTATGAAACACAGGACGGAGAAAAGGTGAGATTGATTAGAGAATTAACTTACTAAAATATTGTCAATATTTGGGCTCCCTGTGTTAGACCCTTGTGGTCTCTAGTAAACTTGTTGTCCGCCATATTGGATTCTAGTCTTGTCGTTCTCTCTTTTCTTCTACATTGCAATTCACTAGTACGTGAAACAAATGTCACATTGATTGATTAATTGATAATTGATTGTTTGATTAATAAACCTCTTTAACTTCCTTGTTTGTTGTCCCATTTTAGATTACGTGATGCTACCCTTGGGAATTGTTTCTTTCACATGTAAATGATATAACATGTTCATCATAAAAGAACAATTCTTAAGGGAACGACACGTGGTCTGAAATGGGCAATTTGCATACAGATGTATGACTGCTTGCTTGATTAATTGATTAATCGATGAAGTGATGGATCAGCTGATTGATTGATTATATATATATATATATATATATATATATATTTTATATATTTTTTTGTTTTTGTTTGTTTGTTTGTCTATATATTTATTTATTTATCTATTT
Organism: Metridium senile; assembly: GCA_949775045.1. Taxonomy (NCBI): domain Eukaryota; kingdom Metazoa; phylum Cnidaria; class Anthozoa; order Actiniaria; family Metridiidae; genus Metridium; species Metridium senile. The sequence continues at coordinate 14,946,860 of OX459107.1, forward strand.
ATTTTTTTGTTTATTTATTTATTTGTTTATTTATATATATATATATTTTTTTTATGTATTTATTTATTTATTTATTTATTTACTTATTTATTTACTAATTTATTTATTTATTTGTTTATTTATTTATTTGTTTATTTATTTGTTTTTTTATTTATTTATTTATGCATTTATATATTTATGTATTTATGTATTTATTTATTTATTTATTTATTTATTTATATATTTATGTATTTATTTATTTATTTATTTATTTATTTATTTATTTATTTCGTTATTTATTCATTTATTTATTCATTTATTCATTTATTCATTTATTCATTTATTCATTTATTCATTTATTCATTTATTCATTTATTCATTTATTCATTTATTCATTTATACATTTATTTATTTATTTATTCATTTATTCATTTATACATTTATTTATTTATTCATTTATTTATTTATTCATTTATTCATTTATACATTTATTCATTTATACATTTATTTATTTATTTATTCATTTATTCATTTATTTATTTATTCATTTATTCATTTATACATTTATTTATTCATTTATTCATTTATTCATTTATTCATTTATACATTTATTTATTTATTTATTCATTTATTCATTTATTTATTTATTCATTTATTCATTTATTCATTTATTTATTTATTTATTTATTCATTTATTCATTTATTCATTTATTCATTTATTTATTTATTCATTTATTCATTTATTCATTTATTCATTTATTCATTTATTCATTTATTCATTTATTCATTTATTCATTTATTCATTTATTCATTTATTCATTTATTTATTTATTCATTTATTCATTTATTCATTTATTTATTCATTTATTCATTTATTCATTTATTCATTTATTCAATTATTCATTTATTCATTTATTTATTCATTTATTCATTTATTCATTTATACATTTATTTATTTATTTGTTTATTTATTTAATTAAATCAAGAATGTATCTGTTTGTTCTATCCATATAATGAAGAATATTAAAAATAATAATAATGAAAAATGAGATAAGGTTTTAGGAGCATTATACCAAACTCAATGCTCTTATAAATATATAAATTGACGTGCTCTGATTGGCTGAGAAGCATTCTCTATAACTCAACAGTGCACGGAGCGCCGATTTGTTTGATTTTAACTACTGAATATTTTATAAAAGAAATAGAAAACTCGGCAGCAGTGCTCTATCAAGTTATAGAGTACTTGGGAATTTTAAGAAGACTCGAGAAGCGCTGAGAAGCACTCCGCTACGCGTCATGCTTCTCCTAACGCTTCTTTTGTCTTCTTAAATTCCCGCGTGCTCTATAACTCAATAGTTATAGGGCATGCTGCTTTGTTTTCTATTTTTCAATAAACATTCTACACTCATGCATTATTATAAATCATTTAATTGTCTATTTGTGTGTTTCTAGGTTGTCAAATTTGTAAATAAAAATGAAACTAAAGTTACTGTAGTCAATGAAAATGATATTGGAATTTTAAGGTTAGTCAAATCTATTTCAAATGATATAATAATAATAATAATTAAAGAGAGACGTGATGGTCTATTGGTCAGGGGATCGAAACCAGGGCCTAATGGTCTGGGTTTGATTCCCGGCCATGGGTTTATGTTTTTGTGTCCTTGAGCAAGACACTTTACTCTCTTTGTGCCTCATCTCCTTGGATAAGGGAGTAAAGCCAGAGGTCCCGCCTGCCTTCACCCTAACTTCCTATATAAGGTGGACGTAAAAGATCCTGTTGTGCTCTTCGAAAAGAGCAGGGGATTGTCTCCCGGCACAACAGTCAGGTCTCAAACAAGAGCATATAAGCCTCGAAGAGAGGGACTGCTCGGAAAAAAATACAGCAGATTTCGTACGACTATGAAAAGCTCACGGTACGAAACACGATCAAGGCATGAAAAGCCACATCAACAAATATAGAAATATTACACTCGTGGCACGCACACGGCATTGAACTTTTCAGTCACATGTAATCTGCTCTATATGCCAAACAAAGAGTTAAGATACAGTAATTTTGAAATTCATTGATAATTTGTGTCAAGACGTGTTACAAATTGCACATGGTTTGGGATTCATGTGATTGGGCTCTTGTGGTTTGGGCTTCCTGTGTTAAGGTTCTCTTAAGCAACCATCTTCCGTAAGCGAACATAGGTCCGAGGGTGGTCGCTTACAAGAGAGTTAACCGTATCATGATTATTTTTTAATGCCACTGATTAGCTTTTACTCGGCTAAACACATAGAAACATGAATAAAGTTGACCACGCTGGGCACAAATGGCGGGAAAATTACAAAAATTAAAAATTTTATAACTTTGGACTGCCTTGTCCAAATGAGAAACGGTTTTCGAATTTGTGTTGGCTATCTCAAGGCGCTTCAAAAACACATTGTTTGCGTAGCTTGAATCATTTTGAAATTATTTAAAAATCATTAGAAAACGATGCTAATAGCCATAGCCATAACACTAAAAATTATCTAGTTGAATTTGTTTGATCAATCCTTATATTCATGCCAAGTGTGATGGAAGTCTAACTTGTAATTTTCAAAATACTCTTAACTGGCCGATTTCGGGGTCATTTATGCCCGGCGTGGATTGATTAATTTTTGATTGATAGATTTAAAATAAAAATCAATGCAAGTATATTTGGACTCTTTTCTCAAGAATTTAATTTAATGTAATTTAATTCTTGAGAAAATGAAGTCAGTGACTTTGAAACGTTGAAATATACTTGCGTTAATTTTTTTATTTTTAGATACTATAACTAAATCGTTATTAATTGGCCAGTAACAAAACGAGTAGAGGACTGGGTACTAGTTTCCCTAATTAATGTAATTAAGAAACAAACCTCATAATTAAAGAGAGCACATCAAAATCTGTTAGATGCCTGAGTTTGGTTGCATTTGGTTGTATTCTGACCAAGATACACCCTCATAAAAATGCCTAAAAATGGAAGGAAATGTATGGATTGGAAGGACGCCTGTCCTTCCAATCCATACATTCCTTTGTAATTTTGGGCAGTTTTGAATGGCTGTAACTCACTCAATATCCAACCAAAAGCAACAACTCTCAGGAATCTTACATATCATGATCTGCTCTTTTATATTATCAGGTTCATTTCTTAATTACATTAATTAGGAAAACTAGTACCCAGTCCTTTACTCGTTTTGTTACTGGCGAATTAATAGAGTACTAAAGTGTGACGTCACGAAAAAATAAATTTTGGCTTTAACACTTTTTGGTTGCCCATTTAGATGGACAATCAAAAAGACGTTCACACTCCAAATGTGACGAGAATCGGTCAAATAGCAGCTGAGATATCGCCACTTGAATATATAATTTCCCCATACAAATCACTGTAATTTACGCTCTGTTACAAAAGTTTGGAACAGACCCGATAATACAGTGTTTTGCATTCAATTATACACCTTTTTCAAAAATCGTTGTCGCAAACAAAGCCACCGTCCAAACTCTGAAGCCTGTAAAGGATGTCGGTATTTCTTCTCTTATTATCGATATATCCATAGCATATTTTGGTTGTATGTATTTGTGTTATTTGACCATAACAAGTTGTTGTTGTGGTAGATATAAATAGAAATATTTCTTTGAAAAACGTGCCATAAATCACAAATTAAGTCCATATAACCGACATCCTTTGCAGGCTTCAGAGTGTGGACCGTAGCTTTGATTGCGACAACAATTTTTGAAATAGGTGTATATTCAAGTGGCCATATCTCAGCTGCTATTGGACGAATTATGGTCAAATTTGCTACGTGAACATCTTCATATATTGATTGTTAATTGTTATCAAATATAGATTAAAGAAAACAATAGCATCAATAACTTTACAAGGGAACAAATTGTCAGAAAACTCAGAAAGGTAAAATGATCATTGATTAAGGCTACGTTTACACGGTACCGGACAAAATTTTGACCGGTCAGAAAAAACATCCGCTTACGGGTTCCGTTCACACGGGACCGCGCCAATCGTGAAATAATTTGGACGCCTAACCGGACAAATATTCGACCTGCAAAATCGAGGACGATTTTTTATCCGGCCCGGTCAAAAAGTTGACCTTTACCGTGTAAACAGTTTGACCGGTCAAAAATTCGCCCGGTACCGTGTAAATGCAGCCATAAACAGTCGAGTGCGCATGGGCAGATGTTAAAAGCACTGACAAACCTTACAGTTGCCCGGTTCTGATGGTCTCGTCTGAGCAGAACGAAAATATTGATCGGTTCCGTCTGAACAGCATGTCCAGGTCGATCTTTTAACCGGTCAAAAATTCGTCCGGTACCGTGTAAACGTAGCCTTAATGATATGGTATGTAATACAATCACATCGCTGAACATAACAAACATACTGGACATAACATGTTTATTATGTTTGTTAATTATCACCAACCTGACGCCGCATACTTGAAAGCTGGTATACTGGTAAAAAAAATGAAAAAAACAAAAACGCGAAATTGCACCAAAAATAACGCGAAACCACATCACCACAAACAATCCCCCCCCCCCCCCCCCCCCCCCTCCACCAACAGTCTTTCTCAAGGTTTATATGTACAAACCTGGGCACCCAGGGGAAGTACTCGGGGGGTAACATGACGGGGAGGTTTGACGTATTTTTGGGGTTGACAATTTTCGTTCTTGGAATTTGGGGGGGGGGGGGGGGGGGGGGAGGGGGGGCAAGAGACCTGCCACATATTTTTTTTAGGTCTTAAAATGAAACCCATATTTTTTGGGAGTCCACATCTCTGAGTTTGTTTCGATCCGTGTATGCCATGTATTTTTTTGGGTGTAAAATTTCAGGTTTGAGTATTTTTGGGGGGTTGCAATATGAAGCTCCCCCCCCCCCCCCTCCTTCCCCCGTCATTTTACCCCCCGAGTACATCCGCTGGGCCTGGGGATCATAGCTCACGTGCATCGCTTACACCTGGGTTCAGAACATTATTCTTCAACATATCCAGTGAAAATTTTAGTATATTTACTTATCATTTGTTTTTTTAACAGCTGTGTTCAAAAGGCTAAAGAATTCTCCAGTAAAGGTTACAAAAAGTCTGTGAGTATAGCAAATAGACTACAATAGCCATCCTACACTTGCTATTATCAATGAAAAAACGATGTCAAATTTTCTTAACTACTGTATTTCTTTAATAAGAAACACAAATGCAAATAAGTTACAACGTTTTGAGATCGCCCGATATCATTATTAAATGAGGTTTATTGTAAATGATAGGTAATACAATGAAATTTGTAACACCGTAAAAAATGACTGGCTCTTCGAGCTTTAGCCTTTCGTCGGAGTAAAAGGAAAATATGTATGTAATTAATTTTACTCCGACGAAGGGCTAAAGCTCGAAACATCAGTAAAGTCAACATTTTTTACGGTGTTAGAAATTTCATTCTATTACCTATCGTTTATATAAAACACTGACACAGCCTATACTAGTTTACTCGCTAGTTTCTATTTCTATTTTTTACGGTGTTAGAAATTTCATTCTATTGCCTATCGTTTATATCAAACGCTGACGCAGCCTATACTAGTTTACTCTCTAGTTTCCTTTTAAGTAAAGTTAAGTCAACATTTTTTACAAATTTGTTACAAATTTCATTCTAATTACTATAGCTATCTTTCATATCAAACACTAATCATGACACAGCCTATACTAGTTTACTCGCTAATTTCCATTTATTGTAAAATAATATACAAGTGTAATTAGAGTGCTTACACTATGTCCATGAAATAGAATCTAAATAGTTCCTACCTAATAGTTTTTATTTAGTGACTATTAGTCACTATCACTCAACTGGAACAGCTTTAGTAACAATACACAAGGGAAATCAAATACTCAAAACCATAGAAAGTTAATACTTTATTCATTGTGTATTGTTACTACAGCTGTTCCACTAATAGTCACTAAATAAAAACTATTAGTTAGTAACTATTTAGATTTTATTTCATGGACATAGTGTAAGCACTCTATACAAATACCGTTCAATGGTTTAATTAAACAAAAAGACCAAGTAAATAGTTTTGCTTTATTATATTACACTGAGTAAAACCCCGCGTATATATAAGAACCACCTAGATTTTTCCAAGTTGACTTCAGCCTGAACAGGTTCTTATATAAATGGTGCTTAACTTGAAATCAGGCTATCTAGGTTCTATTAGCATCACTCACTTCATCATTATAACACCTTTCTTCCTATTTTATTTACATACAGGTCAATGCTTAATTTGCACGTGGTTCGGTTTTTTGTTGTTTTTTTTTGAAAAAAAAAAAAAAAAAATGAAAATTTCAGCCTGACAGGTTCTTAAATTTTAGGTTCTTATACGCGGGGTTTTACTGTATTATACAAGTACTTTTAATGGTTTAATCAAACAAGAGAGTCAAGTAAATGGCTTTATTATGTTTTATTTCTTAAAAGGCTTTGGCTCAGCTTAGGAAAAAGGCAGTACTCCAGAAAACACTTGATAGGACCTATGAAAGCCTGCACACTTTAGAAGAACTATTACACAGGATACAACAAGCAGATACCGACAAGATGGTAATTTTAAAGGCCCGTTCAAACGCACGCAACATTGTTGGCCAACAACACGCAACAATGTTAGGCCCAACATGTTGCGAGCGTTTGCACACCATGTTGGATGATGTTTGATGAAACTCATCCAACATTTCTTTTGTTCTCGTGTTCAACAAACCGTATCGCAACAATGTTCGTTCAACATGTTGGGCCCGTTTAATCGGGGTTTTATGAGTTATTTTCATTAACCCATGAAAGAAAAATGACTATTAATAATAATAATATGGCTTTATTAAAAAACTTAAACAGGAAGTTCCACAATAAAAAGGGCCATCTCACGTCAGCAGAGCTTCATGGCTGCCGATTTGTTGAAAAAACATGGTTGAGAGCACAGTTCCTATCTTGACATCTCAGAAATAATTTGCGATATAAAAAATAAAGATAGCTTCAAATCGTAAAATCAATGAATTAAATCGATTGCCTATTAAACACTTAATCATAAAAGACGAAAATAATATCGATTATGACAGAATTTATTGAAAAATTTAGGGTGAAAAGCTTGAAAAAAATTGTAACATCTCTTCAATCAGTCATACGTCTTAATCAAAACACGCGGGAAAATTCCCGCCAATTTTGTAAGCTGACGCGTTTGCATATCCGGGAGACCTTGCTTCGCAAAGAGAAAGAAGTACGTACTCTTCATTTTGAAGGAAATTGAACTTTACAACCAGGATTTAATTCGACATTCATTTGTCATATCAGATTGTTGATACTCTCAAGTCTGGATCAAGTACTCTCAAGGCCATTCAAGAGGGCTTGTCAGCTCAAGAAGTCGACAAAATCATGATGGATATTGAAGAGGTATTAAATCTTTATGGCAGAACTAAATTACTCTTACACTGAGGATGTACTCGAACCGTGAACACTTTAAGTTTTTTGTTCCTTTTAAAACCTTTTAAAACAATTTTTGTCTTGAATTTATTTATAGGACAATTTATATATATTTCTAGTTTTTATCCAAGTTTCTGTATTTTACATAGCATATTTTTAATAGTTTGTACATATATAATTATATAATTTTTTTTTATTGTATTAATTGTCACTGAAAAACCCCTATGGGGAGTTGTCAATAAAGAATTGTATTGTATTATATGAGCGAATAGATTAGAAATAAGATTTATTATGAACACTATCTAGTATTTGAACTCACTGCTTCATTTTTAGATGTATTGGAGCTGTAGAAGGGTTAGAAAATCATAACATTAAAAAAGTCAAGTGTTCACGGTTCGAGTATCCTCACTGTAGCCGAGACTAATGTACACTACAGCGGAACCCCGTTAATCCGGCTACCGAAGGGACAGTCCAAATTGGCCGTGTTAACGGGGTGGCCGTATTAAGCGGGTAAATTTTATAGAAAATGTATGGGCATGCATTTCGTCGGGACCTAAAAAACTGGCCGCAATAACGGGGTGGTCGTATTAAGCGGGTGGTCGTAAGGCGGGGTTCCTCTGTATAAATATACTGCAAATATACTTGAATAACTTTGGATGTATCGATAGGTCTGATATAATGAAATTTGTAACACCGTAAAAAATTTTAACTTAACTTTGCTGACGTTTCGAGCTTTAGCCCTTCGTCGGAGTAAAAGAGAAGGGCTAAAGCTCGAAACGTCAATAAAGTTATGTTAACATTTTTTACGGTGTTCATTTCATTCTATTACCTATCGTTTATATCAAACATCTACGCAGCCTTTATTAGTTTACTCGCTAGTTTCCATTTGGATGTATCGATTTGAAAACTGGGGGAGGGTCATCACTTTTTAAGAACCTAAAAAAGGGAGGGTCACAAAATAATAAACCACCAAAAATGAGGATTGTGCAAAAGAAGACACTGTGACATAGGGTAGGGTCAAGATATTATGATCCTTTACTTTGGGAGGGTCATGAAATTTTCATCACTTCATTTCAAAACTCCACCCCCCCCCCCTCCCCCCCTGCTAATTTCTGACAAGTCCCTTATTTGAGTAACCACTACTCAGTCGTTTTGACAGTGAGTAACTGTGGATGCATCGATTTTCTCAGTTATTTGAGTAACCACTACTCAGTCGTTTATGATTATGAGTAATTGTGGATGCATCGAGCATTGATTTGAGTGACCACTTAACTCAGCTATTTTGATTTAAAGCAATCTTAACAAACTCTCCATTTGTTTACAACAGACTCTGGATGATGCTGATGATATACAAGAGGCATTAGCTCAAGGTAATTTAATAACAAAAATAACTTTTATTGTCATCATCATCATTTTCGCCATAGTCATCATCACTATCATCATTATCATTATCATCATCACCATCGTCATTATCATCATCATCCCACCATCATTATCCCACCATCATCATCACAGTCGTCATCATCATCATCACCATCATCATTATCATCACCAGCATCACCATCGTCATTATCATCATCCTCGCCACCATCAACATCATCCCACCATCATCATCACAGTCATCATCATCATCATCACCATCATCATTATCATCATCCTCGCCACCATCAACATCATCCCACCATCATCATCACAGTCGTCACCATCATCACCACCACCACCATCATTATTATCATCACTATCACCATCACCATCGTCATTATCATCATCACCATCATCATCATCACCACCAACATCATTGTCATCATCACCACCACCACCATCACCATTATCACCAACATCATTATCATAATCATTATGTTCTGATCTTCAAAACAAAAAACAGAGCAAACGAATATATATTCAGTATTTCTAAAGCAGAGGCTAGTTGTAAGACGCCTGGATAAAGTTATCCACTGGATAAGAGTTATCTAGTGTATATAACTATTTTGTATCTAGGTTTTATCCGTTGAATAGGGATTTAACCAGTGGATAGCGCTATTCAGGCTTCGAACAACCGGCCCCAGATCAGTCCAAATATTTTTTTATAGTTCATTACTGATTAGACATATAAAAACACTCAGGCTGTGCAATTGGGTTTTTTGGTCATCAAGCAATCGGGAACTTCACTTTCTTTTCAATTAACACTACAAACATTACGTTATCTTCAGTCAAAATTCCATTCACAATAAATACACTCATTAGTTTTAGAAATCCTATATCAGGGAATGAATGGGGGGTCCCAATATCAGTTAACAGCTAAATTTTAGCAATTTTCTCAGTTATCAGTTTTAACTAATTAAAAATTAAAAACAAAGAAATATTTATTTTCAAATTCATTAATTAAAAACAAAGAAATATCAGCTAACAGTTATCCTAAAAAGACACGGAATTCTTAGTTAACAGTTAATTTTATAGCCGTTTCTCAGTTAACAGTTAATCCCATTCAGACCCTGATATAGCCTCTAGAACAGCATTTTTAATACATTTTTATCAAAAGCTTTATTCTTCATGATCAGTTCAAAGTAATTATATTTCACCGCTCGCCCATTAAGTTATCATCCCAATATTCGTAGTTCTGATCAAGAAGGGGACAGTGAGATCGAGAAATATTCAATAAGCGCTCGAGTCAATCGGTATGTCTTTTTAACTGTATGTTAACATTGAACATGGAATAAGAATTATGAAATCTATCTTCACACTAAATTTTAAAATGCTAGTGTTAGACTACGACTCCCTACCTTTTAAGTATTAATTATTGATTTATCAATTTATATAATTATGTCTAGTAATTGCTACAAGCATAGACAAGTAGTAATCGTTTCGGGTTACTCGCATTTTGTTATTCAAGATAATTCTTTTAGTTTCAAGTTCGGAATCGTTAGAAACGTTTTGAATAAGTCATTGTAAGACTTAGTTTCGTTCTTGTCTTAATTTTGTAAAGAATTGACTTAGTTTTAAGTAATGACGCAGTTCATGAATTAGAGTTTTATTTACACCTATAGTCAAGTGAGTAACATGACGTACATAGAACCAAGGTCGTTCTGAGTAGGGAATTCCCCTCAGAACGAACCATTCCCTTAATTGGAAAATGTTTACATTAATCTTACGGCACGTTGGGAGTTCTGTTTGGGTTATGTCTCACACATATAAATCCGATGTAATAAGAATTGTAGTTAGTCGAACTTGAAGTTAGAAGCACAAGAAGTAAAGAATAAAAAAGTTTACAAAAGAAAGAACTAAAGGTACGTTTTCACTGCTGCGATGATCCCGTAGTCCAACACTAGTATCCAGCATTTAGAGCGAACTATGTGGTATCACATAACATTTCTTTAAGTGTATTTTTGATAGACAATGTTAACTGCATATCTAAATTTACTATATAGTTAAAGTGATAATTTAATCCCAAGTTCCACCAAGTTCCGTTTAATCAGATATTATCCCTTTTGGCTAGATTGAGGAGATTTTCATGCACACATACCCAATCCCAAAGGGTATCGATGATCCTATTTTTTAGTACTAAAAACTGCGTCTCAATAGACGACTTTCATAAATGGCCGCCACTATAATTATCATAATTTTTAATTATCATTTGATAGACATTCACCATAACAATAACTTGTGAAAGTTTGACAAAAAAAAACGATTAAATTTGCAAGAAGCTATAAGAGCTTGAAAAATCAGAAAAACACCAAGGCCTCAGCAGAAAATATTTACATACAAATCTCTACATTTTTCATTGAGCATAACTTCTTTGGTATTTTAGCCAGAGCATCAAAACCTTCCAAACATGTCTATTTCAGGTGGTTCTTTCATATGACAGTGCTTAAATATTAAAACATCTGTTTAGTTGAAAAAACATTTTCCGGTACATATTATGGTATTTTTTTTTTTTTTTTTTAATAATTTTTTATTAATAATTAACGACACACAAAATTTACACTTAAAGAGTGCCACAATAAAATAATGTGACACACGAGAAGACACACACTAAAAAATTTTTAAAAAAAAATATGGTATTTATGAAAGTGGTCTGTTGCATTCAGAGAAATTCTAACGAACTTCTTGAATTTAGAACAAAAAGCGAGATACTGACATGCCTAATATCTTAGAAAAAAACTTACTCAATAGTATAATAAAAAAAAGTTTTATTTCACGACGTTTCGGAGTCATACTGACGCCATCATCAGGTAAATGTAATTTAATTTATGAAATGCTATTCATAAGACAAAGAAAACCAACTCTTAATGTCCAATCGGACTCCCTTGGGGCAAAAATGTTCTTGTAAATTATTCATAGGTCAGTATCATTTATATTATTCTCTTACTGTCATGCTTTTATACGTTTACATTTACCTCATGATGGCGTCAGTATGACTCCGAAACGTCTTGAAATAAAGCTTTTTTGTATTAGTTTCATTATATTTTGCTTTACTAATTCAATTGTATAAAATAGAAGATAATAACACGGGCGCGCCTATAGATACGGATTTTATCTTAATTCGAGTGTTCAATTAATATCTCACCAAGCGCCCATGTAATGTTCTGTTTATTATATAAACTCATGACAAATGAAATAGCAAAAGTTTAATCAAGATATGCATCAAAAATTCTTAATAACATGTAATGTTCACAATGTGAAGATATCCCTTTTTCGCGCGGGAGATCACCTGATATTTCACTGAAGTTTATATACTAATTAATATTATTATTTCTTTCGTGTACTTTATCTCACTGTTCCCTTCTTGATCAGAACTACGAATATTGGGGAGATAGCTTAATGGGCAAGCGGTGAAATATAATTACTTTGAACTGAAGAATGTAGCTTTTATGAAAAAATTATTTTCAATGCAGTTCTAGAGTAACATGATAGCGTTCAAATGCGGCGCTTACTCATAAAATCCTTCATGGTATTGCTCCATCGTATTTAAGTGATCTTCTCTAGCTATACACTCCTGGTCGTGCTTTACGTTCTCAATCAAAAATGTTACTGTACAAGCCGCGTTTTAACCGAAAACGTTATGGTCAAAGAGCATTTCAAGTTGCGGCGCCTCCCTATTGATCAAAAACAGTTTGACTTTAGATTTTTATTTATTTATTTATTACACTTTCAACAGAGTTGTGGAATGTCTAACAGGTGGAATTACACCTATAACCTAGCCATCCATGTAAAACATAATAGTATAACTTAGAAAAAAGTTACAAAGTAAATTACTGCATTACGGCCTACATTTTGAGCAGTGGCAACTAGTAACCCAAGAACAGGTGTCACTAGTTGCAAAAGAAGTTAAAAATAAATTATAATAATAAATTAAGAGCTGCTCATTAAAAGACTTAAGATTGGTACATTGTCTAAGCTCAAGGTAGATTGTTCCAGAGGGGTATTACTCGATTCGAAAAAGATGTAGGGAAATTCTCGGTCTTATAATAGGATGAATTATATAGGGGTCCCTTTGTTGCCCTTCTTGTACGTCTAGTCGGTATATATATTCATTTAAGAAAAAATTAAAAAATTATCTTTTTAAAAAAGCTTATAGATTATAAATAGTATATTATAATTATCTTCTTAATAATCTATACATAGAAATATTATCAGTGGAACACAATATAGATATCAACCTTAGTATACATTTTACATATATTTTTAGCATATACGTATATAGGATTTCTCGAGTAATTTTAAATTAGTCATTTATTGTTACACTGATATATATCTATATTTTAGCCTTTTAGTTTTGTAAAGCGCCTTGAATCCCAGACATGTGCGCTCATTTAATATATTATTATTATTATTATTATTATTATTATTATTATTATTATTATTATTATTATTATTATTATTATTATTATTATTATTATTATTATTATTATTATTATTATTATTATTATTATTATTATTATTATTTAGTAGAATTTTGATGTTCTCTGGCTTTTATTTTTAAAGTTGAGCTTTCGACCTTTAGCACTAAGGTCTTTAACAGTAGTGAAGAACAAACATAAATTTTGAATTGTAAATGAGATGGATGTAAATTAAATTATTATTATTATTTTTATTATTTATTTAAGTAAATACGATATACCAATTAAGGTCACGTATTTAGGTGTTATTTAAAAACCATTGTTACTTTCGGTCACTTTATATCACGTGGTTTGGAGTATTTAAAAACATCTTGACTATTTCGCTCATTGTTTCCCTGCTGCACTTTGCGCCGTGAACACTGAGCTTATCACTAGAAAGATGAATTCTTCACGAGAGCTTTGCCCTAAAATGACAATGTCACATAACAGAGATCCGTCATCTTTTGACTTCAGCACTGGTGTCATCGTGTGTATTATGAATGGACTTCTAGCACTGCCTACAGCTGTCCTGAACTTACTCCTTATTCTTTCTATCTTAACCGCACCAAGTCTACGGCGGCCGTCGTATATTTTGATCTGCGCGCTTGGCTTCACCGACTTCGGCGTTGGGTTACTAGTTCAGCCACTTTACATAGCAAGAAAGATCAAGTTCATGATGGGAGACTTTGAAGCTTACTGCGTACTTCTAAAAACTGGGAATATAGTCGCTCATATAATCTGTAGCCCGTCGTTTTTTATCGTTACAGCCATAAGTATCGATAGGTATTTAGCTATTTACCTTCGAGTGTCTTATAGTCTCTATGTTACTAACCGAGCTGTTCTACTGTATCTTGCATTCTCCGTTGTCTGCGCTTGTTGTATCACCGTATCCAGGTTCCACGCCACAAGTCCTAAGTACATGGGATTCGGTGCGTTCTTCCTCTGCGTCTTTCTCATCATAATCCTATTCTGTTACTTCAAGTCGTTGAAAGAACTCCGCCGTATACAAGCCAAGGCTACAGTTATTAAAGCGACCTCCAACCAGCCAGTTTCAAAGCACCGTAAAGTACTGGCGACGCTGATGATGATCGTTACTGCTCTGTTCATGTGCTATGTACCATTTGTGGTAGTCGTTATTGCTATAGCCATTGATGGAAGATCCAAGGCTTACATGATTGCTTGGGAAGTAACTGCGACCATGATGTTTTTCAATTCCTGTTTGAATCCCATTCTTCACTTTTCACGGCTTAAAGAGCTGAGGCAATCTTGTCGAGCCCTATTCGGCAAACAAAGTTAGTACCACCTGTCTTTTTTGTTTTTAATTTAACCGTTACATTGATATATATTGTCGACCTTTTTTATGTAATATCTACAATATGAGCGACCGATTCATACAGATCGGATACGAATATTGTATAGTACTTATAAAACTCCAACTTTAGGGTTTTTTTTCATATCAGTTTTACTCAACGGTTCAAGATGAAAGCAAATTAATGAGTTTTATTACAGTCTTTATTGACTCCTTTATTGATATTTTGTTGTTTACTTTTTGACTTGTTTGCTGTAAATGTTTTCAAAACTGAAATTACTAGGTGGTTGTTAATAAAGTAGGTAGTTATTACTTAAGTAAATTAATGAGTTTTACAACAGTTTTTATTGATATTTTATTGTTTACTTTTTGACTTGTTACTCACTGCAAAAACGACCGAGTAGTGGTTACTCAAATAACTGAGTAAATCGATGCATCCACAGTTACTCACTGCAAAAACGACTAAGTAGTGGTTACTCAAATAACTGAGTAAATCGATGCATCCACAGTTACTCACTGCAAAAACGATTGAGTATTAGTTGCTCAAAAAAAAACTGAGTAAATCGATGCATACACAAAAATTCACTGCAAAAACGACTCCGGAGTAGTGGTTGCTCAAATAACTAAATAAATCGATGCATACACAATAACTCACTGCAAAAACGACTGAGTAGTGGTTACTCAAATAACTAAATAAATCGATGCATCCACAGTTACTCACTGCAAAAACGACTGAGTAGTGGTTACTCAAATAACTAAATAAATCGATGCATCCACAGTTACTTACTGTAAAAACAAATAACTAAGATGAACCTACTTTTACTCCGAACGAAAACGCGCAACATGCAGCCATCTTTACAAGAACGACTAAGCAGTGGTTACACAAATTGCAGAAATTGCATATTAATATGCGTACTAAAAAAGTTTGTTTTTTTTGGTGTTGTTTTTCTTTTGCGTATAAATATCCATTGAACTCACGTCTTAAATCACGTTTTGTATAAAAAAATATTACTTTCGCAAGATTAACAAAAGATATTGTCACAAGTACCTTGTAGATTTTTTTTTTTGAAGGACTAACATCCGATACTTAGTCAATAAATTATCTTCTCAATTCTTCTCAATGAAGCCAATATTTAAAATGTTGAAGTTAATTGCTGGCTATAATATCCATATCATTGGATATTTCAATGAACAGAGGCACTTTCATTTTCGATTCTTAGAAATGCTATCCGACTTTAACTGATTTAATCCATCTACGCTGCATTACA
Source organism: Metridium senile (assembly GCA_949775045.1). Lineage (NCBI taxonomy): Eukaryota > Metazoa > Cnidaria > Anthozoa > Actiniaria > Metridiidae > Metridium > Metridium senile. The sequence goes on from OX459107.1 coordinate 14,962,745, forward strand.
AACTGAACATAGTAGAGAAAATAAAGATACATAAACTATAAGAAAACTAATAAGGCAAAAATACAACAACTATAAGGTAGACGTACCTATTATCGCGCACCGATCCTATTATCGTGCTTTTCGTAAAAAATAATGTATATTTCTGTGCAAATGCAACATTTGTCAAATAGTACAGCGGTGCTGGATAACATGGAACTGGTCTATTGATAACAAAAAAGACCGATGGGCATTTAGCAAAACTAGAAGGCATATCTGACGTTTATGAATATAAACTAGCGAGTAAACTAGTATAGGCTGCGTCGGTGTTTGATATAAAAAACGATAGGTAATATAATGAAATTTGTAACACCGAAAAAATAGAAATAGAAACTAGCGAGTAAACTAGTATAGGCTGCGTCGGTGTTTGATATAAACGATAGGTAATAGAATGAAATTTGTAGCACCGTAAAAAATGGAAACTAGCGAGTAAACTAGTATAGGCTGCGTCGGTGTTTTATATAAACGATAGGTAATATAATGAAAGTTCTAACACCGAAAAAATAGAAACTAGCGAGAAAACTAGTATAGGCTGCATTGGTGTTTGATATAAACGATAGGTAATAGAATGAAATTTGTAACACCGTAAAATAACAGAAATGGAAACTAGCGAGTAAACTAGTATAGGATGCGTCGGTGTTTGATATAAACGATAGGTAATAGAATGAAATTTGTAACACCATAAAAAATGCTAACTTAACTTTACTGATGTTTTGAGTTTTGGCTCCTATTTTACTCCGACGCAGGGCTAAAGCTCGAAGCGTCAGTAAAGTTAAGTCAATATTTTTTACGGTGTTACAAATTTCATTATATAACCTGACGTTAACAAGTGTCCGGTCTTAGTCCAACCCCCAACAAAGAACGCCTTGAAACACACGCTCAAGTGTTTTAAGATTAAAAGATTTTAAGATTAATCATAACTATTACAATTTCCTCGAATCTGATTGGTTGACAGACAACTCTATTTTCCACTAATCAATCTTGTTTTTGTAATCGTACAGTGTAATCGGATAGTTGGCTGTAATCGGACAGTTGTTATCGGACAGTTTTATGAGCCAATGATTTTACTGCTTTCAGATTAATCAACCAATCACTGAATTGATACAAATCACTATAGCAACGAAAATTATTCTAAAAAAAAATGAGTTTTTTTCAAAAATGGAGGATTTTTTCATTTTTATTAGAAACCCCACACATTTTTCTCTGAAATTGTAATAGTTATGATTAATTGGTAATCGAAGTTTGTGTCGTCCAATTATGTCTGTAATCATACTCGTGATAAACAAATCGGACTCCCGCTACACGGTCGTCCGATTTTGTAATCACTCGTATGATCGATTACAGACCGAATTGGACTCCACTCAGTCCAATTACCATCATTAATTAAAAATTAAGATTAAAATTAACGATACTAAAGTCGGTGGATACACAGCGTGTAATATGATAAAAAAATAATATAATAACTTTACTAGAAAAGTTACAGCGGAACCCCGTTAATCCGGCCACTGAAGGAACAGCCCAATGTGGCCGTATTAAGCGGGTAAATTTTATAGAAAATGTATGGGCATGCATTTCGTAGGGACCTAAAAAAAACTGGCTGCAATAACGGGGTGGCCGTATTAAGCGGGTGGCCGTGAGGCGGGGTTCCACTGTACACACGACCTAGAGTACTGAGATGTGATCCCCGCTTGATTCGTGGTTATTTTATGTTTTAAGGGGAACAATAGGTAATAGAATGAATTTGTAACACCGTAAAAAATGTTTACTGACGTTTCGAGCCTTAGCTCTTCGTCCTTTTTAACTCCGATGAAGGGCTAAAGCTCGAAAAGTCAACATTTTTTACTGTGTTACAAATTTCATTCTAATACCTATCGTTTATATCAAACACCGACGCAGCCTATACTAGTTTACTCGCTAGTTGCTATTTCTATTTTTTAGGGTGTTACAAATTTCATTCTATTACCTATCGTTTATATCAAACACCGACGCAGCCTATACTAGTTTACTTGCTAGTTTCTATTTAAGGAAAGCACTTAATTAAAACGATAACGGCGTATTGGAGCCCGTTAAATTAATCAATCAAGAAGTAGCCATGCATTGACAGCTTGCTCGACCTTAAGGGTCTCACCATGCATCTCTTCACTTATTTACTTTATCTAGTCTCTCCCGCATCCGAACACATTATGGCAGAATGTTCAAGTTGAGAATTTAATATTGGACGAAAAAACAAATCTGGTCTCTCCCGCAGTCTATTTTTATTGCTGCATTTCCCGTGGCGAAACTACACCCTTTCCGAGAAACTTTGTCACCCGTGAAGTGAAAAGCCTACACGCTAGTAGTGCAGGGGATTATGGGTTACTTAGGTTTACTTTATTAGAATGCAGGGATTTTCATGGCCACATTACTACACTGCTACACTTGTCAATATGTTATTGAGAAATGTCCATTTTGACTTATCAAACAACTTTAATTTCAATTTCAATTTTATTAAAGAAGAAATAATTTTTACAAATATGTATTTAACCTGCTATTCTAGGCAAGTTAAATTTATTTACAATAGTTAAAATTAGTTTACTCATATATTATTAGATATTTCGAATGTATATTGTATATAAATATTTAAATAATAAAGGGAAGAAGAAGGTAATAGAAAAGAAGAACAGATAACTATAAGGACAACGACAACCAGATTTACTTAAATAGTTTTGAAATATCGACATCATAACCGTTTGCAATTAAATTATTAAAAAGGGCTGACATTTTTAGATTTCTTTTAGACAACTTCCTAATATGTGCTGGTATTTGATTCCATAGACGAGTACCTAAACGTGAAAAAGAATTTCTTTGAGTATTCAAACGAGAATGTTTTGTATAGAAATTACCATTAGAGGAAGATCTTGTATTATAGCTATGTATGTTTTTAACACGAGTAAAAAGACTAGCAATATTAGTGGGGACCTTGTTATTTTCGACATCGTACATAAGTTGTGCTATTAAAAATAGGTAGTGTGACGTCACTGGTAGAATTTTAGTTTCCAAAAAAAGTGGTATAGCACTATTAGTTGATTTAACAAAAAATATCGATGTGATGGCGCGCTTCTGCAGGATCAAAAGTTTATTGGTGAGCTTTTTGCAAGCTTGACAACAAGAAAGGCGTTCCGAATGCACATTTAGTTTCTGAACTGATCCATGATCCTTTGCGCCACTAGCTTGTGTGCTTTTCACGGGTGACAAACTTTTTCGGTAAGGGTGCATACATTGGATTCATCCGAACACATTATGGCAGAATATTTAAGTCGAGAATTCAATATTCAGTGCAAAACGTCTTCCGAGCAAACTTGTTACTAAGTGGCCGTTAAGATCATTCAGAGATCTCACATTGTCTTAATATTTTATGGAGCATTAGATTTTATTATGTCAATTTTATTATCAGGAAATAAACAGTAGGTTAAAGAAGGGCGTAGAAAAATTAGTTACCTTATTGAATTGAATTAATTAAAATAAAGTGCACGAAGAAACGTTTTAGAAGATTCCAGAAAATCTTCACATTGGCCTTTTATCTTTTGGAGTATTCCTTTTTTCATATCAATCAAAAAACCTGCGTGTTGCATCCGTAATTTCCTAGGAAGAAAATTCCACATGCAATACATAGGAAAAAGTGAATCAAACAATCTAGTCTCCCGCATACATGCACACACAAATTAATCATTTTTAATTGGAATTTTTTTGACTGAGTGAATAAATGAATGGATGAATGGATGATTGGATGGATGAATAAATGATTTGATGAATGGATGATAGGATGATAGGATGAATGAATGAATAGATGGATGGACGGATGAGTGAATGAATGGATGGGTGATAGGATAAATAAATGGATGAATGAATAGATGGATGGACGGATTAGTGAATGGATGGATGGGTGACAGGATAAATAAATGGATGGATGGATAAATGAATGATTGAATGACTGATCATGAGTGAATGACTGAAGGTCTTAGGTTCGAATGAATGAAACTTGTCAAGGAAAACTTGTAGTAAAATTCGCTTGAATCGCTTGATTTTATATTACTCATATATTTTTGTACATCTTTTAACAATTTTTTTACATTATAATAATTGATTAATTAAAGAAGAAAAATAGAATTATGTTATACTAGTTTCTATCTATATTACATAGTACTTAGATGAAAGGATAACTTTAAAAATAATTTAGTATTTTTGTTGGAGCCTGGAGGTCAAATTAACAATATATTTTCTAGTTGACCTCCATCCTTTTGATATTGAACAAATGATATGAAGAAATGATATGAAGAAATGCTTTTTGTCTTTCCAACAACGTGAATTGAATGATATGATACTGATTCTATTTTCTCTTTCAAAGGCAATCAGTCAGTGGAAGAGCGAAATCAACAAAAGTTGGACTATAATGTGGACGATTTTGAAAAAGATCTGGCAGATATGGCACTTGAAACGGCTCTTGAAACAGGTAATGATAAGTAGAGCACAGTTTGTATGTATTAGTTTATTTGTTACTTGTTTATATACTTTTCTGTTGTTTTTTGTTGTTGTTGAATGATTGGTTGGTTGGTTTGTGTGTGTTTGTTGTTTTTTTGTTTGTTTGCTTGCTTACTTTTTTGTTTGTCTTTCTGTTGTTTTTGTCTGTTTGTTTGTTTGTTTTTGTTTGTTTGTTTTTGTTTGTTTGTCTGTTTGTTTTTTGTTTGTCTTTCTGTTGTTTTTGTCTGTCTGATTGTTTGTTTGTTTGTTTGTTTGTTTGTTTGTTTGCGTATTTGTTTTTTGTTTGTTTGTTTTTTGTTTGTTTGTTCGTTTGTTTGTTTGTTTTTTGTTTGTTTGTTCGTTTGTTTGTCTGTTTGTTTTGTTTATTTGTTTTTTTATTTATTTATTTATTTATTTATTTATTTATTTATTTTATGTATTTATTTATTTTATTTATTTATTTATTTATTTATTTATTTATTTATTTATTTATTTGTTTATTTATTTATGTATTTATTTATTTATTTATTTATTTATTTATTTATTTATTTATTTATTTATTTATTTATTTATTTATTTATTTATTTATTTATTTATTTATTTATTTATTTATCCTCAGGCATCGAGGCGAATGAACCACAAGAAGTAGAAGTAAGTAATACCATTTTTTTGCAAATATATTTGTTACGACCTATTTACGACCTTGTTACGACCTTATTATCCATGAAACACACTTGTGTATCGCTCGAAGCAACTTTGACTGGAGAGTTAGTCTAGCTTTTATTTTGACGATTTAAGAAGCAAGGATGGCACAGTTGGTTTGTGCGCAGCTTTCGGTGCGAGAGGTCCCGAGTTCAATTCCCAGTGACCTCGCATCCTTGTTTCGACTTCTCTTCTTTCCGTGTAGATTTAAGTAGCTTTAAATACCCTTAAAAACGGAGCACTGATGGAGAGAGGGAAGTAAAATGAGTGCACCGTCGGCTCTCTGGAAGATTAGCTTCGGCTAAAGGGGCTTCCGACGTAAAATACTGTTCTTTACTTTACTTTACTTTATATTTTTTCTTCCATTAAGGTGTCTCCAAACCCATCCGGTCCACGGGAAAGCATAGAGAATAGCCAAGCTTGGAACTTACCAGATCCTCCAACTTCCTCGCCATCAGGGTCAACATCGTCAAAGAAGTTCAAACAACCAGTGTATTCGTGATAGGCAATTTGAATTATGACGTCATGTACTACAATTACCACAATGCAATGCCTACTTTCTTTATAAATGGAAACTAGCAAGTAAACTAGTATAAGCTGTGTCGGTGTTTGATATAAACGATAGGCAATAGAATGAAATGTGTAACACCGTAAAAAATAGAAATAGAAACTAGCAAGTAAACTAGTATAGGCTGCGTCGGTGTTTGATATAAACGATAGGTAAAATAATGAAATTTGTAACACCGTAAAAAATGTTGACTTAACTTTACTGACGTTTCGAGCTTTATCCTTTCGTCGGAGTCTCTTTTACTTCTACAAAGGGCTAAAGTTCGAAACGTCAGTAAAGTTAAGTCAACATATTTTTACGGTGTTACAAATTTCATCATATTACCTATACTTTCTTGATAGACCTTTTCACAGTTCCGTTCAGTGGCCACAACTAAATAGTACCAAGTCGAGGTTCCAGTTGCTGCGCATCTAGCGAAACTATAATTTGTCATGTGCAGCAACTGGAACCTCGACTTGGAACTATCATTCGTGACCACTGAACGGAACTGCGAAAAGGACTATTCCAATATTCTCAAGAGGGAATACAAATCTGAAAAATAAGAAAGAAAATTCGAAAGGCATTCTGGTACTAGTAGTAAAATGACGTCATCGTGATAACCGCCTATTAGCCAATGCAGAATCGAGTATAGGCCTGGGTTCGAGTTAAATACCGCAAAGGCGCTTGGGATCGTTACTCAGGACAGCGACGTCATTTTGCTATTGTGCGTTCGATGTAACATTCCCAAACGCCTTTGCGGTACTTAACTCGACCCAGGCCTTATCTCCTTTCTGCATTAGCGAATTGAAAGACGTTTAGTATATTCTGCTGTTTGTATCAGCAGTGACGCATCTAAACGATCGAAAATAGAATAAGGGAGGAAAAGGGGCCATGGGTAACAAGCTGCGTTGTGTGCAAAATAATTAACGTAGAGGTAGTGAGTGTGTGTCTGAGTCTCCCCAATTAGCCACTGGCTAAATACATTGAGACGTTAAAAAAGTGATTTTTTTTTTTTTTAAACTTCGTAGAGGTCAAACAAATCATATCAGTCAAAATGATAATGGATACTACCTAATAAACCTACCTAATACTTTATTTAATAGAGTGATTTCACAGGACTGTGAAATAATAACAAAGCTAATAGACACTGGTAGACTCTAAGCCCATTATACTCTTTTGTCGATATATGACTATTAGACACTAGTAAACACTGACTATTAGTAATTGCAACACCCTGGGGGAGGGGAGGGACTTGAATGTAAATTATTTGATTTCTTTTTTTAAATATTTGAATTAAGCCTAGATGATAGTGTTTTTCTTTACATTTTGGCACAAGTAGCATGTATCTCAAGTTTGTATATACACACAAAAATCTTTGTCGCAACCGAAGCTATAGTCCACACTCTAAAGCCTGCAAACGATTTCGGTTATATGGGCATAACTTGTAATTTATTACACGGTTTTTAAAGAAATATTTCTATTTATATCTACCGCTGCAACAACTTGTTATGATTATATAACACAAACACAAACAACCAAAATATGCTATGAATAAATCGATAACAAGAGAAGAAATGCCGACATCCTTTGCAGGCTTCAGAGTGTGGACTTTGGCTTTGTTTGCGACAACGAGTTTTGAAATAGGTGTATTTTGATATTGGAATAATAGACGATTTAAACTTGTATGTTTTGCAGATATCTCTCCCTAACGAGGCTCTTCCGTGAAGTCCACTTCACACACACTACCACTACACTCAGTATTTACAACTATCACTCCCCATCGGGGCTCTTCTATGAGGTTCACTCCACACACACTACCACTACACTAAGTATTTACAACCATCACTCCCCATCGGGGCTATTCTGTGAGGTTCACTCCACATACACTACCACTACACTCAGTATTTACAACCATCACTCCCCATCGGGGCTCTTCTGTGAGGTTCACTCCACATACACTACCACTACACTCAGTATTTACAACTATCACTCCCCATCGGGGCTCTTCTATGAGGTTCACTCCACACACGCTACCAGTACTGACTCAGTATTTACAACCATCACTCCCCATCGGGGCCCTTCTGTGAGGTTCACTCCACACACACTACCACTACACTCAGTATTTACAACTATCACTCCCCATTGTGGTTTTCCTGTGAGGTTCGCTCCACACACACTACCACTACACTAGTGAAAAACTACTACATCCAGTATTTATAACAAAAGCCAGCGCCCGCAGATTCTCAACAATTTCCTGCAAAATTCAAGGAAAACTAATGAATACGTTGCAACTTCTAGATCTGTGTTCAGAGAGGCGGAAAAAGCGCAACCCAAAGAAACATGCATGCTTTACAAAGCGAACTCCGTGCTAGTTAAAAGTATACACAGTTTAATATTATACTGCAAATCTTGTATATGTAATGATTTATAGCCTAAATGTTTACGATTCCTTTTGCTATGTAAACAAACTGTAACACCATAGTGAAATAGAGCATCTTGAACTTCGGCACCCTAAGGTTTAGATTCTGGGATGTTTCAGCTGTGAACTAGTGTCAATCAGTTCATGACAGCGCTTGCTTGAAAGCGTTTGAGATTACACATACGAAATTGGCTTATTTCACTATGACATCACATCAAAACAATATATTCTTTTCACGCATGGTCGCCAGGGCGACAAAATTAATGTAACAAAATAATTGATAACAAAATAAAGTTTAATTGTTGAGATAGCTAACAGTATGTACAGTTAAATATTAAACTACAAAACTATAAGGAATAAAGATTTCGCCTAAATTTTTACGATTCTTTGTCCATGTAAACAAACTATGGTTGGCCGAGTGGAATCGCCTCTTTTAACACACCTCAAATGGCAAATGCCTGACTTAAACCAACAAGTCGCTCATGTTAATTTAACTTTAAGAGCGAGTCCGTGTGAAAACCATGCAAAATCGAAAAATGTGTCTACAACGGGTATCACCGATTTCTTTCATTTTTGGCCGAGATATGTATTTTAGTGTAAATATTAATAACTGTGTGCAATATAAAACAAAAATATTAAATTCTCTAGCAGATATCGAGGTTTAAGGGAATGTAGTCAGACGAACGATAAAAATTGCTTGAAATTTACACCAACTTTACAAATCAATTTCTCTAAAAATATAGCTTTTTTCTTACCTGGAATTCGTACAGACCTACTACAACATATAATAAATACAACGACAGTATCAAAGTATCAAAAGATTTATTTAAAGAAAATTTTTGCTTATTTACATATCAGGCTATGAAATCTACATTTTGAGTATGCATTCTTAACAATTCGATATACAAGATCCGGCAACTTTTTAAAACCACAAAGTTTGACTTTTATGTACAACTGATAATGGTTAACAAATACAAAGAAAAAAATTTCTGTAAAGTTTTAAGGGTGAAGAGATACAGTATCACGAATTTCGCGTTTTTACACGTATCCAATCATAAGACTAATGACCATTTGCGACTAAAAAAGCCGATAAGTTTTAAAATACTTACCTAAAAACAACAGCTAATGTAGTAGGGCGATTTAAGAAGTCATAAATGTACAATGTTAAAATATTTTAACTATACGCTGTTTTTTATTTTTTTTATTTTCCGAAAGAAATACACACAAAAACATGCCGAGTTTGCATCAACGATAATGCTAAGCTGATCAAATAGTTCAAATTACAACAAAGAGCCTTGAGTTGATTTTAACATGTATAAATATTCGAAACTTACATCTTTAAGACAGCAGATTCGTAAAATAAAAGTCGAAAACGTGAAAATTATCCAAATGACAACGACAGCGTAGCCAAGTGTGATTATCAGTACTAAACAATCAACTGTCATGAACTGGTTCCCGGTCGTTAACCATTTTAGAGTTAACTTTCAGAAAAGCATGTTATTATGACATAAAAAATGGAATGAAATAATAGTAATAATAACAATAAAATAAAATAATGCCGGCCCAACAGAGATCGTAAAGTGAGTTAGCGATTCTCTTCCGTCAAACAAATTGTCTATTAAAATATTATTTGCATACTAATGTCAGTGAAAACAAATTTTAGCCTAACGATGTATTCTACGGGTATCAGAACGTTAAAACTAAATAAATGTATATTTTTTGGACCAACTATTCTTTTTGAAATAATATTTTTTACCTAGCTGTTTTTTTGTTCACATTGTCAGTTGTTTATAATAATTATCACTAGACTAGACCAATTATGTTTGATTGACGGAAGAGAATCGCTTCACAGTCCTTTGGCGGGAATGGCAAGTATTTTAATACTTAAAAATCGATGGTAATCCAGATTCATCTTATTCACTCTCTAGATATCTCAACGTAAAAAAGAAACAGCTCAATTCAAAGCTCTTCAATACTAGTCAATATATATAGTATTCAATGAAAATTCCTTTAAACGATAATAAACTATTTAGTATTTTTAATTTCACCGAAACTCAGATGGGATCGAAAATGCAACCCTTACTTAGATGTAACAATACCTTGACCATCTTCGCATAACATTCTCCATGTTTCGAATATCTCTTGAGAAATACGCTTTGCATGTCCACCTCTGGCAGGCTTTTGTTTAGAATCGTGTGGAGGATGCTTACAGACTCGACTGGGACGCCAGCCTAAACCAAAGTGGTCTCTATGCAGCGGACATATTGTCATATCATCTGTATTTTCAGTTTTAAAAACACCAGCTCTTAAAAGACAAAGTTCCCACTCGTACTTCACATCTTTGGAAGAAGTTTTTAAACAGCCAAGTAGATGGGTGCAGATAATCTTTGTACAAGATTTTAAAGGTAGCAAAACAAAACAGGTGTCATTGTTTCTTCGAGAACTTCCATAATTTTCCACAGAAAGATTGTGAAAAGAGAAAACCGCCATAAAATAATTACTGTATGTCAAAATTAACCTCAACTAATGCACGTAAAATGAGAATTAATGTCGGTGTCTACCAAATATGCCAATTAGTCGAATGTCAATTTCAAATTTATGCAAAACAACAAAGAGAACACTTGAAGCAAAATGTATGTCTTTTATTAAAATGTGTCTTGCTAGAACTTTAACAATATATTTTTATGAAAACGTATTCATATCCCTGGAGAGTGATCATAATCAGGAAAATAATAAATCGAAAAGGTTACATAGTTTTATATAGTACACTGTTACTTTGTCTGTTTCTGTTTTTAGCAACCGCATGAGTTCAATAATTTCTTTAACATGTTGTGTGTGAGGTTAATAAATGCATAATTCTAATACTGTAAAAATTATTTTATTTCAAAAAATGATAATATTGTACATGTGAAAAAAATATTATGAAATATCGTTTTTACCAGACATAGGAAAGCCGAAGGTAGACAGACAAAACATTACTGTATTCGGCTTACAAGCCTAAAACTTAGTTATTTGTTGTAACATTATCTTATATAATGATAAATATCATTATTTTAATTCATATAATTGATTATTATCATTATTATCATTATATTGGGATCATATTTAGCGTGTTGTAGATTTGTTGTATATTTAGTTTTTTCACGTGACAACTTCAAACATTGTAAATTTCATCATTTTCTTAGTTATTTTTCGCTTGAAAAATAAATACTTTACAGACTTTTTTTTCGATAAAACATTGTCTCTATCATCATACTATCTGATAAAGGTTCCAAAGTTATACGAATAACTGCCGGATAGGTGCAAATAGTTCTTTTCTAGAGTATATTTTTACACTTTTCGTCAAAGCTGAAAAATAGCAATAACTCAACCCTTTATAAAACAACCCAATATTTGTTTCGCGACTTTTTATTCAACTTAAAGTACTAATAAGATAATGTGCTAAACGTGGGCAGAATATTGGTGCAGGAAACAATCTGCAAAGGAAATACGAGGCCGTAAAACTTTAGGTATATTTTATGCAAATTTTGACCGTTTTTAGGGTAAAATACTCAAACGGTTGTAACTTTAAGCCTTTTTAATTTAAAGCCAAAACAATTCACCAAAGTAATAAGTTAACTAAGATGTACAATCGAGCTAAGTTTGAAGAAAATCGGTGATGTACGGTGTAGACTGGTCTGCATGGTTTTCACGCGGACTCGCTCTTAAATATTTAACATTGTTTAATACATTCCAACACATTCAATTGTATTGGCCTTCATATAATAAGTAACTGTATTCTCAGTAATTAATTCACACTGAAGATGAGGTGGGTACACCTCGAAACATGTCTGGTAATAAAACTCTGAAAATTAAAAATGTCATCAGAGTCATCAAAATTATTATTCTATTTTTGACATATCGACCATTTGGATGAGTACTTCACGACATATAATAATCGTTTTCACCTGTGACCCGTATTTCACAGATTTTCAATGTCGTGATTCGTGATTACAATTTTTCAATCATTGACAACATTTTTAATCATCAATGTGGAATTCCACTCGTCGGCCAATGAATTTACCTATAGTATTCTTGTTGTCTGTATATCAGTGTCAGATTTGTGAAAAGACTTTAGGTTATACACCTACTTGCAAGAACGTTGTCATACGAAAAAAGAACATTTGTATTTAGTGTGTTAGGAATAAATTAAAAGTACAAAAGAAAGAGTTCAGCTTCAGTGATCATCTTTTGTACTTTTAATTTATTCCTAACCCACTAAATACAAATGTCCTTTTTTCGCATGACAACGTTCTTGCAAGTAGGAGTAACTCTGTGATTCGTGAAATTATAAAAAAACGGCCCGTGATTCGTTATGCATGGTACCCTCTCTTCCCCGACCTGATGATTGCGTAGATATCTCCTATATATACATGTATTTCTATAGTGAAAAAGATATATCTTCGAAATGTTTTGTTCATAAATGCGAACATATGTAATTCCACGCTTACACAGGCAGGGCGCGCTGCATGGCTTTTTTTCTCGCCCTACTACGCACAAATCAACGCCCTCCGCTAGACTTAATGCACTAGTCAATTGAAACCCCCGCCCCCCGACCCCCGGGAAATACCGGGGAATTTAACGTTTGGGTAGTGTTAAAATCAGACATTTCCCCTGGTAGTCGGGGGCACATTCACTGTTAAAGCCACCGCTATTGTGGCCCCGCTATTTTGGTCTAGTAGTAAATAACAAAACAAACACATTTCACTCCAACTGCAATTTCCTGTGCCACGCATAGCTAATCTTTGTGTGTTCCATTCTGATTCACAAATATTTAATGTCCAATATTTTCAGGGGCGTCAGTTGGGTTTCATAATGTCATTTTAAGTATAAAATGAACAATGCTTGTAAATATTGCTTAATGAATAGTGGTTTTATTTGCACTTTTGACAAAGCCATTTTCCCTAAGCGGCAGCTCTGAGGCCCACACAGGAGAGATGATACCACATTATATCACACTCTTTGCTGTCACAGCAATCCAAACGGCTGCATGATTACAGAGGCAAAATTTCTCAGGATCATCTACAAACAAAATTAACCAAAACAAATTAATGTAAGATATATCAATAATGGCAAAATATCATGGATAAAATCTTCAACATTCGTGATTTGTTTTCATTAAAAGTACGCATGTTGACTCACCTTTCGTTTTTCCATTCTAGCAAAGGATCGGAATATTAATATCATCCACACCTATAGAATACCGATGTTAGAATACCAATGCTTTCTGGGTATTTTCCAAGATGGCCGACCTCTAGTTTCCAGGCCCTTACATATTCAAACGAGCGTTAAAATCCCCGCTCGCTGCCCCGCTGCGAAGACAATTAGTTAAAATCCCGACCCCCCGGTGCAATATTGCTGTAAAAGCACGTTAAAAACGCGTCACGTCCCCGTTCAGTGCCCCGCTAGTCCCGGGGGTCGGGGGGCGGGGGTTTCAATTGACTAGTGCATAACAAGCTCACACGGTTTTTGTCATAACTGTAAACAACTAATATTACTGATAGGGGCTGTATCGCTTCATCAAGTGGATGCTTGTTCTAAACAAGAAGCTAGATTCCTGAGATTCTACAATGTCAGCACAAGCCGTCATTATAGTAGGCGACTCATTCGGTATTAAAATTTCCGGGTTCAAAACTGTCTGAACGAGTGCTCTGATTGGTTCTCTTTGTTCATAAGTTTGCGAATGTTGCAGCCAATCGACTCACTCTCTATACTCTGCTTCTAGCAAGCCTTCGTAGTCTTACTTTATACTCAGTTTCTACGCTGTCGGTGCAAACCGTCATAAGGAATTGAATCGTCTCTATCCGTATTCAAACTTCAGGGTTCAAATATACTGGTAAGCAACATATTATGTCGTTGTTATTTCTTTTAGGTGAGCGTAGTGTTTACAAGTGTTGATATTGTGATGCTAATTTACGAACCATTTGCACAATAGATATTTTAATTTTCTTTGTTCTAACAACAATGGTTGGCAGGCAGAGCCATAGCAAAATACATCGCTGTACGTCCACCTATAGGTGAGCGTAGTGTTTACAAGTGTTGGTACCGGTATTGTGATGCTAATTTACCAACCATTTGCACAATAGATATTTTAATTTTCTTTGTTCTAATAACAATTGTTGGCTGGCAAAACCATAACAAAATACGTCACTGTACGTCCACCTATAGGTGAGCGTAGTGTTTACAAGTGTTGGTATTGTGATTCCAATTTGCCAACAATTTGCACAATAGATATTTTAATTTTCTTTGTTCTAATAACAATTGTTGGCTGGCAAAACCATAACAAAATCCGTCACTGTACGTCCACCTATACATGTATCCCATAAAGTGAAAACGAAATATGTACGTAATGTTTTGTCCCTACATGCAAACATAGTTACGTAAATCCATGCACGTTTGCACAAGCAGCTTAATTTATCTAATCCATCGTCCATGCTCAATGTCATGTGATTATTTTATCCATTCATATGTCCGACCTCGGAAAAAGAAAAAAAATTGACCCTCATTTTTAATCTGTATGGGCTGCCCACAAGGCATGTACCGTATTTCCTAAAGTTGATATCTATAGCTCTATTTTAAACAACAAGATTCCTGAGATTCTACATTTTCAGCGCAATCCGTCATTAGAAGGTGACTCTTTCGGTATTAAGACTTCCGAGATCAAATATACTGGTAAGCAACTGATTATTGCGTCGATATCCCTTAAACATGTTTCTATATAGTGAAAACGAAATATGTACGTAATGTTTAAATGCGAATATACGCAAATCCACGCTTAAACAGGTAGAGCGGTGGCTTTCTTTCTCGCTCTACTTCACAAGTACCGCCTCACACTTCACATTTTTCGTTATGTTTAAAAACTAATAGCAATTATAGGGCATGTGTCGTCGTTCCTCAATTAGTTGATGTTTATCTTAAACAAGAAGGATTATTTTTTATTTTATTTTTTATTTTAAGAAGGTTACTGAGATTTTACGCTGTCAGCGTAATCCGTGACCACTGAGGCGACGCATTCAGTATTCAAACTTCCGGGTGCAAATTTAATGGGCAGCAACTTATTATTGTGTTGATATCTCTTGTGACATGTATCTATATATAGTGAATTAGAATACACCTATTACAAAAATCGTTGTCGCAGCAGAAGCTACGGTCCACACTCTTAAGTCTGCAAAGGATGCCGGTTATATGGACTTAATTTGTGATTTATTGCACGTTTTTTAAAGAAATATTTATATCTATATCTACCACAACAACAACTTGTTATGATCATATAACTTAAACACATACAACCAAAATATGCTATGAATATAACGATAACAAGAGAAGAAATACCGACATCCTTTGCAGGCTTTAGAGCCGGTGGACTGTGGCTTTGTTAGCGACAACGATTCAAGATTCTTTTAGTTGATAGTCTTGTTAAATTAATTTTATTACATTAACATTGATATTAGCTTTTAACATAATTTTAATAACTTCTTATCATATACTCATACACAACTTCTTAATATAGCTTATTTTTATAATTATTATGGGTTTTTTATTATTATAATTTGTATTTGTAAAGCGCATTAGATCATATATACATGTATTTTGCACTCAACAAGCACTATAGTTATTATTATTATTGTTAATTATTATCATATTTTATAACTCTATATAAGGTCCAGTCAGTCAAGATCAAATACTAAGTATGTAAATTAACATGCGACTTTCATGTGACCAACAGGTTAAGACTTGTGTAAGAAAATATTGTATACAAAATTAAACGCTTATTTATGGTTTAAATGAAAATCATAGGAGATAGGTCAAGAAATATAACGACTCTCTTGCATAAAGGTTATTTGTGACCATTTCAGAACAGATTCAATTTTTGGTTGTAAATGTTAGGATGTTCAATATTCAAATGGATTTTTAAACTAGGTCATAGAAAGGGTATTTTCGTTGGCAACACAACGCGCAATGCCGACTCAACGCGCAATGCATCGTGGTTGAGACGGCTCCTTTAAACTGCGTTGTCACATCAATACTTGCTTCAGCAGGTTTCCGTTTTTAACGCCACGCGCACCAGTTAAAACGGTTAAAAAAGTTACTTACAATTATAAATTATGTTCTTTGAGGACTAATGTTCAAGCTACGTTGCATTAGAATTGAAAAATAAAGCGTGAAGGTTGGATAAAAACGCTTCAAAGTCTTCATGAATTCCCATACAATTACACAGCATGCGGCGGCTTGTCAAGTTTTGGTGCTCACTTTTTTCTTGAGCCCAACCCAGAATGCATTGCGCGCGGCGTTGAAAACTGAAACTACATGCACAGAAGCACGTATTTTAATAGGAAACTACCAGAGGATCAGGCCTACAGAGGGGGACTGGGGAGAGGAGGAAGTTAAAAAGCATTCAGTCCCGAGAAAAATATTGAAACATGAGCTAGATAAGAGGATGTTTTTAAATATTAATCGATCACAACATAATCACATGCTGTTCTAATCATTTACATAACATCCTAAAAGTAATTAATTTAAGAAATTTTAGCCTTTGCTTAATAACTATATGTTGAGACTAAAACACAAGGATTTATTTAATTAGAAACGTAATCTCAGCGTCAAAAACATGACTGGCTCTGAAACGTCATCAATATTTTATTACTGTCATTTCCTGCAAGTTAAGTTTTTCAAAAACGCTCAAAGACGTGCTGGACTAAAATCTTTCATGATCACATTATCGTCACGCAAATATAAAGTTGTTATATTTCATTTGGAGTAATAATACTGTCATTTAGCCGAAAGTTGAATTTTTCAAAACCGCTCACGTACAGAGACAAAGACCGTGGCGGGCTCAAATCCTTCATGATAGCTTAAACGACATGTAAGTATTAATTTTTATATTTTATTTTGAGTAATAATATTGAGCATATCTGAGCAAAGAAAATTCGTATAAATTAAACCATCACTCGTTTCATGCAAAGAGAAATATCCGTACAAAAGTACAAATTAACACCTCTTGTATTTCTTCGAAATACAAAGTGCCACAAATTTAATTGCACATATCTGCTAGATAGTTTCTCATATCAAGGTAGAATGTTAGATGTCATTGAAGATAGCTACCACAAAGTTTGCAATTTTCTATTAGCTTTTCGTGTCAACTGAGCGTTCAGAGGTCTCGATAAATTCGAATATTTTTTTGTTATTCACGCAATTTATGATTACTTTTGCTGTTTCTAACCAGAAGAGGCATTAAAGGTTAGACCCCCAAAAATAAGCTTTGATGTATAAAGCAGGCCGAGAAAATGGAATTTGATTGTAGGACTCGGCGACCTTGACATTTGGCGTCTTTTAACTGATTTGAGGTAAATAGACGAGAATTAAAGTAATTTAGAACGACTCTAAGGGGCTGTTTATATGAAGGCGAGTTGTCCTTGCTAGCCGGGACAACTCGCCTTCAGTAATCAGCCTCTAACTCCAGATTTGTAGAAAGGATAGATAGAACTATCAATGGCACTGACAAAAATAAAAGATATCTGTGTTTGGAAGTCAGACCTAGTGGTCCATTACAGCAGTTCTCAGTCACACGTGCACCGCTCGCATAAAAAGCACCGCTGTAAAACGTGAAGTTGGTGGACGTCAATCAAACTGTGTTTACAAGACGCATGGTGATTTTACTTCAGTCGGGCTGCGAAACATGTCTGAATCCGACGAAGAGGTTGTTGTGGGAATTCAGCTTCCAGATTACGATGAAACGCAGATATTCCAAAACGAAAATGAAATCTAAGTTTAATTATTTATCCATCAATTATGTATACATTCCCTCATTCATTCACTCGGGTTTTTTTACATTCATTCATTTCACTTTATTTTATATGTATTCATTCGTTCAATCACTTATTCATATGTTCTATTATTTGGAAACTAGCGAGTAAACTAGTATAGGCTGAGTCGGTGTTTTATATAAACGGTAGGTAATAGAATGACATTTGCAACACCGTAAAAAAAAATAGAAATAGAAACTAGCGAGTAAACTAGTATAGGTTGCGTCAGTGTTTGATATATATAAACGATAGGTAATAGAATGAAATTTATAACACCGTAAGAAAATAGAAATAGAAACTAGCGAGTAAACTAGTATAGGCTGCGTCGGTGTTTGATATAAACGATATAGGTAATATAATTATGAAATTAAAAAGAAAATCATTATATTTCCTATTGCTCCATCATTTATTAATTCATTCGTTAATTCATTCGTGTCGATCCGTCAGCTAGTGTCTTTTCACTGATTCACACTTTAACTATTCAATCAATAATCTTCGCGTGTTTTTCTTGAATAACCGATCACCACGGAAACGTTAGACATTTGTTTACTTCGTCTACCTAAATATTTACAATACTATAACCTATTTTCGAATGTATTAAATAAATTTATGTTCACTTTTGCTAACATGTCAACATGTCCCATGAAATATATAAGTTTTAAAAAAATGGCTTTTTGCACTCAAGATTCATTAAAAATTGATTTGTTTTTCTCTCTCACTTCAGTTTTATATTTGTTTTGTGAACATATTTCAACATACTGTCTAAGTGGTATAAAAAAAAACTTATAAGCCGTTCAAACGCGAAGTTTTAATTTTACTGCGGCTTAGGAAGTTAATCCTTCGTTGGAGCAAAAATTGTAACTTATACACCGTATAAAAGAGTGTTTCTTACTGACATTTAGGACATTATTCCTTCGTTGGAGCAAAAATGGTAACTTATACACCGTATAAAATAAAAGAGTGTTTCTTACTGACGTTTAGGACTATAAAAGAGGGTGTTATTTATCGATATTCACTGAGCCTGAGGTGAGTAATTGTTTAAGTCAGTTGGGTAAGCCAGAGTCCAGATAGCTCGTCGAGAATGCGCAGTATAAGAGCTAGCGGCGAATGGGGACGAGATTGAAATGTGTCCGTAATAACCCGGTAAAATTTTGATAATGTCACCCTTTTGACAGGCTTCCGCACTGCCGCTAACGCGGCATTCTCCTGCATGGATATATAGATATAGATATATGATAATGTTTGATGAGATCAATCACTGATATTAGATTCTCAGGATTCTAAAGATTTTTCTGCATGGCAATTGTTTGAACTTTGTTTAGAAAAAGATGTAACTTTCTGACCTTACCCTCCCTCCCATATCATCATGCATAAAAACCACTTACTTGTGACAGTCACATCACGAGACAGTTACATCAATATCACATAATTATAATTCATTTTAAGGTGTGTTCCACAAATGCCAATTTCTCTGTCCCTGCAAAAGCTACCTTCGACTTTATTACAGGTAAGATACATTCGATTCAAGCTAATAACTGTTTAGGATCAATACTAGTACGTATAAGAAGCCACACATGAATGGTAGTATCGAAACAAATCGAGATTTAATCGGTCAGAAAGTTTTGAAAGTTTTTGCGAAGGTTTCTATTTATCAATATGAAATAATATTGACAATTGCTGGGATTTACACAGTGCACTATAAAGCCCTATATGGCGCTTTACAATAGTGAACGAGAAACAAGCTCATGCATATACATGATATTGAATATGTATAATAATAAAATAATTAATAAAATAACTCCTCTCTTAGTCTAACTCTTTTACTCCGACGAAGGGTTAAAGCTCGAAACGTCAGTAAAGTTAATTGAACATTTTTTTTACGGTGTTACAAATTTCATTCTATTACCTATCATTTATATCAAACATCGACGCAGCCTATACTAGTTTACTCGCTAGTTTCCATTTATAAAATATATGTATTTATATGAATAAAGACTGATTTCCAATTAAAAATTGCTATAATATCTAACAATATATTAATCTACAAAAATGTGTTTTCAAGTCTTTATTTTTATTTAAGTTCAGTTGTGTTCTTCAAATAGTTTCCGGATAGTTAACCATAATATTGATCATGAAGCAAAATAATCGAGAATCTTGTAAGTTTTATAGAAATGAAGACAACAGTAATATAATAACAACAATACAGCAATGAAGTTAAAGTAGATAAAACCAAAATGATGTAGTATTATGTAGTATTTCAGTAACTCAAGGGAATACTTTTATATTAATAAGTTTCAGGTTTCCGCTTTCACTTTCATACTAAAGCATATCGCATAGCTAATAGAGCGGAATAATTAGGAAACCCGGCCGGTAGACTTTCACAAAGTCCCTTTTAGCCCCCCTGCACAAGGGACTTTTCCTACTTGCAGCGCGCCAAATTTACCGGTTGGTTTTTCAACCGGAGGCGTGGCTTATAACGTATCAAAATCCCTCCAATCACGAAGCATTCCTCCTTCATGCTTGTCAATCATTCACCCAAGTCAAATACCTTTAGGTGTTGTGCAGAGAGCTCAAATCACAACTGAGCTAAATCTAAACAATTTGTAGTAGTTTTTGTCGAAGAATTTCTTGTATTTAGAAGTTACTGGAATACAAAATTGTCCTCAGTTTCTGCATGTATATATTCTGCAGTTCTGATGGAGAAAGAAAGCTAATTGTTTGGTGTTCTAGATTCTTCAGAGGATTAAGATACGGCGAAGCTGTTGACACCGCGTCCGTGGTTCCCCGACTAAGTATTTTCCTTATAGCGCTAATAAAGTTTGTTCTTAGGTGTATTTTACAACGTTTGTATTTTACATTGTATTTTACAACGTTTGGTTAGAAACTTCAACTCTTTGATATGTTTTTGTTGGCGTATTATCTTCGCTATCAATATTTTGAGAACATTCGTGACTATATGTCAAAGGTCGTGTATAACGCGCTCCACTCCCTGAAAGACGATCGACATAAATTTTCGCGCCAAAAGTTTATCTCCCGATTCGATTTCCTGCAGGTGAAACAAGTCGAACTCGCCTTGCGGCTCGTAGCTCGTTTCGCGCTTCGCGCTCAACTTACTGGCTCGCTTCGCTCGTTACTGTAACAAACTTCGCATAACTAGTCCTGTGATAAACGAGTTCGACTTGGGCAAGTCTACCCGGCCGGCAACCTTCAAAAGACCAGCTTATGTTGGTGGTCCTACTATGTGAATCTTTGTTTACACAATCTTTGAAAACAAAAATTTGACAACGTAGTTTGACTGACAGTTCCATTGTTTTGTAATTTTTCACGAGGAAGCATTTGGGCCGACAAATATATTTTCTGTTACTAAAGTGCAGATCAAGTTCTATTTATGTCACTCATTCCAAGCAAAGTCAGTATTGGTGGCAAACTTTCATAGCAATGGAGGTATTGTTTTATTACGTTTGAAGTGATCGAAGTTTGTTTCAAACAATGAACCGATAGCAAAGAATAATGAAAATCTATTTAATATTGGCTATAATCTTGAAATGATTACTATTTTAAAATATTTAACAATCATCAATAAGCATATTGGTGTGTCTGATTATTGCATGAAGTTAATGCTATTTTTGTACCTACTACGAATTCGTGGTATGCACAATGCTATCGTGCAGTGTAAGGGTGTCCCAATCTCGTCCCCGCCCCATTCGCAGCTTGCTCTTACTGCGCATGTTCAGGCTCGACGAGTTATCTTGGCTCTGGCAAACTCAAAACCGGAAACCCAGAATCTGGGTATTTTAGCCTGCGTTGCTCGGCCCTAGGGAGAGGGAGAGGGAGAGGGAGAGGGAGAGGGAGAGGGAGAGGGAGAGGGAGAGGGAGAGGGAGAGGGAGAGGGAGAGGGAGAGGGAGAGGGAGAGGGAGAGGGAGAGGGAGAGGGAGAGGGAGAGGGAGAGGGAGAGGGAGAGGGAGAGGGAGAGGGAGAGGGAGAGGGAGAGGGAGAAGGAGCGGAAGGGAGGGGGTTGGGGAGAGGAAGGGAAGAAGGGAGGCCAATCCCCCTCCCTTCCGCTCCTTCTCCCTCTCCCTCTCCCTAGGGCCGAGCTACGCAGGCTAGGGTATTTTTGCACTGCGCATGTTTGATTAAAATCCTTCAACCTGATTGGCGTTGCTACGTTGCAATAGGAGGTTAATAAGACTAAAAATATAATTTATGTTGGAATATTCGTCTTCACAGATCGACGTTATTGATAACAGAGTGAAATCAAATTTTAACCTGGAAATTATTTCATGTTTAATTAGAAATGCTATCTGTTCAACTATACATTTAATTATATCATATCTTGATCGATCCGTTGGTATAAAATGCTTATACATAGGCATAAAGAACTAGAAAGGATTCTGATGAGAATATAGCGAGTCAGTGGCTGCAAGTTGAAGTAAAATCACAGTCTACAACTCTATTTTTGAACTTCCGGTCCATCGCTTTGTTTTCTCTAAGGACCAATTATGTGGCCGGATTCAGTCACTAAAATGATTATTGTAAAAAAGTAAAAATAACCACCTTAATTTTTAAGAAATACTCAAGAAAAGAAAAGAAAAAAATCTCTTATTTTTAAAGGACTGGTGTATATGACGATCGCAAAAATAGTCCTAACCTAATAGTCATGAACCAATCAGGGCGCGCGATTTTTATCCGCAGGTACTTTAGTAACTTGAGCTTTTCCTTTTAAAAACACTTTACAATTTATAAATAATATCTTGTTTAGATAAACCGACGCAGTTGTCATTTGTGTCAGTTTTCGTAACATTCATGTCCACAGCTAAGCACGTATTTTCTCGTATCACTTAGGGCCTTTTCAAACAACCAATGAATAACGGATGTAACTAAAGAACACAAAATGAGCTCAGCAAATCCAAATGCTCTATTTGAATGTTTACAAAGCCCGTCGGGGGTAACGCAAGGATCTTGCCTCGGCCCACTTTTAGTGTTATTGAGTTGACCACTAGGGATTCCGTTATTAAAAGTCTCTAGATTTATTCTTAATCTGTTTGGAAAATTACGTTGATGGACTTGATTCGCCGCTTAACCAGCGAAGATCACGAAGAGAAGGAATGATATGGTGCTATTTTCGTAGTTCATAAAACTGAGAAAAGTTTAAACGATTAAGTAAGTAATTGAATTGAGTGAGTAATAATACATTATAAGCTATTATAATTACATTTATATAGCGCAGTTTATATCATGAAATGTTCAGCTGTAAGTAAGTAAGTAAGTGAGTAAGTAAATAAGTAAATAAGTAAGTAAGTAAGTAAGTAGGTAGGTAAGTAAGTAGGTAAGTAAGTAAGTAAGTAAGTAAGTAAGTAAGTAAGTAAGTAAGTAAGTAAGTAAGTAAGTAAGTAAGTAAGTAAGTAAGTAAGTAAGTAAGTAAGTAAGTAAGTAAGTAAGTAAGTAAGTAAGTAAGTAAGTAAGTAAGTAAGTAAGTAAGTAAGTAAGTAAGTAAGTAAGTAAGTAAGTAAGTAAGTAAGTAAGTAAGTAAGTAAGTAAGTAAGTAAGTAAGTAAGTAAGTAGGTAAGTAAGTAAGTAGGTAAGTAAGTAAGTAGGTAAGTAAGTAAGTAGGTAGGTAAGTAAGTAAGTAGGTAGGTAAGTAAGTAGGTAGGTAGGTAAGTAAGTAGGTAAGTAAGTAAGTAAGTAAGTAAGTAAGTAAGTAAGTAAGTAAGTAAGTAAGTAAGTAAGTAAGTAAGTAAGTAAGTAAGTAAGTAAGTAAGTAAGTAAATAAGTAAATAAGTAAGTAAGTAAGTAAGTAAGTAAGCCAAGGAAAGATTGTAAAGTAGTAAGTTACCATTAATTAACAACGGCGATAAGAGTGATGAAATATCGCATTAATATAAACCTTTTTTAGATAACGAGGTGAGAAAAGGTTGACTAGTATACTGCCTTATCTGAATCTGAATGAATAATTTCCCGTCGTTTGTGAAAGAACAATGACTAACTAGTTAGGAGTAGTGCGTAATAGTTGGTAAATAGAGTCAAGATTATATGTCACACATAATAAATTAATTCTATCATAACAATCATCTATTCTAAATATTAAAACACAAGAAACTACAGTGACTTTTATAACCTGTTATAACAAATTCATTGATTTAAAGCCTTGGCAAACGGTTTCAACATTTGCTTCAAAATCCGTTCGATTTTTTTGAATGACAATGTTTAAACGCGTTTTAACTATTTGAACATATAAAACGTGTTGAAACGTTGTTGACTTGATTTTGACAGAGTTTAAAAGCGTTTAAACATTGCCATTCAACAAAATCGAACGGATGTTGAAGCAAAGTTGAAACCGTTTGCGCATGCCCGGGCCCTTAAAATACGTGAAGGCCACTCTAGTCTAGTATATATAGTGGAATTACTGTGCTATGGGAAAGTCACTCGAACACTCTACTATAAAAGCTTCACTGCTTCAATTCGTCATTTTAAAATACGAAAAAGCGCCGATACTTTTGACTCCAATACCATAGCTACTACTTTTATTTACATGGGCGCGCGGAGATACCAATTTTATCTTCGAGTTTTGAAAAGACCTAGCTCAGATATTCAACACGAGAAGATAAAATTCCTATCTCCAAGCGACCATGTAATGTTCTGTTTTTAATAATTATCAATGAAAAGCAATTTTGGGAAAAGAAGTTTCCGTAAAGCTGTGTAACCATAGTGATGATATTTTAACATGTTATTTTCACATGTGAGGATATCAAATTTTTGAAACAGAGAAATATAGGTATTTCATTAACAATTGTATAATAAATCAAGTATATCTAGTTACTTTGAGTCCGAATTTAAGGCAGATTCAAAATCCATTCATTTCCAGTTAAAATACGTACTGATATAGTGCAATTCAGTTTACAAATTATATGAAATATGTTAAATTTAATCGCGCTATAATTAGACATGTATTCATTCTTTCGCATATATTTATTTCCAGTCGGTCATAAGCGGTTAGTTATTAATGTGTCATAGTACAGTAAAAACCCGCATATATATAAGAACCACTATTTTCCAAGGTTAGGCTAAAGTGGTTCTTATATAATTGGTATTTAGTGAGAAATTAGGCTAAGGTGGTTCTTGACTGGTTCTTATTTACAAAGCAAAAACAATTTCCCTTATATAGTGTTTTTTTTATGTTATAAAAATTGAAGTGTAACGTCTGAGGTAATTCTCAGAAAGTGAAAAACCTCTGTTTACTTATCTTCTAACACTTTTAGTGATTTTCAGTTCGTCCGTGCAACGAAGTAGATTAGTTAGTGCGTAACAGTCGAAAGAAAAGAAAAGAAAACAATGGGATTAGTGTGTACGAAGTTATGTATTACGTTGACTATTCTTTCACAGACGAAGAAAAATCACTCTAACCAGGCTCTGGTAATATCAGTGCACTGACGGAAGAAAAGTGATAAAACGCGAGAAAAAAAACTGTTCATTTCACATGCTGTTTTTCCTGGCGGTTATCTAAAACGTAATTAAAATTCATCGAAAAGATCTGATAAAATCATAACACTCTCATCACATCATTTGCTTCCGAGGGATTACAATTATACTTCTGTAAATCTTAATTGTAAATCTTGCTGTAATAGTCGAAATTAGATCTTATCGATGTAGTCTCATCTTTTCGCTAGCTGTTTTTCACCTCTAAACCTAGAAAAATTCAAGTAGGCTACTTGGACAACAAAAGCGGCTGTAAGAAGTTCTCATTAATTAAAGACAAAACTACCAGAAAATCTTATATAAACACTTGGCATATTCGTAAGATATTCAATTAGATCGACAAGTAACTTATATATAAAAGGAAAGTAGCGAGTAAACTAGTATAGGCTGCGTCGGTGTTTGATATAAACGATAGGTAATAGAATGAAATTTGTAACACCATAAAAAAAGAAATAGAAACTAGCGAGTAAACTAGTATAGGCTGCGTCGGTGTTTGATATAAACGATAGGTAATATAAGGGCTAAACCTCGAGGAGCAATGCCTAGAAATATCTAATTTACAGCTGTATTTCTCTCTTTCCAATTTTCCCTTCAATCTTCTCTTTTACATACATCTTTCTACTTTTTTTTCTCGATGCATTGACATAAGACCAGCTCCCACCCATTGCTCGTTTATTTATTAATTATGTGTGAAGTTTTTTTTGTCCGCATACAAATTAATTAAAATCTCGTTTGGTATATATTACGCTTGCAAATAAACTAGTGTTTCATTATCAGATATACATACTCGATAATACTCGAATGTGAGAGTTCGCGCTCGAGTTCGTCAGGGTTTCAGTCGCGTAAAATAGCAACGACTTTGTTTTACAGTAGTTTTGATGAGAACTTGGACTTGATGAAAACTTGTACTTGAACCGTGAAAACGAAAGAGAATTACATAAACATTTCATAAATAATTAACGCCCTTTTGTTCTTTTTATAGACGTATCTCTAAGTGGAACGACCTGGTGCCCTTGAACCGGGGTTAACAGTTAATAAAAGGCACGTAGACTCACGAAAGTATGGAAACATCCTTTAACACGTGAACTACGAGTTTTCAAAGGAAACAATTGGAGCACAGAAGTACGGTAACTAGCGGTTAAACTAGTGTGGACTGCGTTGGTGTTTCTAAGGAAATAATTGGAGTAAAAATGTACGATAACTAGCGGTTAAACTAGTGTGGACTGCGTCGATGTTTCTAAGTAAATAATTGGAGTAAAAATGTACGATAACTAGCGGTTAAACTAGTGTGGACTGCGTAGGTGTTTATAACGAAACAATTGGAGTACAAATGTACGATAACTACCGGTTAAACTAGTGTGGACTGCGTCAGTGTTTCTAAGAAAACAATTGGATTTCAAAAGTACGATAACTAGCGGTTAAACTAGTGTGGACTGCGTTGGTGTTTCTAAGGAAACAATTGGAATACAAAAGTACACTAGTCTGTTAAACTGGTGAGGATACCACTGCAGTAAAAAGGACAACTTTCAAATAAAATACTGTAAGCTGCTACGGTTTCAGTTTCTCAAAAGCTAAACAATCACATTTCTAATTGAGCCTCAAAAGGTGTTGCTAACGTTACGAACGTATTGATCGTTTACAGCTGCATCAGATGTCATTACCAGTCCTTACAAACATGAATACTAGTAGTAGGGAAATGGAAATCCTCTGTCCCGAATTGACCATGTCTCATACTGAAGATATTACTTTCTTTGACTACAACACTGGTTTAATCATCTGCATTGCAAATGGATTACTAGCTCTGCCTACTACTATCCTAAATCTTCTTCTCATTATTTCAATCTTATCTACACCAAGTCTACGGCGACCATCGTATATTTTAATCTGCGCGCTTGGCTTCTCAGACTTCGGAGTGGGGCTACTAGTTCAGCCACTTTACATAGCTAGAAAGATCAAGTTCATGACAGGAGACTATGAAACCTACTGCCTTTTGCTACAAGTCGGCAATGTTTTTGCTCATATATTTTGCAGTCCTTCATTATTTGTTGTCACCGCTATCAGCGTAGATCGATATCTCGCCATCTCTTTACGAACGACGTACAGCCAACGAGTAAACAACAAGGTTGTGCTGCAATACTTAGCATTTTCTCTGGTGTGTGCTGGATGCATAACCTTTGGGCGGTTTCAAGCTACAGACCCTAAATACATGAGCATCGGAGCGGCCATGCTAACCGTGATTATATCCATTATACTCTACTGTTATTTTCAGTCGTTGAAAGGGCTTCAAAAAGTTCAAATGCAGGCCAAGAAACATCGAAAATCTTCTGGTGTAACGAAGCATCATAGCGTACTAGCAACTCTGATGATTATTGTAACCACACTGTTCTGTTGCTACGTTCCATTTGTGACTGTTGTCGTAACGATGGCGGTTTACGGTCGCTCGAGGAAGTTCATGATTGCATGGGAAATTGGCTTAACGCTTCTGTATCTTAACTCTTTCTTGACTCCTGTTGTTCACTTTGCTCGTCTTAAAGAACTGAGGCAAGCTTGTGCGGGAGTTGTTTTCAAGAGATCAAGAATCACAGCAGAAGCCTCTAACACTATAGATATGAATGATATATGATGTTGATGATGATGATGATTGATGGATGATTATTATTATTATAATTATAAAAATGGTCATGACGATAAAGATGATGATACTGATGATGATGATGATGATGATGTTGTTGATGATGATGGTGATGATGATGCTCATGTTTATGATGATGATGATGATGATGATGATTATGATGATGAAGATGATGGTGATAATAATAGTACTTGTAGTGAACCTTAAAAACTGTTGGGGTTCCTAGCTGTGTAGAAATAACTCGTTTAGGCTCGGTATCAGACTCCCTCGCAGCCGTTTTCCCCCGCAGGAAGCCCAACTCTAATTTGTAAATATTTAATATTTCCTGGAACAGGGATGGCAAGAGCTTTTCGCGTAAAATTGTTAGAATTTTTTTACTAATTCTCGTGTGATCTGAGGCTTCTAAACGCGCCGTGAATTCTCTTGAATTTGAACGTTTCTTGAGTTCTGTGAGCCGCCGTGTTCGTCCCCGTTTTTAATTGTCGAGGACTGTGCCATGAACTCCCTCCCTCCCCACTCCCCCGACCGCTCCTGAGGAGGGGAAGGGAGAGGAAAGCAAGAAGGAAACTTAAAAACCTTTGTTCGCTGTCACTCTCCATAACCCCATTTTTGTCGAAATATTCTGCAAAACGAGTTTACGATGCAGCTGAGGATTAATGTAACGCATGTGCAAAGAAAAAGGGGAAAACAACAATTGAAAGAAGTAAACAAAACAACTGATTTCGAAGGAAAAATCCAAATATGGTATCCTTGCGTCACTAACTTCAAAAATGTGCCGCCTTTTTTTTGCCAATTAGTATTCAAATGACACACCATACGACGTACATTCATTACCAAAAGTATATATAGCCAATAATTTGATAGTAGAGTACAAACACTTAAAGTGTGCAACATAAATACCACTAAATACTGCTAAATTATGCAAATTCTATTGTTCTCTATTGTTTAATCAACACTATTTAGTGGTAAATAGTGCAAAGTATTGCACACTTTTAGTGTATGTACTCTAACTGAACGTCATGGTTTAAAAATACATATTTTGTAAATTGATATTTGTTTTTGATGTTTGTTCATTTGAGTTTCATTTGACCGTGTGGTGCATCGAGTGGTTCTTGTTGACTATTAGTCACTATCAAAGACAAGAAACGTCGAAATGAGGTGTTATTGACTTTAATTTGTATTTGTTTGTTCTGGTGATATAGTCACTTCATATGAACTAGAGTGGTTTTCCGTCGTCTCTGAAAAATAGTACGCATAATGTTTCAGTCAAAATGTCGCTTCGGCATGATGCGAGCAAAGCCCGAAGAAAATTAGAAATTGAAATCACCCCCCTAGAATTTATTTTGAGGAGTAATAACCCACAAATTTGAACTCAGTATCCAAAATTACACAGGAATAGTCAGTTTTCTAAGTTCTAGATATGTGGCAATATGCAAACATTAATTATTTAATGATTGTATTATTATATCTATATTAGCCTTAGTACGCATATATAGCAATTTTAGGGAAAAAATTTATAATAAAGAATAAATAGGAAACATAATATTACGACCTGTTCTTCTCCGTATTTTCATTTTCATCAAAAAATCCGTCAAATTAAAAAATCCGTCAAATAAGAAAATAAAAAGGCAAAAATATTGCGAAAGAACTAGTAAAATAAACCAAAAAAAATATTCAAAGAGGAAAAAGCAAAGCTGCTCTCGCTTTTCCGGTTCGTACGGAAAGGGTACGGCCCGCTTATTGATCAATGAGATCGTGCGTTGTATCTTTGCTATATAATAAATATGGGTTAGAGACTGATGTGAGTGCTTTACCGGCAAATACACGCAAGCGCTGGCTGTAGAGTGAACGAGAAATCAAATACAGCACAAGGTGATAGCCTAAAATCTATTTCTCTCTTGTATTTCTATTTCTATTTTATCAGTAGTGCAAATATATGCAAATCTGTTTGATAATGCTGCAAAACCTTTAAGATAGTTCTATGCTTCCCGTCGTCGTTCTAAATTATTTCTTAGTCTATATAGAATCTATTTTAGAATCTATGAAAAATTAAACTATAAATGACAATAGTTTTTTTGCAATCACGATCAATTTTTGCATGCATTTTACTATCGAAATCACTAGAGTGGTAAAATGCTTACTTGTCTTGTTTTTGTACCATGTGATCGCTTCTGGCCAATCATTTTGCTCAAAATTGGTCATGTGGTACAAAAAACACACCCCCAAGGCCAAATTTTCAATGGACATTTAACCACTCTAGTGATTTTCATAGTATCGAAGATATAATAATCTGATTGACTCGAAATAAACCTTAGGTGCTCTTCGTAGTAAATAAGGTAACGAGAACACTAAAGTCTGTATGAGAAGAAAAGTTTAGATACTATATCTATCGAAGGACTCCAGTGTTGTTCTTTGTTGTTGTTCGCTTTCAGCTCTTATTATGCTTCAGGATGGCGCTCATTGCAAAAAATAAGTACTTTTTCGATGACTAGTACCTTTAACAAAGTTTAGTTAACTCTTTTAGTGGAAAATAAAACGACATTGACCCATAATTTTGTAAAAAATAGGAGAATATTCTGCGCTAGACACATCAATCCTTTGGTCATATATCCCGAAGGTCACCCCAATGACGTATTTTTATAGTATCGCTCCAGGCTCCCCAAACGCGGTACTGAAACGATGAGGGTGATTGGACACTAGGTTTTTGCTAGCTTTAAAGCGCTGTAAAAAATCAGGATTACACCAAAAATGAGAAATTTTCGGGGATAATGTTTTTAAGAATATATAAGGGTTCGTTTGAAAAAGTTTGGAGTAAGTTATTAGTTGCACTTTAATATTATATATATTATACATCGTATATTGTATATTATGTATACATAATACTGTTTGTAGTTATTACAGAGGTTATTAACCGAGCGTGAGGTGAGACTGTACGGAAAAATATCAGACCGATCAGGTCTTGACAGTAAAAAAAGAGGTCTGATATTTTCCCGTAGAGACCGAATAAGCGAGGTTAATAAATCGTTTATTATATGGCTTTTTTTCTTAGCGATGTACGAAATCGCAAATATTTTATCGCCGAATCTCTCATTATGGAATGAATAAAAACACAGTGGAACCCCGCCTTACGGCCACCCGCTTAATAAGGTCACCCCGTTATTGCGGCCAGTCTTTTATGTCCCGACGAAATGCATGCCCATACATTTTCTATAAAATTTACCCGCTTAATACGGCCACTTTGGGCTGTCCCTTCGTTGGCCGGATTAACGGGGTCCCACTGTACATTAAACACACACTACCTGGCTAAAAAAAAAACACTTTGCAGGTATGAAAACGCAAAACTTTAACAAAATATTTATTGCAATACTTTACAAAATTAGACTGTTGTCATAGAAACGGTCCAATACGCCTGTGGATGGACCGTGCGTCAACCAATCAGAATTTGAAAAATATTTAATCCATATAATATATAGTATAGTATTACTAACTCGGTACACTATATATACGAGACTAGAGTGGCATTCACATTACCTTTTACTCCGACGAAGGGCTAAAGCTCGAAACGTCAGTATCGTTTATATCAAACACCGACGCAGCCTATACTAGTTTACTCGCTGGTTTCTATTTCTATTTTTTTACGGTGTTACAAATTTCATTCTATTACCTATCGTTTATATCAAACACCGGTGCAGCCTATACTAGTTTACTCGCTGGTTTCTATTTCTATTTTTTTACGGTGTTACAAATTTCATTCTATTACCTATCGTTTATATCAAACACCGACGCAGCCTATACTAGTTTACTCGCTGGTTTCTATTTCTATTTTTTTACGGTGTTACAAATTTCATTCTATTACCTATCGTTTATATCAAACACCGACGCAGCCTATACTAGTTTACTCGCTGGTTTCTATTTCTATTTTTTTACGGTGTTACAAATTTCATTCTATTACCTATCGTTTATATCAAACACCGACGCAGCCTATACTAGTTTACTCGCTGGTTTCTATTTCTATTTTTTTACGGTGTTACAAATTTCATTCTATTACCTATCGTTTATATCAAACACCGATGCAGCCTATACTAGTTTACTCGCTGGTTTCTATTTCTATTTTTTTACGGTGTTACAAATTTCATTCTATTACCTATCGTTTATATCAAACACCGATGCAGCCTAAACTAGTTTACTCGCTGGTTTCTATTTCTATTTTTTTACGGTGTTACAAATTTCATTCTATTACCTATCGTTTATATCAAACACCGACTCAGCCTATACCACAGGGAGCCCAAGCTAACTATATGTGGTCTTATAAGCCTTACATGGGAGAATACGGCGATTTTAAAAGTTTATTCTTGTCAAGGGAGAGAAAAGTTTCCACTACTCGCTCAAAACTGCTCCAGATCTCCTCCGTTTCCTGTTAGACATTTTGATTGTTAAATAAATTTAAAAAACATTTTATTGTCGATAAAAAAATATTTTATTGTCGATCTGAAAGAGGTAGAACCTTGATAGTTAAATCTACCAAACTATGATACTCAATTTAAAAACATTTTCTTCTATTCGTTCGGTATAAATTCATATCGTAAATTATTCGTAAACCAGTATGAAGGCATCATGCATGATATGGTTTGATAGATAATATAATGAAATTTGTAACACCGTACGTAAAAAATGTTGACTTAACTTTACTGACGTTTCGAAAAGTCAACATTTTTTACGGTGTTACAAATTTCATTCTATTACCTATCGTTTATATCAAACACCGACGCAGCCTATACTAGTTTACTCGCTAGTTTCTATTTCTATTTTTTACGGTGTTACAAATTTCATTCTATTACCTATCGTTTATATCAAACACCGACGCAGCCTTTACTAGTTTACTCGCTAGTTTCTATTTCTATTTTTTACGGTGTTACAAATTTCATTATATTACCTATCGTTTATATCAAACACCGACGCAGCCTATACTAGTTTACTCGCTAGTTTCCATATATATAGTTTATTAATTTTAAAAATATTTTCTAATCATGTATATACATAAATATTAGTTTTTATCAGTTAGTAGTGCAGTGAATGCTGCTTTTAATATAATTTTTTTAAATTTACATTTATTAGATTAGGATAATTATATTGTTAAGATAATATTTTATCTATTATATTTTAGATAGGAGGGCCACAAGTTTATCAGCCTTGGCTGTCAAGTGTTATTCCCTCTTGAAATAATGTGTATTATTATCATGAAAGTACGTGAATATGTATTTCACGGCTTCGTATTACGTAATGAGAACTACCCATACCCATTTGAATATTGCCGAAGTCGCCGATGTGACGTAGCCGTAGTCATGGCAACAAAATAGATAGGCACACAGAGAATATTATAACACCTTATATGGTCCTAAATGGTAAGCAAAACTGACCACAAAAATAAAGTTCCGGATAACTATTTATAATAGCAAAACTATACTCACACAGTTAAGGCCGAATTACACGGCACAACTTTTGCCTACAAATGTCGCATGCAACTTGCTTAAGCTTGACTTAAGTCAGATTATACTATTGTTAGCACCAAAGTTGTGCCGTGTAAATCAAGTTGCATACGATAGTTGTAGGCAAAAGTTGTGCCGTGTAAATCGGCCGTTAGGATCTCGAGTATCTAGTCAGGATTGTATTGTTAAAATATGGCGACCAGAAAACCACCAGTGGCAAAATACCAAAAGGAATTTCATGATATTCAGTTCCTTGATCTTTCTGATGAAGAGCATTCTGGTTGTTCTTTTGAAAGAGAGTTTCACGAAAGCGGTGCCACACCAAAAGAAACCAATCCAAGACAACAAGAACAACAAGACGGGGAAGTAAATGACAACGACACAGAACAGAAGAAAGACAAACAAAGAAATATTTTTGAAACCAAGGAAAAAAGTAACGAAAGACAAAACCAGATGGTAGAGCGTAATTCCAAAAAGACCACTAACAGTGGAAGTGCGGCCAAGGTAGATGAAAAAGAGATAGAAACGTCAACAGAGGAGCAAGAGAAAAGCAAGAGTTAAGACAAAACTGGTAATGAACAGCAGACACAAAGGCGAAGTAGATCGGTCTGTCATCAGAGCACCTCGAAATCCATTGGCCAGAACAACTACAGCGAAAGTAAACGCCCATTGACGAGACGTGATGGTGTGGTTTTCGAATCTGATTCGATGAACACCTTAGATAAAGGAGAGGAAGGACATCAAAACCGCTCGCCATCTTTGCCATTGAAACGCATAGAGAAAATGAAATCATATGCTTGTAGCTCTTGCCCAGCAGCTCTAGAGGGGAAGTTTCGTAATCGACGCGATGCAATCGATGACTACACGAGTGATTCCACCAAGGAAAGAGCCGAAATGCGAGTTGTCTTGAAAAAATTCTAAAACAACTACACAAAGCCGAAATAAATGAACAATTCATCCCACATCATACAAAATACAGTCAATCTGGAATGCTTGAAAATATTGTATAACTAATATTTATCTGGTTGATGTATAATTAAGGAATATGTACACTGACACAGTGAATAAAAAAATACTTAAAAGAAGAATAGAATGTTTACTTTATTAAACAACTTGGCCATTATTTAGAAGGAAAAAAAACACAATTATTTGACTTCATTTTTACATTAGGTAAGACCTAGCAGGTAGAGCTCTAGCGCTGTCTCTATTAAATATAACGTTCTTCCTTTTGGCAATTAAACACGCTAGAAATTGGAATTGCTTGCTTAAGTGTAATAGTCAAATAGACTCAAAAGAAAACAATGGAATTAGGGTCTACTAAAGAGTGTTAGTCTAATATCTATTTCACGAGTTTAATGACCTCTATATGTTATGCACTAATTTATCCATATTTAACTTATGGTATTTTATCAAGGGGTAATACTTATTAAACAAAGCTATCCAAAATACGTACTAGCAAGGACATGTATTCGTTATTGTATGATTTCATAAAGAGCGACAAAGCATATTTGATCTGATTTGAGAATGAATCAATTAGTAAAAAAATACATCAAAAACTAACTATGTATTCAAATGTAAAATCATTTAAAAAATATTTTATTATTGATCATGAAAGTATGTGACTATATATTTTTCACGGTTTCGTACGTAATAAGAACCAGCCACACCCTTTTGAATCTTGCCGAAGTCGCCGATGTGACGTAGCCGTAGTCATGGCAACAAAACAAATAGACATACACAGAATATTATAACATGTTATAATAATAATAATAATAATATCTTTAATAGTTAATCCTCGTTAAGGTTATTACTTCACTATTTACAATCAAATAGTTAAGTATAATATAATTACAGTGGTATCCAATTTAATAATAACTATTTACAATCAAATAGTTAAGTATAATACTAATTACAGTGGTATCCAATTTAATAATAACTATTTACAATCAAATAGTTAAGTATAATATAATTACAGTGGTATCCAATTTAATAATAACTATTTACAATCTGATGAATAAATATAATGAAATAAATAAATATAATATCATACACTAGTAGATAAGAGTTATATGGCCAAGTGGCAAACAAAATCAAAATGTAAAATCATTTAAAAAACTTATTATTGTTGATCATGAAAGTACATAAATATGTTTTTCACATCTTCGTACGTAATCGGGTTTGAATATTGCCGAAGTCGCCGATGTGACGTAGCCGTAGTCATGGCAACAAAATAGATAGGCATACACAGAATATTATAACACCTTATATGGTCCTAAGTGGTAAGCAAAACTGACCACAAAAATAAAGTTCCGGATAACTATTCACAATAGCAAAACTATACTCACACAGTTAGGATCTCCAGTATCTAGTCAGGATTGTATTGTTAAAATATGGCGACCAGAAAACCACCAGTGGCAAAATACCAAAAGGAATTTCATGATATTCAGTTCCTTGCTCTTTCTGATGAAGAGCATTCTGGTTGTTCTTTTGAAAGAGAGTTTCAAGAAAGCGGTGCCACACCAAAAGAAACCAATCCAAGACAACAAGAACAACAAGACGGGGAAGTAAATGACACCGACACAGAACAGAAGAAAGACAAACAAAGAAATATTTTTGAAACCAAGGAAAAAAGTAACAAAAGACAAAACCAGATGGTAGAGCGTAATTCCAAAAAGACCACTAACAGTGGAAGTGCGGCCAAGGTAGATGAAAAAGAGATAGAAACGTCAACAGAGGAGCAAGAGAAAAGCAAGAGTCAAGACAAAACTGGTAATGAACAGCAGACAAAAAGGCGAAGTAGATCGGTCTGTCATCAGAGCACCTCGAAATCCATTGGCCAGAACAACTACAGCGAAAGTAAACGCCCATTGACGAGACGTGATGGTGTGGTTTTCGAATCTGATTCGATGAACACCTTAGATAAAGGAGAGGAAGGACATCAAAGCCGCTCGCCATCTTTGCCATTGAAACGCATAGAGAAAATGAAATCATATGCTTGTAGCTCTTGCCCAGCAGCTCTAGAGGGGAAGTTTCGTAATCGACGCGATGCAATCGATGACTACACGAGTGATTCCACCAAGGAAAGAGCCGAAATGCGAGTTGTCTTGAAAAAATTCTAAAACAACTACACAAAGCCGAAATAAATGAACAATTCATCCCACATCATACAAAATACAGTCAATCTGGAATGCTTGAAAATATTGTATAACTAATATTTATCTGGTTGATGTATAATTAAGGAATGTGTACACTGACACAGTGAATAAAAAAATACTTAAAAGAAGAATAGAATGTTTACTTTATTAAACAACTTGGCCATTATTTAGAAGAAAAAAAACACAATTATTTGACTTCATTTTTACATTAGGTAAGACCTAGCAGGTAGAGCTCTAGCGCTTTCTCTATTAAATATAACGTTCTTCCTTTTGGCAATTAAACACGCTAGAAATTGTAATTGCTTGCTTAAGTGTAATAGTCAAATAGACTCAAAAGAAAACAATGGAATTAGGGTCTACTAAAGAGTGTTAGTCTAACATCTATTTCACGAGTTTAATAACCTCACTCTGTATGTTATGCACTAATTTATCCATATTTAACTTATGGTATTTTATCAAGGGGTAATACTTATTAAACAAAGCTATCCAAAATACGTACTAGCCATGCCATGTATTCGTTATTGTATGATTTCATAAAGAGCGACAAAGCATATTTGATCTGATTTGAGAATGAATCAATTAGTAAAAAAATACATCAAAAACTAACTATGTATTCAAATGTAAAATCATTTTAAAAATATTTTATTATTGATCATGAAAGTATGTGACTATATATTTTTCACGGTTTCGTACGTAATAAGAACCAGCCACACCCTTTTGAATCTTGCCGAAGTCGCCGATGTGACGTAGCCGTAGTCATGGCAACAAAACAAATAGACATACACAGAATATTATAACATGTTATAATAATAATAATAATAATATCTTTAATAGTTAATCCTCGTTAAGGTTATTACTTCACTATTTACAATCAAATAGTTAAGTATAATATAATTACAGTGGTATCCAATTTAATAATAACTATTTACAATCAAATAGTTAAGTATAATACTAATTACAGTGGTATCCAATTTAATAATAACTATTTACAATCAAATAGTTAAGTATAATATAATTACAGTGGTATCCAATTTAATAATAACTATTTACAATCAAATAGTTAAGTATAATACTAATTACAGTGGTATCCAATTTAATAATAACTATTTACAATCAAATAGTTAAGTATAATATAATTACAGTGGTATCCAATTTAATAATAACTATTTACAATCTGATGAATAAATATAATGAAATAAATATAATATCATACACTAGTAGATAAGAGTTATATGGCCAAGTGGCAAACAAAATCAAAATGTAAAATCATTTAAAAAACTTATTATTGTTGATCATGAAAGTACATAAATATGTTTTTCACATCTTCGTACGTAATCGGGTTTGAATATTGCCGAAGTCGCCAATGTGACGTAGCCGTAGTCATGGCAACAAAATAGATAGGCATACACAGAATATTATAACACCTTATATGGTCCTAAGTGGTAAGCAAAACTGACCACAAAAATAAAGTTCCGGATAACTATTCACAATAGCAAAACTATACTCACACAGTTAGGATCTCGAGTATCTAGTCAGGATTGTATTGTTAAAATATGGCGACCAGAAAACCACCAGTGGCAAAATACCAAAAGGAATTTCATGATATTCAGTTCCTTGATCTTTCTGATGAAGAGCATTCTGGTTGTTCTTTTGAAAGAGAGTTTCAAGAAAACGGTGCCACACCAAAAGAAACCAATCCAAGACATCAAGAACAACAAGACGGAGAAATAAGTGACAACGACACAGAACATGTACAGAAGAAAGACAAACAAAGAAAGGTTTTTGAAACCAAGGAAAAAAGTAACGAAAGACAAAACCAGATGGTAGAGCGTAAATCCAAAAAGACCACAAAAACTGGAAGTGCGGCTAAGGAAGATGAAAAAGAGAAAGAAACGCCAACAGAGGAGCAAGAGAAAAGCAAGAGTCATAACACAACTGGTAATGAACAGCATACAAAAAGGCGAAGTAGATCGGTCTGTCATCAGAACCCCTCGAAATCCATTGGCCAGAACAACTCCAACGAAAGTAAACTCCCATTGACGAGACGTGATGGTGTGGTCAAACAGCCCGTTTTGGAATCTGATTTGATGAACACCTTAGAGAAAGGAAAGGAAGGACATCAAAACCGCTCGCCATATTTGCCAATGAAACGCATAGAGAAAATGAAATCACATGCTTGTAGCTCTTGCCCAGCAGCTCTAGAGGGGAAGTTTAGTAATCGACGCGATGCAATCGATGACTACACGAGTGATTCAACCAAGGAAAGGGCCGAAATGCGAGTGCTCTTGAAAAAATTCTAAAACAACTACACAAAGCCGAAGTAAATGAACAATTTATCCCACATCATACAAAATACAGTCAATCTGGAATGCTTGAAAATATTGTATAACTAATATTTATCTGGTTGATGTATAATTAAGGAATGTGTACACTGACACAGTGAATAAAAAAAATACTTAAAAGAAGAATAGAATGTTTACTTTATTAAACAACTTGGCCATTATTTAGAAGAAGAAAAAAAACGTCATGTTTACATTAGGTCATTTTTACATTAGGTAAGAACTAATATGCATATGCATGATACAATATAAAATAATTATATAAATCAAATATATAACCCAATTTACAAATTTATGATTTCAGATACAAGTAACTAGTGGTTGTATATAATTTACATTTCAGATACAAGTCACTAGTGGTTGTATCTAATTTACATTTCAGATACAAGTCACTAGTGGTTGTATCTAATTTACATTTCAGATACAAGTCACTAGCGGTTGTATCTAATTTACATTTCAGATACAAGTCACTAGTGGTTGTATCTAATTTACATTTCAGATACAAGTCACTAGTGGTTGTATCTAATTTACATTTCAGATACAAGTCACTAGTGGTTGTATCTAATTTACATTTCAGATACAAGTCACTAGTGGTTGTATCTAATTTACATTTCAGATACCAGTCACTAGTGGTTGTATCTAATTTACATTTCAGATACAAGTCACTAGTGGTTGTATCTAATTTACATTTCAGATACAAGTCACTAGTGGTTGTATCTAATTTACATTTCAGATACAAGTCACTAGTGATTGTATCTAATTTATATTTCAGATACAAGTCACTAGTGGTTGTATCTAATTTACATGTTCATTGTTTTAACCCCTGTTTTCCCTGACGATTATTCAAACCCTCCCCGTGCTTTAAATTTGTATGGGCTTTACAAGGGTGTTCATGTGGCCTGATTTCTCATATCGGATTGGCTGGAAACCTTAGGAATTATTAATGAATTTTAAAATAATGTTAAATGTTTACAACATGAGCGACCGTGTTGTATCGGCATATACGCGAATGTTGTAAATTACTTGTGAAATTCATAAAATCCTTTGTTATGCCAGTTGAGGTTAATACAATGTGAATACAATGATCTAATTGCTGTAAGCCTTATTCTGTTATCGTGGTAACAAAGAAAATGTACATGCATTGAAATGTATGTCGATGACTGGAATGTACTTTCAGTCTTCCATTGTATAGAGTAGAACTATACTATCTAGTTTTTGCACGCTTTGTTCTGTTTCACTATAAGCTTATGCAAATTATGAGCTTCGAATGCTTGGAGTGTTCAATTCGCTTTTGACTTTTGCGCAAGATGGCTGAATGTTACGGTGGCCGAGAGGGTTCACCAAAAGTGAAAATGCAAAACTCACTTTTAGGCAAAATTCAAAATGTCAAACGGCAAAAAGTCAAACTCAGATTCAAAACTTACAGGCGTTCCTTATGGTGTATATGACTGAAGTGGATATATAGAAACCAACAAACGGAACCACTTATATGTTACGTAAAACATTAGAAAAATAAATGCCAATGGTATAGCTTATATTCTTCATTTTTTTAGAGTTTATTTATTTATTTTATTATATATATATATACAGCCATATGCAGAAATTCTGTCGGCTACTGTGTAACCATAGTGATAATATTTTAACATTTACTTCGGCTTTGTGTAGTTGTTTTAGAATTTTTTTAAGAGCACTCGCATTTCGGCCCTTTCCTTGGTTGAATCACTCGTGTAGTCATCGATTGCATCGCGTCGATTACTAAACTTCCACTCTAGAGCTGCTGGGCAAGAGCTACAAGCATATGATTTCATTTTCTCTATGCGTTTCATTGGCAAAGATGGCGAGCGGTTTTGATGTCCTTCCTCTCCTTTATCTAAGGTGTTCATCGAATCAGATTCGAAAACGGCCCGTTT
The DNA here is from genome assembly GCA_949775045.1 of Metridium senile. Taxonomy (NCBI): domain Eukaryota; kingdom Metazoa; phylum Cnidaria; class Anthozoa; order Actiniaria; family Metridiidae; genus Metridium; species Metridium senile. The sequence goes on from OX459107.1 coordinate 15,003,784, forward strand.
TCGAATCTGATTCGATGGGCTGTTTGACCACACCATCACGTCTCGTCAATGGGCGTTTACTTTCGTTGGAGTTGTTCTGGCCAATGGATTTCGAGGGGTTCTGATGACAGACCGATCTACTTCGCCTTTTTGTCTGCTGTTCATTACCAGTTGTGTCTTGACTCTTGCTTTTCTCTTGCTCCTCTGTTGGCGTTTCTTTCTCTTTTTCATCTTCCTTAGCCGCACTTCCAGTTTTTGTGGTCTTTTTGGATTTACGCTCTACCATCTGGTTTTGTCTTTCGTTACTTTTTTCCTTGGTTTCAAAAACCTTTCTTTGTTTGTCTTTCTTCTGTACATGTTCTGTGTCGTTGTCACTTATTTCTCCGTCTTGTTGTTCTTGATGTCTTGGATTGGTTTCTTTTGGTGTGGCACCGCTTTCTTGAAACTCTCTTTCAAAAGAACAACCAGAATGCTCTTCATCAGAAAGATCAAGGAACTGAATATCATGAAATTCCTTTTGATATTTTGCCACTGGTAGTTTACTGGTCGCCATATTTTTACAATACAATCAACTAGATACGCGAGATCCTAACCGTGTCAGGGTACAGTTCTGCTATTAAATAGTTATTGTAATTTATTGTAGTGGTTTTTGTTAACCACTTAGGACCATATTAGATGTTTAAATATTCTGTGTATGTCTATTTGTTTGGTTGATATGACTACGGCTACTTCACATCGGCGACTTCGGCAATATTCAAACCTGATTACGTACGAAGATGTGAAAAACATATTTATGTACTTTCATGATCAACAATAATATGTTTTTTAAATAATTTAATTTACTTTTTGATTTTTGTTTGCCACTTGGCCATATAACTCTTATCTACTAGTGTATGATATCATACTTATTCATTATATTTATTCATCAGATTGTAAATAGTTATTATTAAATTGGATACCACTGTAATTATATTATACTTAACTATTTGATTGTAGTTAAATAATAACCTTAACGAGGATTAACTATTAAAGATATTATTAGTATTATTATTATAACATGTTATAATATTCTGTGTATGTCTATTTGTTTTGTTGCCATGACTACGGCTACGTCACATCGGCGACTTCGGCAAGATTCAAAAGGGTGTGGCTGGTTCTTATTACGTACGAAACCGTGAAAAATATATAGTCACATACTTTCATGATCAATAATAAAATATTTTTTAAATGATTTTACATTTGAATACATAGTTAGTTTTTGATGTATTTTTTTACTAATTGATCCATTCTCAAATATCAAATATGCTTTGTCGCTCTTTATGAAATCATACAATAACGAATACATGTCATGGCTAGTACGTATTTTGGATAGCTTTGTTTAATAAGTATTACCCCTTGATAAAATACCATAAGTTAAATATGGATAAATTAGTGCATAACATATAGAGTGAGGTCATTAAACTCGTGAAATAGATATTAGACTAACACTCTTTAGTAGACCCTAATTCCATTGTTTTCTTTTGAGTCTATTTGACTATTACACTTAAGCAAGCAATTTCAATTTCTAGTGTGTGAAATTGCCAAAAGGAAGGACGTTATATTTAATAGAGAAAGCGCTAGAGCTCTACCTGCTAGGTCTTAATTACCTAATGTAAAAATGACGTCAAATAATTGTGTTTTTTTCTTCTTCTAAATAATGGCCAAGTTGTTTAATAAAGTAAACATTCTATTCTTCTTTTAAGTATTTTTTTATTCACTGTGTCAGTGTACACATTCCTTAATTATACATCAACCAGATAAATATTAGTTATACAATATTTTCAAGCATTCCAGATTGACTGTATTTTGTATGATGTGGGATGAATTGTTCATTTATTTCGGCTTTGTGTAGTTGTTTTAGAATTTTTTCAAGACAACTCGCATTTCGGCTCTTTCCTTGGTGGAATCACTCGTGTAGTCATCGATTGCATCGCGTCGATTACGAAACTTCCCCTCTAGAGCTGCTGGGCAAGAGCTACAAGCATATGATTTCATTTTCTCTATGCGTTTCAATGGCAAAGATGGCGAGCGGCTTTGATGTCCTTCCTCTCCTTTATCTAAGGTGTTCATCGAATCAGATTCGAAAACCACACCATCACGTCTCGTCAATGGGCGTTTACTTTCGCTGTAGTTGTTCTGGCCAATGGATTTCGAGGTGCTCTGATGACAGACCGATCTACTTCGCCTTTTTGTCTGCTGTTCATTACCAGTTTTGTCTTAACTCTTGCTTTTCTCTTGCTCCTCTGTTGACGTTTCTATCTCTTTTTCATCTACCTTGGCCGCACTTCCACTGTTAGTGGTCTTTTTGGAATTACGCTCTACCATCTGGTTTTGTCTTTCGTTACTTTTTTCCTTGGTTTCAAAAATATTTCTTTGTTTGTCTTTCTTCTGTTCTGTGTCGTTGTCATTTACTTCCCCGTCTTGCTGTTCTTGTTGTCTTGGAATCGTTTCTTTTTGTGTGGCACCGCTTTCTTGAAACTGTCTTTCAAAAGAACAACCAGAATGCTCTTCATCAGAAAGAGCAAGGAACTGAATATCATGAAATTCCTTTTGGTATTTTGCCAGTGGTAGTTTACTGGTCGCCATATTTTAACAATACAATCAACTAGATACGCGAGATCCTAACTGTGTCAGGGTACAGTTCTGCTATTAAATAGTTATCTTAGTGGTTTTTGCTTACCACTTATGACCATATAAGGTGTTATAATATTCTGTTTATGTCTATTTGTTTTGTTGCCATGACTACGGCTACTTCACATCGGCGACTTCGGCAATATTAAAAGGGTGTAGGTGGTTCTTATTACGTACGAAGACGTAAAAAACAAACTTATCGTTACGTACTTTCATGATCAATAATAAAATATTTTTAAAATTATTTTTCTTTTTGATTTTTGTTTGCCACTTAGGACCATATTAGATGTTATAATATTCTGTTTATGTCTATTTGTTTTGTTGCCATGACTACGGCTACTTCACATCGGCGACTTCGGCAATATTAAAAGGGTGTAGGTGGTTCTTATTACGTACGAAGACGTAAAAAACAAACTTATCGTTACGTACTTTCATGATCAATAATAAAATATTTTTAAAATTATTTTTCTTTTTGATTTTTGTTTGCCACTTAGGACCATATTAGATGTTATAATATTCTGTGTATGTCTATTTGTTTTGTTGCCATGACTACGGCTACTTCACATCGGCGACTTCGGCAATATTAAAAGGGTGTAGGTGGTTCTTATTACGTACGAAGACGTAAAAAACAAACTTATCGTTACGTACTTTCATGATCAATAATAAAATATTTTTAAAATTATTTTTCTTTTTGATTTTTGTTTGCCACTTAGAACCATATTAGATGTTATAATATTCTGTGTATGTCTATTTGTTTTGTTGCCATGACTACGGCTACTTCACATCGGCGACTTCGGCAATATTAAAAGGGTGTAGGTGGTTCTTATTACGTACGAAGACGTAAAAAACAAACTTATCGTTACGTACTTTCATGATCAACAATAAAATATTTTTTAAATGATTTTACCGATTTCAATACATGTTTTTTACTAATTGATCCATTCTCAAATATCAAATATGCTTTGTCGCTCTTGATGAAATCATACAATAACGAATACATGTCATGGCTAGTACGTATTTTGGATAGCTTTGTTTAATAAGTATTACCCCTTGATAAAATACCATAAGTTAAATATGGATAAATTAGTGCATAACATATATTTCGTAAGGTTTTAAGAGTGACGTTATGTCTATTAAGTTTATGTAATATTCCTGCGTTACTACCTAATTTGCTTTGTATAAATTTGCTTTGTTTTTCCCATGTAAAATGTTGGTCAATACCAACCTCGATTCCAGGGCCTTCTCGGCCGACTCCAATTCAAGATGGCGGTCGTCGGGAGAAGACCCTGGTGAAGGCTGGATTATCACGTGTTTTGATTGGCTGCTAGAAGAAATTTCTAACAAAAGCTATACATGATTGGATGATTAAACTTGGCGTTACAAAATGGCTGACAAGGTCATTGCTTTTAACAATGTTTGTTCTCACTAAAGTTGAGATATTGTTGGTGCACACATAGCCGTTGATGCTGAATAGAGTTAATTTTAGACCTCAAATAAGATAGCACACCAACTTAGAGGAATTATTAACAATATTTGATCCAAAAAAGGTGATTTTGATAACAATAAGCATGCTACTACATACTGATTACTTGATATTTATTGATCGTGAGCTTCCATATGCATTTATACTGTATCTTTTTTATTTTATAATAGAACATTTCACTGAAAGACAATCATTGTCATTTCTTTGGACTAATGAAATTATCAAAAGTTAGGAATCGTTTAACTGAACTTTCAATATCAAGAACTTTAAATGTTGACTTAAAATTAAGTGGCTTGTTAATAATGTAATACATTAATTAAGATGAGCAGCTAATCGAGTCTTCGACTCGCCGTTGTATATCTCATCCAGATCGGACGCAAATATTGTATAGCATTTATAAAAGTCCAACGTTAAGTTAGTTCATTATTTTACTAAAATTCTTACTTTCAAGATAAAAGAAAATCTGGTCTAGAAAATTCAAGTTAAAACTTATGCAAATCAGGACTATTTTGTATCTAAAATATTCGTCATGGACGTGATTTATATTGTAAAATTCTCATTAATTATTTATGAAGTTTATAAGTAAATAAACATAAAGTCGATGCTTGTATTTGAAGTTTTATAAAATCATCAATATAGTCACTGTCCACACACTTCCAAAATAACCTGCATAACAACTTGTGCACGGCTTTGTTCCCAAATTGGGAATGACATACAAATATCATCAATTGATGTTATGTGTTTACATTTGTCAACTATTGTCCCTATCAGGTTCAATGATACTATTGATATGTTTACTCCGAGTCCAATGGCAATTGTGGCAAAAACCAACGGAATGTTTGACGAGAGTACCAGCATCTACAAGGTTTCACAGAAACATTCCACCAGAAGTTCAAACAATGATGAAGTTTTGATGTTTCATGAGCTTAGAAAACTGCGTTCCTTTTATATCACACCCACAAGAAGCCTTCAAAGTTTTACAGATATAGAAATGTCTCTATTGGTTGGGTTTCAAATGGAACAATTTTACTCTTGGTTAGAAAAACATAAAAGCAAATTTCAATGGGAAAATAAATTTGATGTAACCACTTCCCAGCTGGCTCTTGTTAACCAGTTCACTCAGTTTGGGGCAAATGTAAATCATAGCCAGAAAAAACCGGTCGGTCGACATGCGCATTAGTAACGCGACACTTAGAAAAAAATCGACAGGCTTATGCTTTCAAGTTAACAGAGAATGTAGGGAACCAGAATTTCCTATTCTTGATAACTCGGCAACCGCGTCATTAAAACAACTTTTCCCCCTCTAGGTTGATTAACCTCATTACATGCTATGATAAAAACACAGAAACAACGCCAAAACGTTAAAATGTGTGTCGGTTTTACAACTTATAACTTTGTATGGTTTCCAGCCCTCTTTCCTTTGTCAAATGACCGATTTGCTCAAAATTACTCTATTATTACGGTCTCAAGCTAAGGGCCAATATGTTTATTGTCTGTTTTCCCCCTCTGGTTTGATTCGTTGGTCATATGTTGATATGGTCTCCCTATTTTCAAATGAATCGGCCACAAACTCATGTCGGTTTTAGACAATTTGTTTCGGTATTATTTTATAAGGAATACCATGGCTCGAGGGAAATTAGTGATTCAATTTCCCCGAATACCGTGGGAAACTTTGTGGAAGTCCCGAGGGCGCAGTAGTGTGTGTAGTACAGGGTCCTTTATATTAAAAATTTCCGACTGGGTCGAAGCGATCCAGGAATGGTCTCGATGATTGTTATGATGAGGGACCATTGGGGGATAGTCTCCTAAATTTTCAAGGACAAAGAAATCCTTTGTCTTTTACTAAATTTCCCTTGCATAAATTAAATATAGGAAAATTTAGTAAAAGACAAAGGATTTATTTGTCTTCTAGATTTCCCTCATGTTGTATGCATGAGGAAAATTCGGGTTTGTAAACCCCTCGGAAGACAAAAGGATCCGAGGTAATCATGGTATTAGACCTCGTCTACACGAATCCGATCCGGCTGAAACCGCATAGAAATATTTGCGTCCACACGAATCCGCGTATCCGGAGGATTCAAGTTAAAGTATGCGATTTCGGTGACCGGATTCAATGGATTCGTGTGGACGATAGGCCAATTCGCATCAAAAAGTATGCGGTTTCAAAAGTATCCGGATCCGTGTAAACGGGGTCTTATTCAGGTTTCAAGACATTGGCAATGTTTTGTTGACGTGCGTTCTTTGTTTCAGCCATCACAATAGAGCTTAATTATAAGCTAATTAATTAATTGTATTTGAATCGCAATAATCACATAGGTGACAAATTCTTTGTATTTTTTGTCACAAATATGGATGGTTATACTATATATGGCGCACTAATGACAATTGTTTTATTGACATGACATGAACTCATAAATAATTAGCACCACCCACAATGGTTCGGAATTTCTGGCGATGTATTTTACGTTTGTCAAAATCAAAAAAGTTTTTAATTCCCTAAACGTTAGCTGGCTAATAAATGTTTGCTACTTCTCGAGTTTATTTGTATATATTTTTATAATCTGATATTTCGGTTACATATATTTTCCCTTTGTATCAAGTTATATAAAGTCTGTCATAAAATAATGTCAATTGACAATTCTTCATTAACTTAATTCGTCTTAAAACGCTAACGTTTTTCTGACATAAATATGTAGCTTTGTTTGGATAAACAATTGATTTAACAAACGTAAAATAGGAAATTAACTCACAGAACGTAATATTTCCCGTACAGATTTTCTGAATTCAGACAATTACACCTCAAAATTCACTTTTATTACTCGTGCCCAGGCCTTTTTTTATTTTTGGTTTCCATGTCAGAAGTTGTACTTCGGAAAGCCCGAACGTACTTCGGAAATTCCGAAAATGTCACGAAGTATTTTGATTGGTAGACCGAAATGCAATCAGCCAATCAGATTGGATCATGACTGCATTAAAGCCAAAGCGACCAAAGCCATGCTCCATGCAAGTCTGATGCAATTCTGTCCGCCATTAAAATGTTTTTGCAAACATGGATAATTTGGACCAAAAACTAACACTTTTTATTCGTTTGGGTGTTAGGAATAAGGGTAAGTTTTGTTTGAACAATTATATAATTACTCTTCGCGGCAGATCATTTGAATCGGCGGCTCCAACGCAACGCTTTGGAACGCTTTGCCAATGTCATTACCGTAGTTACTAAAAGGCGCAAATTATGACCTACAATGACCTACAATACGGTACAATAAGCTACTATAAGTTGTTAGTTACTACAATCCAGAGACACTTCCATACGGACAAGCATGAAAACGATGTAAAAACTGCCAATTAACTGCCATTAATTTTACTCACCAAAGAAGGCCGTATTTTCTTTGAGACGTTCTCTCTCGTAACCATAATTTAATATTAAGCTGGAATTATTTGTTATAGTAACTACGAATACGAGATTCTGCTGAAAGTAATAAAATTTAATGGAAAAAAGCGTATATTCGATCCGAAGTGACATTTTTATACGCTAGACGCCTGGTTGTTTTGATCGTAAGGCAGAGCAAACCCGCCATCTGAACAAATCACGAACGTGAATTTTCGAATGTTCCATCTATATATTCTATAAAACATACATAATGGAAACACTAATACAAACATACAAATGAATATAGAAAGAAAAATGTAAAAATGTATAATATAATGTATAATATATATTGTAATTAGTATATATAAGAGCAAATAAAGATTCTATATAGTCTAGTGGCTAGGAGGGGTTCCCATGCACCCCCCGGAAATAAACTTCTGATTAGCATTTTTAGAAAGTTCAAGAAGAGTAGAAAACGAAATGCCTTGTTAACAGGTGTGAAAAATGTCCCACGTGACTTTTTATGCTACTTTTAAGAACATTTATGCAAATTATTGCCGCCATTGACAAAAAATGTACTTTTTAATATATCTCAGCCAATACTGCAGATAACTACAGAAATGAGGTGTCTACACCCATGTTTAGGGGGTCAAATAACACAATGAAGCTATTTTTGTAATGACCATATTTGGCTATTGCATACAAATATGCAAATTAACTCCGCCATTACGGTAAAAGCATTATTTCCTTATATATCTGTCATTGTTGACAATAACTACACCCAAATGGCTTCTACCTCCCTATTTGGAAGGTTCATGAACACATTAAAGTAATTTTTGACGTGACCACATGTTTCTGTAATATACTAGGTACGTATGCAAATTATTACCGCCATTACGGAAAAATCATATTTTCACTATAAGACATCTATTGTTTCAGATAACTACACAAAAACGGCTTCTATATCCCTATTTGTAGGGTCGATGAACACAGCAGAATAACTACTGTAGTAATCACTAGACCAAAACAAATTTGGGGAAGCTATTATGAAAAACAGATTTTTCTCTGAATTTTCTGTCAAAGATATCGATAGCTTATCAAAAGCGGTTATAAATTCCATTGACATAATGAAACGTTTATTTTTATAGAAAGACTGAGGCGTGGAAGTTCGGGAAGATCATTCTTATTTTAGTTTAGTTTAGTTTAATAGAATTCGTCATAACAAGATATTACATAACAATATTTGGACGAACAGGTGAAAATTACAGGACGAGAATCCCAATTGACAATTTAAACCTATAAAAAAGTAAAACATCAAATAAACAAAGTTAACAAATATTTAGATAATTAATATAAACAGAAAAATATTTTAAATCTATGGTGGTCGATACGTTGTTAATTTATTTGAATAGAGAATTTGGAGTAGATTTTTGAAATTAGATAGACTATCAACGTTCTTTAAGTTCGAGGGGAGACTGTTCCACAAAGCTATAGTTCTGGGAAAGTATGATTTACGGTAGTAATTTTGTTTGTGATGTAAAAGAGGTCTATAGTTCGAAGGGTCAAAGTTCCGAGTAGAGTAGCTTCACGTAGACGGAATTAGTAGGTTGGAAAAACTTTTTATGTCGATGATTTCGGATTTAATCTTGTAAAACAATGTCAAGTCGATGATATCACGTCTATGTTCTAACGGTAGTAGATTAAGAGTTTTGAGTCTTTCTGTGTAGCTTACATCGGAGGGTGGATAGTTTAATATAAATTTGGTTGCTCGACGTTGGATGTTCTCTATTAAAGCTACATGCTTAGCTGTGTGTGGCGACCACAAATTACTTGCGTATTCTAATCGGGGTCTAACCAAAGTACAATAGAGGAGCTGTTTTGTTGCAGGATCGCGTACGTGGCAGCAAACTTGCTTCACAAGTCCTAATAATTTGTTGGGCTTTGAGCACATGAGTTCAATGTGTGTTTTCCATGACAGATCTGTGGTCACAAGTACACCAAGGTCTTCTGTTTGATTCAAGATTCAAGAACCTGCCCAGCCAGATGGTAGGATTGCTTGTTATAGTGTTCTTTTTTTTAGACATTTGTAAAACTTTGCATTTAGAAGTACTGAATTCCATTCCATGGTCTAGACTTATGTAAGGAATCTATGTCCGCTTGAAGACAAAGAGCAGATGTTGGGGAGTCAACAGAGTGATAGAGTTTAGAGTCGTCGGCATAAAGGGCGATTGTAGAACCGCCTTGCACATAACATGGTATATTGTTAGCATAGACCAAAAAGAGCAGGGGCCCAAGAATTGACCCCTGCGGAACGCCAGATGGTACGGGTAGCCAAGATGAAGAAGTTCCGTTCAGTACTACACGTTGCTGTCTGTTAGACAGATATGATTCAAACCACTCGAGGAGAGAGCCCGCAACTCCATATTCCCTTAGCCTTGTTATAAGATGGAGGTGTGAAACCTTATCAAAGGCTTTAGAAAGGTCTAAGTGAACAACATGTATCTCACTACCACTTGCTAGTTTATCCAAGATGTCATTGTATACTTCCAGTAGTTGTGTAACAGTTGATTTTCCTTTGAGGAAACCGTGTTGAAGATGGTAAAAGGATCTTTCAAGGTGAGCAAAGCAGTGGTTGTAGACACAGCGTTCAAAGACTTACGATAGGTAGAAGTGAGACAGGTCTGTAGTTCTCTGGTAAAGTCGGGTCGTCTTTTTTAAATACTGGTGTGACATTGGCTCGTTTCCACAAATTGGTAAACGAACCAAGTGATAGTGATAGATTAAATAGCTGACACAAGGATGGAGCAATCTCGTTGGCGGTGTTTTTTAATAGGGCACCAGGGATATCATCTGGACCGTTTGCTTTATTTGGGTCAAGATTCAGAAGAACTTTCTCCACTTCAGCAGCAGTTAAGCTAACAGAACATAATTCCACGTCGACTTGAGTGGTCGAGTTAACGCTAGTAGATTGTAGAGGTGTTGCCAGGCAAAATACAGAATGAAAGAACTGGTTTAGGGTATTTGCCATTTCTTTAGTGTTAGTTATGAAAGATTGACCATTTCGTAGGAAGCTGAGTGATAGATTGACAGTTGTCTGAGACTTCACATATTGCCAGAAACGTTTGGGATTTTCAGCGATGGAATTTTTCAGTTTTTCTGCAAGATCTTTTCGTTTTTGGGATATCAGCTTTTTTGTAGCACGACGGAGATCATTAAACTTATTCTTTGCCAAGAGAGAGCCCGTTTTGATTGCCTTTTTTCTCTGCGCATCCTTCTTTTGAATCATTGATTGAAGCTCGTTATCCATCCACGGATGATTGTTTACATTTTTAACTTTTGATTTAGGAATGTGATCGTCGACAGCAGAAAGGAACAAATCATTCCAATTAGCAAGTGATAAGTTAATGTCGTCAAGGACAAAGCATAAGTCCCACAGGATTTTTTTTAATGATTCTTTGAGTCCCGTCCAATTTGCATTTTTGAAATTGTAAACAACGCGTTTCACTTTCGGTCGTTTTGAAACTTTAAGACTTAACTCAAAGCTAATTAATTTGTGGTCTGTACATATGATATCGTCGTACCCATATATATGCTGGAACTTGGTTGGAATGGTAGTCAAAATTAAATCCAATATGTTTTGTTTTCTAGTTGGAAAGTCTACTAGTTGCCATAAGTAAAATAAATATATACAGCATCGTTCAATGTTGCAGTTCCTGTGTTCCAATCTATTTCTGATAAGTTGAAATCACCGATTAGAATTATTTGATCAAACTTGGCTTTTGATACCAAGCGTAAAGTTTTCTTGAGTTGTTTAAGACAGTAGACATCGCTGTCAGGAGGCCTATAGAAAACAATTGCCAATATTTTTCGTCTCGAGTTGGGATGGAGTTCGCAAACTAAAATTTCTGCATCCGTTTCGAGATCACGACGACGTCGGCTTAGGATGTGATTTCTGACTGCCAGAAAAACACCCCCTCCCGTACGTTTTTCCCTGTCTCGTCTGTGGATGACGAATTCAGAACAGGAGAGTAATTCACAGTCCAAGTACTTTGAGTTTAGCCATGATTCAAGACAGAAAATAAGATCAAACAACTTGGTGACAATTGGGACGTCAAGTCTGAAGTAGTGAAACAGCTAGAAATGTTCACCTGTGTCATGTATGGACAGTCTCGAGAGTCTTCAGTGGACGTCGTTCGTGCTAAAATGCTTTGGAAGATGGTAGGCGAGGACGAGAAACTCACTACAAAGTCTAAGGTTGACCTTGCTCGTCTTCCACCATGTCTTTCCGCGCTAAAGCCACACATACAACGTGTAAACCATCGCGTTGCTTTGTACAAGAGGGCTGACCAAGCGATCGTAGAAAAGCCCAAACCCTATGATGAGGGGCAGGGATGGACAAAGACTGACCAAGGAGTGTTGGAGCCCGTTTGGGCTTCTGGACCTGTCTTACCCATCGCGCTGGTTGACATCCTAGCCACTGCAGGTGAAGAAGACGATAATGAAGAGGAAGACATGGAAGAAGAGGAAGAAGATTCCGAATGTTACACCGACTCTGACAACGACATGTAGATTTGTTTTGGTCTAGGATGACACAGACATGTGTGATTACTACAGTAGTTATTCTGCTGTGTTCATCGACCCTACAAATAGGGATATAGAAACCGTTTTTGTGTAGTTATCTTAAACAATAGATGTCTTATAGTGAAAATATGATTTTCCGTAATGGCGGCAATAATTTGCATACGTACCTAGTATATTACAGAAACATGTGGTCACGTCAAAAATTACTTTAATGTGTTCATGGACCTTCCAAATAGGGAGGTAGAAGCCATTTGGGTGTAGTTATTGTCAACAGTGACAGAGATATAAGGAAATAATGCTTTTACCGTAATGGCGGAGTTAATTCGCATATTTGTATGCAATAGCCAAATATGGTCATTACGAAAATAGCTTCATTGTGTTATTTGACCCCCTAAACATGGGTGTAGACACCTCATTTCTGTAGTTATCTGCAGTATTGGCTGAGATATATTAAAAAGTACATTTTTTGTCAATGGCGGCAATAATTTGCATAAATGTTCTTAAAAGTAGCATAAAAAGTCACGTGGGACATTTTTCACACCTGTTAACAAGGCATTTCGTTTTCTACTCTTCTTGAACTTTCTAAAAATGCTAATAAGAAGTTTATTTCCGGGGGGTGCATGGGAACCCCTCCTAGCCACTAGACTAATATTCTATATATTTTATTCTATATTCCATTTCATTTCCAACCGAAATTATCGTGTTTTTTTTTTTCTACAAATGGTAAGCACCCTCAGTTTTGATGATACATTAGGAAGATCATTAATATAGAATAAAAACAATAGTGGTCCAAGAGTGCTGCCTTGCGGAACACCATGTTTAATGTTATTATGGTCTAGTTTAACATTGTCAATTTAGGCATATTGGGTTCTATTAGTTAGATAGTTTGTAAACCAAAAGCCTACGTTGCCGTCAGTCTGCGTGATTAGGGAGAGAAGAAAAAGGGAGAGAAAAAAAGGCATGTAGTATAGTGCACTAATGCCATATTGATATTATATATCCAGTAATATTTGGTGGTTGACAGTATCAAATCTACGCTGGCCCACAAGTATCACGTCAATAAGCAAAACTTCACGGCAAGAAACAAAACTTCACGGCAAGAAACAAAACTTCACGGCAAGAAACAAAACTTCACGGCAATAAACAAAACTTCACGGCGATAAACAAAACTTCACGGCAATAAACAAAACTCCACGGCAATAAACAAAACTTCATGGCGGAAGTAAAACTTCACGGCGGAAGTAAAACTTCACGGCGGAAATAAATAACACATTGACCAAAAAACCACAATGCTCTGCGCATCAAGTCAAAATGGCGGACTTGGACTCGGATGAAGATTTTTCACAAGAAGAGTTGATAACGTTTTATTTCTACAGAGGTTTTCAATACGAGGAAATTCGCATGCTTCTGAGTAAACGTCACAACCTAGAGATAAGTATTGCTACCCTCAAAAGGCGAATTAAAAGTTAAGGCCTTAGGAGACGTAATATGTCCTACGATCACGGCGAACTTGAGAAGAAGATAAGAGAAATCGTAGATGGGCCTGGTTGCTTGAAAGGATATCGTTCTGTTTGGTCATAGACTAAAAAGGAGAACTTATCAAAACCCGGGCCCTAACTTTTCTTGGCATTGCGATGGCTATGACAAACTTGCGCCATTTGGTTTCCCTATTCACGGTTGTATAGATGGATTCAGCAGAAAAGTTTTATGGCTTTTTGTCACTCGCACAAACAGTAATCCTAATAGAATAGCCACTTTCTATTTAAATACTGTTAAGGAATTTGAAGGATGTCCAGTTTACTTGATAACCGACCTGGTAACTGAAAATGGAATAATGGCCGGAATGGCACTCATTTTATAGAGATGATGCGACGGGTTTTGATAAGTTCTCCTTTTTAGTCTATGACCAAACAGAACGATATCCTTTCAAGCAACCAGGCCCATCTACGATTTCTCTTATCTTCTTCTCAAGTTCGCCGTGATCGTAGGACATATTACGTCTCCTATTGCCATAACTTTTAATTCGCCTTTTGAGGGTAGCAATACTTATCTCTAGGTTGTGACGTTTACTCAGAAGCATGCGAATTTCCTCGTATTGAAAACCTCTGTAGAAATAAAACGTTATCAACTCTTCTTGTGAAAAATCTTCATCCGAGTCCAAGTCCGCCATTTTGACTTGATGTGCAGAGCATTGTGGTTTTTTGGTCAATGTGTTATTTATTTCCGCCGTGAAGTTTTACTTCCGCCATGAAGTTTTGTTTATTGCCGTGGAGTTTTGTTTATTGCCGTGGAGTTTTGTTTATCGCCGTGAAGTTTTGTTTATTGCCGTGGAGTTTTGTTTATTGCCGTGGAGTTTTGTTTATTGCCGTGAAGTTTTGTTTATCGCCGTGAAGTTTTGTTTATTGCCGTGAAGTTTTGTTTCTTGCCTTGAAGTTTTGTTTATTGCCGTGATACTTGTGGGCCACCGTACAAATCCTTTTAAGAAATCGAGAAATATTCTAAATCGAAAAAAGCATTGCATATTGCAATTGCTCCTAAAGAAATCGAAAAACACTGTCAGCATTTTGACATGAGATATCCTTATAGTATCTTGCAACGTCCGATAGACGACTTTCAAAAATGGGCGCCGTTAATTATCATAATATTTGAAATTGATGTTTTAAGAAAAAGAAAGCTATCATATGATAGGCATTCACCATAACAATAACTTGTGAAAGTTTGAGAAGAAACGATTAAATTTTGCAAGAAGCTATAAGAATTTGAAAAATCAGAAAAACACCAAAACGAGGCATCAAAGGCCTCAGCAGACAATTATATACAAATCTCTCCATTTTTCATTGAGCGCATAACTTTATTGGCATTTTCGGCTACTCCATTATAGCCTGATTTTCAGAGCGGACCTGGGGTGCTACGCTACCACTTTCTCCATAGCGTAGGACCCAGGCTCGCTCTGAAAATCAGGCTAACTCCATTAGAATAGGACTTGAAATTACAAGAAATGATTCGCTTTGTGCCAGGTGCTTGTTGACATTTAGACTTGTCTAAATTGTTATTGTCAGATGTCAGAAATACTCAACCCAGCTGCTCTTGGACATGGTAAATCGATACAGTGGGTGAAAGCGCGGATTCTGTATGGCAGTTACTGTTCTGAAGAAAGTTTGCTATAACGTACGATATTTTATGGTGAGTATCATAAAAATAGTATCATTCACAGTGTCATTCAAAATTGATATTTTTGCAAGCAAACAATAAAAGCTGGCGAAGGGTTCTCACAGGCTAACATGTTTCTTGTTTAAACGATAGAATATGAACAATAGAATTTCTACAAATTATAATCTTTATTATATGTGAACGAAATTTCAATTCATCAAGATTGAAGAATAAATATCTTAGACTGTGAGAATCATATATAGAGTTTTTTTCTGTTTTGATCTCAAAATAGACCAAATCGGCTGACGCGTTGCTATGTATGTTTCCACCCAATTTAACTCTTTTGGGAAGAAGATTCTTTGTCTTATGTATTTTGATATCATGTGGAAAATGTTTGAAAAAAAAGTATTTATTTATTCCCAGTGGTTTTGAATTGGTTGGAAACGTACATAGCAACGTGTTAGTTGATTATTCATTTTGAAATTTGTTTGGGAGGCCTCGGTCGCACTGTAATTTTTAGTAGTGTCTATGCAATCAGCAATCAGCTATTTCTGTTCTATCATGGTTATTCGTGTGGACAGTGTTCGAGAAAAGGGTAATCACTGAGCTCAAATTACTTGTCAAATTACCAAGTGCATTTGACATTTTTGTATTTGCACAGTGACAAGTTGTAGTTTACTTCAAATGGAGTTTGCTACATCTTGCATGACTTGCGTTTGGCATCAGAATCTTTAAGTAAGAACATGAGACACAGCAGGAGAGAGATAGAAGAGAATCTTACGAAACAGAACGAGATGAAAGAAGAAGAAGAAGAAGAAAAAGAAGAAAAAGAAGAAAAAGAAGAAGAAGAAGAAGAAGAAGAAGAAGACGACGAAGAAGAAGAAGATGAAGAAGAAGAAATTTGTAAAGCACCGTTTTCCAATGATCCAAGGGCGCTATTTACAACTATAAATGCTAAAACAAAACTATATACAGCAGAACATATATAATGATATACCATCTAGCCCACTACTCTGTGTGATAATAAATATAGTTCATGATCAAAAAGCGTCCTTAAAGGAAATTTTCAAGTTTCTGCTTGAATGAAACTAAAGAGCTAAAAACGTGTTTCACAACAAGAAATGTCTGAGTTCGCAAAAAGTCGAAAACAGCAATAAGAAGCTGAGACTAAAACGGTAAATAGAGCAATAAATTAAGATTTGTATAAGAGGTTCTCTGAACACGACCTTCATCCGGACCTTGTCTATCAAGTCATCGACATAGAAAAGTCGCTTCCCGCTTCCCAGAATTCCTTCCGGTCTTAGCTTCTATGATCAACATTTACTTTTTGAACACAGCTTCTCTTTCCCGGTTGGTTTTGATACTCATTTTGCCCCCTGGATTTCGAGCGAGAGCGACGACAAATTTGCCGTCTGTTACGGTCGGCCATGTATCTTGTATCAATTCAGTAAGACGCATAAAACAAGTCATAAATACTAGCTGATAATAAACTAGCATGTGTATCTACAGGGGTTTGAATCAAGCTTATATTAATAGGAAACCCGTCATTCGCCATTGCAGGAAGTATTAATAAATGCAAATTCGTGGCACGGAACTAGACAAGTTAAATATTAGAAAATTAAAAATATTTGCCAAGTGCAAACAACATCTTAATCTAATATTATCGACCACCAGCAACTATGACGTCTGTCTGCGTTTTTAAAATCTTTCATTTCAAACCGTCTAACCGATCGTCAATTTAACCAAGACATCGACTAGCAACGGACGGAGAATCGCTGCCAAACCTCCCAATCAAACTAGTTTTTGCTACCTTACAACATTGAAGACTTGTACAGCTTTTCTGAAAGGTATTTAATAATTATTAGTATAAATACAAAGGTGATTATACAAAATCTCGGATTATCAGTCGATAATCACCTTTTCGGACAAAATGGCTGCCCGTAGTCGTTTTGTCACTGTTAGCGAAGATGAAATTGAAAACTTTAAAGAAAATGCTGTCCCAAAATCGACTAAAGAAGCTACAAAATTTGGTGTCAAGCTATTTAAAGGTATCATAGTAAATTTTCACGTTGTTTTTTTGTCATTATGTGAGACAATGTTTACAATTTACTTTTGCGTGACGGTCGCGCTTTTAAAAAATATCCGATACAAAGGTGATATTATTTCAAAAAAGAAAGAAGGAAACAGCATTGAAAGTGAAAACATTTTATTTTAATAAAAAGGTTATACTAAACCGATTATTCACCTCAGACTATCGGTGAATATATATAGGTTATTTACCGGCCGGGAGGTCCGGATAGGGAAAAACTGTGCCCGAGGTCTTTACACGTTCAAAGCTGTGAATTTTTGAATCACAAACCATTAGCTATTAGTTTTTTTCCGGTTTATGTTTGTATTTAATTTTTTGGTTGAAGTTTGCAAAATACCCGTGAAATTGAAAATAAAGCTCATTAATACCTGTTTTGAAATTGTCTGGCTATTTAGTTTATGTTCCAAGACTCTAGAAAAGTAATTTGATAATCAAAAATGTTGTCTTTGATTGAAAAATTGCCGTTAAGTCGTTAAAACAGTCGTTAAAATTTTGCCGGCTATTTGGATACCTGTGGATACCGTGACCGTGGTCAAGATATAGAAAAAAGCCGCCCGCTCGCGGAGCCAATCAAATTGCAGGATTTGGTAGGATACCGCCCGCTCATAAACGGAAAAAAAATAAATAGGCGCATTTGAACATATACCCATGTTAATTTGCGCCTAATAAATAATAACTTATTATTTAACAATTATTCGCCGAAGGCGAAATGATAATCGGTAAATATTTCACATTCATTGCATCAAAAATCGATATCGTCTGAAACCGAAAACGTTTTTTTATATCTTTTATCTTTTTGTCTATTTTTTTTCTTGAAATTCCTCTCACTAGTAAAGTAATTAATCAAACCTAATGAGATCAGTTTTGCGATCATGACAGCCAGACGCTACTTGCGACTAGCAGAGGGTTTGGAAGCTCTTTCGTGAAAGAGGAAAAATTACGCAGTAAAGCAAGCACAACTTCTAATAAATATCTATATCGTTGCCTGCCTCGACTATAACTAATGCTATATAGTGAGCAATTGTATATATATTTCAAATTTGAAAATAGTGAAATGAACTGAACTTATTTAAGCCAGGTCTTCTTAGATGACACACAGCTGGCTGTGCACATATGACAGTTAAAGTTTAAGTATAGTCGTAAAGTATAATCTTTATTTCAAATTTGAAAAAAAATAATGCAAACTGAACTGAGCTTCCTCTGCTGGCAGGTATAAGTCAGGTGTTCATAAATGACACCAAACTGGCTATGTACAAATAAGACATTGTCAAAGTTTAATCAGTATAATCGTGCTATCGAAAATAGTAAACTACCAATATTGTACATTGTAAAGAGTTAGCAAATGAAATTGCCTCTTTAATGTCTTTTACGGTCGGCCATCTTGTATCAATTCAGTAAGACGCATAAAACAAGTCATAAATACTAGCTGATCATAAGCTAGCATGTGTATCTAAAGGGGTTTGAATCAAACTTATATTATTAGGAAACCCGTCATTCCCCATTGCAGGAAGCGTTAATAAATGCAAATTCGTGGCACGGAATTAGACAAGTTAAATATTAGAAAATTAAAAATATTTACCAAGTGCAAACAACGTCGTAATCTTATATTATCGACCACCAGCAGCTATGACGTCTGTCTGCGCTTTTTTAAATCTTTCAGTTTCAAACCGTATAACCGATCGTCAATTTAACATCGACTAGCAACGGAGAGTCGCAGCCAAATCTCCCAATCAAACTAGTTTTTGCTACCTTACAACATTAAAGACTTGTACAGATTTTCTGAAAGGTATTTAAGTAATTTAATAATAATTTATTATTTATTAGGCACAAATTAACATGGGTATATATTCAAATTCATTGCATCAAAAATCGAAATCGTCTGAAACCGAAAACGTGTTTTATATCTTTTATCTTTTTATCTATTTTTTTCTTGAAATTCCCATTAGTAAAGTAATTAAACAAACCTGATTAGATCAGTTTTGTGATCATGACAGCCAGACGCTACTTGAGACTAGCAGAGGGTTAGGAAGCTCTTTCGTGAAAGAGGAAAAACTACGCATTAAAGCAAGCACAACTTCTAATAAATATCTATATTGTAGCCTGCCTCGACTATAACTAATGCTATATAGTGAGCAATTGTATATCTATTTCAAATTTGAAAATAGTGAAATGAACTGAACTTATACTGATAGTAGATATAATTCAGGTGTTCTTAGATGACACAAAACTGGCTATGCATATACACCTTATTGCAAGAGTGTTGTCACATGAAAAAAGAACATTAGTAATCTATTAAATAACAAAAGAAAAAGTTTAGCTTGAGTGATCTTCTTTTGTCTTTTAATTAATTCCTTTCTCACTAAATTACAAAAGACAGGACAACGTTCTTGCAATTAGGTGTATGACATTGTCAAAGTCAATTATAATCGTAAATTATAATCTTATAGAACAATGTATAGAGGTGGTAAAAAAAATTAACTCTTTAATGTCTTGAAGTAGCATGCGAATACAAAACATAACCGGGATTTTGTGTTCGGCTCTACACGTAGCATAGTCATGAAGTGACATCTTGGATAATGTCCAATCGATTTAACCTTTAATTAATAACCTATAATTCATTTCCTTCATGAAATGGATATCGATCGCATTGGACAACCTTTTTGAAATAGGTGTACAACCATAATTCCACAGTACCCAATTTGTAAAATTTCCTATATCCCTTGGACAACCTTTTTTAAAACAACTGTATATTAATAATGTGTGTTTAGATCGATATAGATTATCATCTAATATATTGCTTGTTTCTTCTAGACGCCTGGTATCACATCTGCTAGTGTTCTCCAATTCGGGTTGAACTGTGAACGCGATGGACGTCAAACACTTGCTGTGGATAGACTTTATACTGTTGTCCTTCTGCTTTATTCAAGGTAAGAAACAATAACTCACATTTTGCAAAGTCTGAAAGAAAGACAAAATTTATAATAATACGTACGCGTCGAAAGCTTTTAATTAGCCTCCTCCGCATGCAACTCTTGACTCTGGGCTTCCTTTGTTGACTCTGGGCTTCCTGTGGCGGAACAAATGGTGGGGGAGGGGGTGAGGGTTTTCTTATTTGGGGACCATTCCTCTCCGGTTCGCATGATGAAGGGAACCCAGTAGGTGACAAAGGAAACCCAGCAGGGTTGCATGCGGAGTATGCTAGCTTTTAACATAGAAATGAATTTATTTATACCCTGGGAATTTAAGTCTTATAGTTTAGACCGAAACGAAAGCGGCTAGTGTTGAATTCATTTTATTTCAATCCACGCCGGCATTTTGACAATTATTTAGAGCAATTTTAACTGAGTTTTTAACGGCTATTTCCTCAATATATGACATGTAGGAAAATAAATATGAAACAGTAAAGCAGATTAAATAATATGAAATGTTATATATTTGGTAACTAGATAAAGATGTGAAGTTTGACATCTGTTTGTAATTAAAAATTTAAATTTGATGTTTGTCAATTTTATGAAATGGAATCATTTTTGATTGCATAATCAACACCATTATATTCTTATCACCACCACCACCACCACTATTATCATGATATTATACCTTTTCTCAGCTGTTAAGCTTCAAAACAAACTAAGTAATGATATAGGGAAGTCTTGAAAGCAACTGGTGCACAATCCCTCTCGGGCAAAACAATAGAAATTTTGCATTTTACCGACGTTTTTCGCTTATAGAGCTATAATATATAATACTTTACCTAGCAAAATACGTTCGCATTCTCTAGACTGCTTTAAGTAGGTAATTTTGAGCAAAATCACCGCAAATTATTGCAAATACCTACTTTTACTATATCTTATAACTCTATAACCAATACGGTGACCCCAATATTTGTTTTTGACTTGCCTAACAATGATCTATAAATGACTTGTACAGGGTTTATAAAAAAAATTTATTGAAGAAATCCAAGTATCCGAAACTACCTTAAGATCATCCATCATCATTCATCACCGACATCCAGTTGTTTTGAAATCGAAAAAAATTATTTTTTTCTATTTTCAACAGATCACCAGGCCGTCAAAGAGTTTAAAAAACCAGGTGATTTAATATTAGGCGGGCTGTTCCCAATCCACAAAAAGAGCAACATCACAGAGAACGCCTGTGGTACGTTTGACCAGCAGCCTGGCTATCAATACATGTCCGCCATGTTGTTTGCTCTCGATCAAATCAATAACAGATCGGATCTACTACCGAACATAACAATAGGGACGAAGATTTACGACTCGTGCCGAAGCACGACGATAGGTTCCGATCGTTCTCGAGATTTCATCAAAGATACCCTTTTCCTTGACCAAGCGCCTTTAGTCGGAGTCGTGGGGCCGTTCGTTAGTGACGTCTCCGTGGCGACAGCTCCGTTGCTAAGGGTGTTTGGTATACCCCAGGTTAGTTACGGGTCGAGCAGCTCAGTGCTTAGCAACAAGGAGCTTTACAGTAACTTCTTTCGTACGGTCCCGCCGGATTCGTTCCAAGCTGAAGCAATTGCTGATATTTTGTCTTATTTCGGCTGGAAGTACATTGCTACTATTAGCTCTAAAGGAAACTATGGAGAGAAAGGAATACAAGATTTGCAGAAAGCAGTAGAAAAACATGGTATTTGTATAGCGGTGTCTGAATATCTTCCTTACCTACCACGATCCTCCGACTACGCCCATATCATTCAAGAGATTCAAAAACATAAATATAAAAATGTGAATATCATTGTCTTATTCACTACTCAAACTGATTCAAGTGGGCTTCTCCAGGCGGCTTTGGAGCTCAAAGCAACTAGATTTACATGGGTAGGAAGTAGTGGCTGGAGCAATCGTATGGATGTTATCAACGGCAAGGAGGAAATAGCCAACGGTTCAATCACGGTGAATCATCTCGGAGGAAAAGTAAGGGGCTTTGAGGAATATTTCAGTCGTGTCAGCTCACATACCAACAAAACCTGGTCTCGTGAGTTCTTCAGCAACGTTTTACAATGCAGACATGGGGATATCAATAGGCCGGTCATGCACTCCAATAACTGTGCATTAAACTACTTATTACCAAATATGGAAATGTCTCCGGCTAGAGTTGTTGTCAACGCAGTGTACGCTTTTGCGCATGCTTTACATGACATGCAGCTGGCCGCATGCCGTGGCAAGACGGGACTATGCAATGCCATGAAGATACAACTACGACGAGTTGAGTTGGTGAATTACTTGAGAAATACCACTTTCCCAGATTCAGTGTTTGGAATGGACATGAAGTTCAACAGCAAGCAGGAAATGGATGGTAATTACAGTATCATGAACCTCCAACAGAAAAGAGATGGAAGCTGGGATTATGTGCATGTTGGCGAATGGGGGATGGTCGTTGACGATAGCGGTGGAGTCCGGAAGGGGTTCAGTGTCGACGTGAAGTCGGTGTTGTGGGGTGATTCCCCCTCACGACCTCCTTTATCCATCTGCAGCCAACCTTGTACCTTCCCGTATATTATCAAACCACGAGCACATCACCCTAGTTGCTGCTGGGATTGCACTAAATGCCAAGACAATCAGATTATCATGAATGGCACATGTCAATCATGTCACCAAGGATACCGGCCAAGTGTTAATCTCAGCAAGTGTGTCATAATACCTGAGGTTTATCCTGATTTTAAAGATAGAGTTGTAATCGCATGTGTAGTCTTGACCGTGATAGGAATGGTATCTACTATATTGACAGGTATTTTCTTCTTGAAATACAGTGACCATCCCGTCGTCAAAGCTTCAGGTAAAGAACTCAGCGCTATTATTCTAATTGGAATTATCCTATGCTTCATCGCCGTGTTTCCTTTCCCCCTAAGACCATCGTCTACCACATGCACTGTTTGTCGTTACTTGGGTTCTCTTTGCTACACGTTCTCTTACGCACCTCTTCTCATGAAAACCAACAGAATCTACAGAATATTTACTAGTGGGAAGAAATCTGTTTCCAGACCCACTATGATCAGCCCAAAGTCTCAACTATTAGTGACATTAGGATTAATTACCATACAGATCCTCATAACTACAGTTTGGACTCTCTCATCGCCATCTGATATCACTTACCACTATCATTCACTGGAGTTTACCATCGTTGAGTGTAAGACTGAAAACTTTTCACTCGCTTGCAACTTGTCATACAATATATTCCTGATGGTTTTGTGTACAATTTTTGCATTTAAGACCAGAACGTTCCCACGAAATTTCAACGAGGCGAAGTTCATTGGTATTATGATGTATTTGACCTGTTCAATTTGGATTATCTTTCTACCAAGTCTTCTGAATACTGAAGATACTTACATCAAGGTGTACATCAGAATTGGATCCTACTGGATCATTGGTTCTATTACTCTTGTTGGACTCTTTGCGCCTAAGATCTACATTGTTCTTTTTTCAAGAGAGGCAAGTGTCAATTCTAATAATCCTGTTAACACCTCTGGCTTTGAGTGCATGAATAAACTCCAGAACTTGTCGTCTCAGAACCAGATACATGATATAGCTGAGATCGACTTTGTGCGAGTAGATACACTGTATTCAGGTCATGTGTTGGGCACCGAAGATGAACTCACCAGAGATACAAACATTACTCGTAGTGTCACGCCAACTGTTAGCGTGAACGTCGCATTTGGAGAAGATAATAAGTCACACAACAATCATGAACATGTGTCACGCTCGTAGTCATGCATCATCTATCGATAATGGTTTGTGAACATTACTCGTAGTGTCACGCCAACTGTTAACGTCAACGTCACATTTTGAGAAGATAATATAAGTCACACAACAATCATGAACATGTGTCACGCTCGTAGTCATGCATCATGTATAGATAGTGGTTTGTGAAAGGAATTAAACTAAACAAATAACTGCCATTCACTTTTGTGAATGCGAATTTCCGAGTTATTTGTAGTGTTTCTCAAGGATCTACCTCAGGGCCCCTAATAATGTTCCTTAAACTGTACTGGTAATAACGCTGTATAGCTATATGGTAATATCAATTTTTAGGTACTATATACAATATGAGTGGCCAGTCTGTATGGGATATACAGTCGCGAGTCGAAGACGAGCCACTGTATATCTCATACAGATCGGACACGAATATTGTATAGTATTTATGAAACTCCAACATTAGTTCTTTAATATTTTACTAAAATTGTCAAGATAAAAGTAAATCTGACCGAGAAAATTTAAGTTAAAACTTATGCAAATCAGGACGAATCTGTATGGGATACACAACCTCATCCACGGTTGTGAATTCTTTTGTCAATTTCTCATGAATTATTAATGAGTTTTATAAATATAATTATAATACCTTTAAGACTTCAAGAACGAAAAGCATTAAAACTGACAAAAACAACATGAAAAAAAAATCAATCACAGAAACTGAGACAAAAAAAAAAAGATTTAAAAAAAGATATCTTAAAAAAGTGAGAATTCTAATTTTAACAAAAGCACTTAACAAAAGCACTTTTAAAAAAACCACCACCACCAACAACTGCTGCAGCAACAATAACAATAAAACATGACAATTCTTTTGAAAACATTTGTTTTAAAAACAAGCAACTTCTCAGGTGAACTGACTTTTTTTTTACCTATTTAAGTATTAAGTAAATTCAGTTGTATATTTAGTCGTGTTTTATTAGCTTCGATGTGAATATTGAAAAGCTTCTTAGATGTATGCCAAACTTGACTGTGTTGTGTTCCTCAAAGATCCTAAACTACTTGTTTTTATACATATAACAACAGCCACTGTGGTACTCCTTTCTGTTTCTCAGGGATCCACCATAGGCCCGTGCCATCTGCTTTTTATAAATCCCCGCTACTCAACTACAAGAAACGTTTTTTAACTTTATTATTAAGATTTATTTATCAGCGTCTTAAAGTGTAAAGAACTTAAAGAACCAACCCTAACAGTGAGAACCGTCAGTGACTGGCTCATACTACTAACCAACTGCCCTGTATGAGGGTTCTGAAGGGGGGTTAGAATCCCATTTCCCAGTTTATATTTGGACCAAATCCCAGTCAAATATCACATAATCCAATCCGTTTTGCTCAAGTTTTCAATCCCATTCCCATTTTCTATTGTTCTTTTATTTGTAAATCCCAGTCCCAGTGCATCCAATCCCATTTTCCCAGTCAAAAATAAGGCCAATCCCAGCTCCTATTTTACCACTTCAGGACCCTCCTACATTGACGATAGCTAAGGTTAAAGCAAACTCTTGCCGTGACCACACTTAGCTGAAAAACATTGAAAAAAGGTTGCCTAGTACGAAACATAGATCGTAGATAGTAGATCGTATAAATATTCAGAAGGTATAGATTATAAACACTGACTTTATTCAGAATATTATGAAAAAACAGTATGAGAATTGAATTGAAAAATTCAAAATTAAAGATTACATCAATTGTTTTCTTTTTGTTGTTGTTGTTGTTATATTTATATATTAACTGATGAATATCGTTTAATTAACGCCGGAACGATTTAATTAATTGTTCTTCAGAATTTCTTCAAAATGACCCTCATCATCGTCATCTCATCTTGCTGCTTGCTGGTAAAGTCATCAACAGTATTTCGTCGTTGGCGTGGGATCGTTGGGAAAGAAATAGTTTTCTTGATCTTTTCTTTGTTGGTAGAACTCCTCAGCCATGGCTGTTTGCCGTCCTCATTCTCGGCCTCTCTGTCTTTCATGGGAGATTCGTTCAGGGAATTCATCGATCTGGACCATGTTTTCATGAAAACAAGATGCTGCTCTGTTACTGCATATCTTCTTGACAAACGACGTCTCGGAGGATTTATGACTACTTCTAATTCTCCCTCTTCTTCGTTTTGAACACTTTGCAATATTGCCTCCGATGATATGGATTGACTTTGACAACAATCTTTCATTTCTGTGAATGGCACGTTGATGCTTTCCGCCGATTTGGATTTGTTGACATCCAGGAAACTAGAAGCTCCTATTGAAATTCTAATGCTGCTGATATCGAAAAATTCGCCTTGGTATGGCCTTTCAACTACTGTAGAGCTCATGATGAAACGTTCTACACACAAACACTTGATTGAATTAATAACCGTTCGACTTGGTTTGACTCATTTGATACACGACCAGGTCTTATTTATTCTATGAAATGGGTGTGTCGAGCATCATGATTGGCTGTCGACAGCATGCTTGATATTCCCGACATCCTTTGATCACCACCCTTCCCGGTCTGTCACGTTCCATATTAATTAGGCAGACAAAATGTTTTGGCCTTTTGCTATTGGTCAATTTCAAATTTAGTTTAATTTAAGATTAAAGATTACATGCAGTAATTGTTTTCTTTTATTGTTGTTGTTGTTGTTGTGATATTTATTAATGTGCCTAATTGTTTCATTCTTCTCTGATGAAAATCGTTTAATTAACTAGCTAATTACGTACTTTTTATAAATTTCCACTACTCAGCTTTAAAAAACCTGTTTTAACGTTATCGGAACTATAACAGACAATGTATCAGTATCTATAGTTAATTTTAAAATATTCTATATAGTAAATACACTAAAACCATGAAAATACGTCGTTTTCGGTTCCCTTTCTTCCTGTCGCCTTTTTACCACACCTAGTGACTTCAAAAGAAACAAACGCATTCCGATTGGGAGTGCCAATTAAGATTGTGCCTCAGTTGCCCATATAAGGAAAGAAAGGAAACTGTGAAAAATAAATAACTCCAAACTCCAAAACAAACAAACAAATACTGATTATGGGAGTGCCAGTCTTAATTGTGCTTCAGTTGCCCATATAAGGAAAGTGTTTTTGTCCCAAACCAAATATAAAGGACATCGCTAGCTCCTCGGTCTGTTCACTTCTTAAGACGCAATGACAACATTCAAACGTCCAGTTGATCAGCACCATCGAGGTTTTGATGATGTCAAACATCCAGACTTTTGTCGTGGTGGTAATGATTTGGATGATAACCATTCCGGTCCTAGTTGCCAAACAGAGCAAAACATCCAAGAAGGCACTGATGCATCCAAGAAAGTACAAGGGAGGAAAGGGATGAAAGGGAGGAAAGGAAGTCATGATGACGAAAAAGAGGGAAAACAACAACAGCAAATAAGTACCAAAGACAAGGAAGTCGATGAGGAAGAGGAAGAACGAACAGATCTCTGTAGAAGTCCACACAAAGAGAACGGCGAACAACAATTAATTTGTTCTGGAAATCCCTCGCAATCTAATAGCCAGAAGAACTCCAACGATGACAAACGGCCATTAAGAAGCAGAAAAAATGGTGTAGTCACTCAGCCAGACCTGGAGAACTTGTCCAAATCCATGGACTCACTACAAGAACGACAAGACAAACATGCATCGAACAAGATCATACAAACAGAAAAGTTACACCAAAAGAAAAGAAAATATTGTCCAGCTTGTGGCAGGGAGCTTCGCAAGCGACGCGAAGCTGTTGATGAGTACACAAGTAAATACAGCAGGGAAAGGACACCAATGAGAGTCATGTTGAAAAAGTTCTAAACCAAATGTGGCTGGAGCCTACTGATTACTAATCGCTAGTCGATAAACATTGAACCTTATATATACATTGAACCAGTATTTTCTTAGATGTTTACCATAGGTTTTTCATCACTTTTTATTTACACATACTTTGCTTATTTATTTATTTTATTCTCACATATTTATAAGTACTCTATATTTATTGTAAAAAGCTACTTGAAGTTTATGTAGTTTCTCGATTTATGGTTAGTTTATCCAGAAACTAAATAGTAACAACTCGTGAAGAAAAACTCAAACTAGACCCTGGGCTCCAGGGTTAACTGGGCTACCATGTAATTGGAAGTTGTTTCTATGTGCGGGATTCCTGTGTTGCAAAATGTTTGAAAACTAAGTCTCAAAAACATTATAATCAAGTTGTTCTTGAGAAATAAACGTCACAAAAATAAGATGGACAGTTACTGAGGTAATTTTAGTGATCTTTGGGCTTGTTCAGAAACCTGCGCGACATTTTTTTCTATGTATCGGGATCCCTGTGACACAAAGTGTTGACATTTCACCGCCTCCCCGCAAGCGCTGCTATGGAGGCTCAGTGATCCAGTATCCGAGTGGTTTGTAATAAGTGGTTTTGGGATTCACTTTTCCCCTGTCGCCTTTTTGCAACACCTAGGGAGTGCCGATCAAGATTGTACCTCAGTTGCCCATATAAGGAAATTGGTTTTGTCCCCAGACCAAATATATGTAAAATATATGGCTATTACAACTGTTGTAAATTATTTTCGTTTTGGAATATCTGCGTTTCATCGTAATCTGGAAGCTGAATTCCCACAATAACCCCATACATCTTTCGCAACCCGTCCGAAGAAAATTCACCATGCGTCTTGTAAACACAGTTTGAATGACGTCCACCAACTTCACGTTTTATAGCAGTGCTTTTTATGCGCGCGGTGCACGTGTGACTGAGAACTGCTGTAAAGTGAACAGTGCTGTATTGCAATGGTTGTCTATTGGAGGTGGAGTCTCACAAAGGACTATATTTTAATAGGTCTTAAAAGACCTATTTATTTGTTACGATCAACGAGCTTGAGCTAAAATCCAACCACTCGTGCCTCTGGAACTATGTTGATGAGGTAACGATCTCTGAATCTCTCAGTGTAAACCAGCAGTCATCCATCCAGTCAGATCTTGATAGAATTTCTCAGTGGGCAGATAACATATGACACTTAACCCCAAATAATAAACAGAAATTTTAGATTCAGATATTTTTATTATTGTATATACTACAAAATATAAATATATATGAGAACTAAAAAATACATATTAATTGACTGCATACGAGATTTAATATAGTTATTGTAGATGATCGAACTATTTTAAAAAGATAATAATGTGATATGTTATTACCATTTCCGCCCTATACATATATATTTTAGTACAAAGAGATAACAAATACTATTGGAACCGGCTCTGACAGTTAAAAAAATAGAATGTGTTTAATAAGAGTACTTCGTGCCAGGATGCACTTCGATTCCACATAGGTATAAAATGAAAGCAAACGGGACCTCCAGCCTGACATCTTTATCCGAGAAACGCATTATCAAATGTTTTCAAATATAATGAAAGATTACATTATTTTAAGTTAAATACATTGTAAAGAGTTCAAAGTATCAAACTATGTTATCGACTAGCGACTAGAAAAAGCTTCAGCCACCAGAACTCTTAAGCTTGCAAATTTTGTTTTGTGTTATTTTGTTCTAAAATTTTTTAAAGATGACTCGCATTCGTGTCTTTTCCTTGCTGTGTCCACTTATGTAATCATCCACGGCATCACGTCTCTTTCGAGGTTCCCCGCCAAAAGTCGACTGTGCAGAGTGTTGATGCTCGTCTGGTTGTTCCTGCAGGGAGTCCATGGATTTGAAAAGGTTCTCCTTCACTGGCTGATTGACTAAACCATTCCGGCGGCTTCGAAATGGACATTTATCAGCGTTGGAGTTCTTCTCGCAGACAGATTGGGAGTGATTTCCAGCATAGACTAATACTTCGCCGTTCTCTTTGTTTGGTCTTCTACAAAGATCTGTTTGTTCTTCTTCTTGCTTACCAACTTCTTTGTCTTTGTCACTTCCTTTCATTTGTTTTTCCTGTTTTTCATCGTCGTGAATTCCTTTACTTTCCTGTTTTGGCAATACTTTCTTGGATGTAACAGTTTTCCCCTTGACGTTTCGCTCTATTTGAGAAGAACAACCAAGATTGGAATGGTTGTCATCCAAATCATCACACTCACGGTTAAAGTCTGGATGTTTGACATCATCAAAATCTCGATGGTGCTGAGAAAATGGACGTCTTGATGTTTCATTGCGTCGAAATCTGATCCACAGATCCAGCGATGTATGCTTTGACCAGTTCAGAAGTGAACAACGAAGTGGATGGCTATCGAATTTATTTGATTGGGGACAAAAACACTTTCCTTATATGGGCAAGGAGAGGCAAGCTTTCCTTAATAGTGATTTGCGCGGCTCTTTCAATCAGAATTAGTATGTCGGATTTATTTGATAAATAACAAAAACACTCCCTGTATGGGCAACGAGGTACGTGACAGGCACTCCCAATCGGAATCAGTTTGTTTGTTCAGTCTCCAGGTGTGGAAGACACGTAATAAAAATAATAAGAGGTCCGTATTAATCTTCACTATAATATGTCACCTTTCGTAACAACTACTTGAATGTTATATAGTTTCTCGATTTATGGTTAGTTTATCCACAAACTCAATAGTAACAGCTCGTGAAGAAAAACCATTTTAAATATTTGGTTTTTGTTTTCACATTTATCCTGCCGCCTTTTTACCACACCTACAGACTCCACCTAGGGAGTGCCGATCAAGATTGTGCCTCAGTTGCCCATATAAGGAAAGTGTTTTTGTCCCAACCAAATATATCTAAATATATATGTTGTTTTTGGTTTTACTTTTCGCCTGTCACATTTTAACTACACCTAGAGACTCCAAAACAAACAAACTGATTATGGGAGTGCCAGTCTTAATTGTGCCTCAGTTGCCCATATAAGGAAAGTGTTTTTTCCCCCAACCAAATATATCTAAATATATATCTTGTTTTTGGTTTCCAAACAAACAAATACTGATTATGGGAGTGCCAGTCATAATTGTGCCTCACTGGCCCATATAAGGAAAGTGTTTTTATCCCCAACCAAATATATCTAAATATATATCTTGTTTTTGGTTTCCAAACAAACAAATACTGATTATGGGAGTGCCAGTCTTAATTGTGCCTTAGTGGCCCATATAAGGAAAGTGTTTTTGTCCCCAACCAAATATATCTAAATATATGTTGTTTTTTTGTTTCCAAACAAACAAATACTGATTATGGGAGTGCCAGTCATAATTGTGCCTCACTGGCCCATATAAGGAAAGTGTTTTTATCCCCAACCAAATATATCTAAATATATATCTTGTTTTTGGTTTCCAAACAAACAAATACTGATTATGGGAGTGCCAGTCATAATTGTGCTTCAGTTGCCCATATAAGGAAAGTGTTTTTGTTTCCCCAACCAAATATATCTAAATATATATGTTGTTTTTGGTTTCCAAACAAACAAATACTGATTATGGGAGTGCCAGTCATAATTGTGCCTCAGTTGCCCATATAAGGAAAGTGTTTTCCCCAACCAAATATATCTAAATATATATGTTGTTTTTGGTTTCCAAAGAAACAAATACTGATTATGGGAGTGCCAGTCATAATTGTGCCTCAGTTGCCCATATAAGGAAAGTGTTTTTGTCTCCAACCAAATATATAGGACATCGCTAGCTCCTCGGTCTGTTCACTTCTTAAGACGCAATAACAACATCCAGACGTCCAGTTGATCAGCACCATCGAGATTTTGATGATGTCAAACATCCAGACTTTTGTCGTGGTGGTAATGATTTGGATGATAACCATTCCGGTCCTAGTTGCCAAACAGAGCAAAACATCCAAGAAGGCACTGATGCATCCAAGAAAGTACAAGGGAGGAAAGGGAGGAAAGGAAGTCATGGTGACGAAAAAGAGGGAAAACAACAACAGCAAGGAAGTACCAAAGACAAGGAAGTCGATGAGGAAGAGGAAGAACGAACAGATCTCTGTAGAAGTCCACACAAAGAGAACGGGGAACAACAATTAATTTGTTCTGGAAATCCCTCGCAATCTAATAGCCAGAAGAACTCCAACGATGACCTGAACGGCCATTAAGAAGCAGAAAAAATGGTGTAGTCACTCAGCCAGACCTGGAGAACTTGTCCAAGTCCATGGACTCACTACAAGAACGACAAGACAAACATGCATCGAACAAGATCATACAAACAGAAAAGTTACGCAAAAGAAAAGAAAATCTTAATTGTCCAGCTTGTGGTAGGGAGTCTCGCAAGCGACACGATGCTGTTGGTGAGTACACAAGTAAATACAGCAAGGAAAGGACACGAATGAGAGTTATCGTGAAAAAGTTCTAAACCAAATGTGGCTGGAGCCTACTGATTACTAATCGTTAGTCGATAAACATTGAACCTTATATCAGGGACTGAATGGGGGGTCCAAATATCAGTTAACAGCTAAATTTTAGCAATTTTCTTAGTTATCAGTTAAATTTTTCGGTACTCAGTTAAGCCGAGCATTAATTATTAATTCTTGTTGTTTAATAATTAACAACAACATATACGGTTAATAATACAGTACTTTTTACCTCAAATTCACAAGACAAATCTGTTTTTTGCCATCTGCAGACATATTACAGATATTACAATGACAACATATTACATTTTATTACTTGACATGCTGCAATTTTGAAGTCAAATGCCCTAAAAGACAAATTTATTAATTAAAAACAAAGAAATATCAACTAACAGTTATCTTGTCGATATCAGTTATCAGCTAAAAAGACACAGAATTCTCAGTTAACAGTTCATTTTTAAGCCGTTTCTCAGTTAACAGTTAAACCCATTCATTGAACCAGTATTTTCTTAGATGTCTACCATAGTTTTTTCATAACTTTATATTTACATATAGCTAGTTTAGTTTAGTTTAGTTTATTTGTTACACAAATACAATTACTGTGACGGGTATATACTTTGTTTATTTTTATAATATAGCTTAGATAGTACGTAAGCTCTGATTGGTTGATTCACTCAAAAAAGCTATGCTCTATTTCACCGGTAGAGACATGGTTTTTGATTGACAGCTCGCAATTTTAATAAGAGTTTTTCTGTTATAAGCTACTACATCTACTAAAAACGGCTATTAAAATGTAAATAGACTTTCCATCTAGTGAACTTTCTGGTAACCTAAACCCTGAAGCCTACGGTGCAATGACATGCAATTCAAAGGCGACAAATTTTGAAAATACGCCGCCTTTAGACAAACTGTAAAGTTAGAAGTCAAAAGTTGAATTTGATCAAAACAAACAAAAACAAAAGGAAAACAGCGCTTCAAAGTGACAATAATTTTTACTTCATTTTATCCTTGACATATGAAGATAATTTCATAGTGAATAAGTGAGATTTTTTTGCAATTGAACTCGATTAATCTTGATCGAACAAATAACTTGCATGTTCGTTGAATTAATCGACGGCAAAAAAGTATATTTTGTTTTATAAAAACAAACAAACACACAATCAATTACAGAATTATAAATGTGCTTTCAAGTTTTTTATTCTTATAAATAAACCATGTTTGAAAACAAGCAATGTGAACAAAAAGGCAGATTTACAATTATCTTTCAATTGTCTCGTCAAAATGAAAACAGAAACTGATAAACCTTAAACCTGCAAACGTTTGATTAAATGTAAATAAATACATACTTTCAGCAGCCTAAGTAATCTTGTAGATGTGGTCTTTGTTCTTTTTAACTTCAAAACGTTGTACACAGCAAGCTTGTCTTGTTCAAACTGTTTTTTTTTTCTCAGTGTGATAAATTGCTGTCAGTCGGCACGACTTTCACTACTCAAATAAAATTCAAATTCGCTTGAATTGCTGTATATATGTCAGTCTCATGCCAGAGTTCAGCTAAAGGTTTTTGTTTTTAGCCACAGAAGTCAACCAAAGCTATGTTTTAACGGTTTTTTAAATGAAATTCCTTCTTTTAAGCTAGCAAAAAGACCCGGGAAGAAAGTGAACAGCACCTTGGTCCTTTTTGATCAAGATTGCTCAATAGTACACTGATTATGATTGGTTCATTGGGCACTGGTTTTAGTTTTGAGAATTACAATTTTAATCAGCAAATAAAACTACGTTTTAACGGAAAAACCTGCATTGCTATATTATAAAAGCAATAGAAGCCAGTTCCTATGACTCTACCAGTGAAATAGAACACTTGGGATGTTGTTAGAAACACTCGAAAAAGTTATAAAATCACTCGCTTTCAGCTCGTGATTTTATAACTTTTCTCGTGTTTCTCCCAACATCCCGCGTGCTCTATTTCACCGGTAGAGTCATAGGAACTGGCTTCTATTGCTTAAATATATTTTCATTCTCATATATTTATAAGTATTTATTGTAAAAAGCATTCAGTTCTTTGAAATGCGCCTTTGAGAAATAAAACATTAATATTATTAAAATAGTTTGATATTTTGAACTCTTTATTAATGTGAGTGTGTGTGAATGTGTGTTTTAACGTGTGATTTTTGAAATATTATTAGTTTGTATAAAAATCCTAAAGGAACAAACACGATACGTTAATGGAGGATAAATGAAAAATTGGTGAAAATATATTTTTGTTTATAATTATGCTTTACCTTTTACTATATTATTTGAAAACATTTGATAATGCTAATCTCGGATAAAGACGTGATCTGAGGATAGAGAGTTTGAGATTCACGTTTACGGGAACGCCAAACGTCAGATTGGCCTTTCTAATATTGCTTTAAAAGCTTCAAATAACTGCGCAAAAGATCTCAATAATGAAAAAAATATTAACAAACAACATAAAGACCTTGTTTACGCGGAGATGTCAAATGGTAAAGAGTAAACGGTTAGTTTTGACGTTTGGCGTTCGGCGTAAACGTGAATCTTAAATTCTATACCTATGTACGGTGGACAGAAAAGATCATGCTTTACTGTACGTTAACGTAATGGAAATGCTGGCACGCAGTACTGTAATTAAACATAATCTATTTAGTCTTCCCAACTGTCAGAGCTGGCTCCTCACTTTTTTATTATCGATATATTCATAGCATATTTTGGTTGTACGTGTTTGTGTTATTTTACCATAACAAGTTGTTGTTGTGGTAGATATAAATAGAAATATTTATTTAAAAAAGGTGCCATAAACCACAAATTAGGTCCATGTAACCGACACCCTTTGCAGGCTTCAGAGTGTGGACCGTAGCTTCGGCTGCGACAACAATTTTTAAAACAGGTGTATATATGACAACATATTGTAGTCATACGGTGTACATTGTGGCTGTTGTATTCCCATTAATTTTCTTTCTCTATGGGTGGCATGGGTGGTCTAGCGGTGAGAGTGTTGGCCTCTCGCCGCTGTGGTCCAGGTTCGAGTCCCGGCTCGGGCATGGATTATATGTGAGTTGAGTTTGTTTGATGTGTTCTTCTCTCCTATGCCACAAGTGTTTTTCTCCGGGTTATCCGGTTTTCCTCCCTCCGCAAAAATGAACATGTGAGCCGAGCTGTGTGCAAAATAATTAACGTAGAAGTAGTGAGTGTGTGTCGGAGTCTTTCCAATTAGTAGGACACACGTGTCCAGCTAGAACGATTGAGACGTTAAAAAGGTGATTTATATTATTTTTGTTTATTTTCTAAAACTCTCATCAAGATGTTTCAATAGTCATTCTATTCTCTACTTTCGCAATAACTATAATTGGTTCTGTAATTCTTTTTTTGTAATTCAAATCAAACCAATATAAATTGTAATTCAAATCATCGTTATAATATATTTGCTGCGAGCCCCAGCAAGCAGTGAAACTAATCAGTCCAGACCTAAGGCTCGATAGCTGAGACAATGTTTATGAACTCATTATACAACCCGCTGACAACAATCACCCTGGGCTCGACATCAGGAAGCCCAAGCAAATTCGCCATCTTGGATTTGAAGCCGAATTTATTTGGATTTCTCGTACTTCTACATCGATTTACTTTTCCAAATCAGCGTTGGCTTTGGGTATATGGTTTGCTCAAGACAATATACAATTTCTAGCTGTTATTTTCTAACGTTTTTACGGAAAGAGTTTTTCTAAAACATGTCAATATCAGACCGTTTATATACTCGAGCCTCGAATTCCCAGAAAGCAGATTGATTAAGCCAAGTAGATAAAAACAACGACATGAAAGCTGGATTATTCTAATACAAACTGATTTGTCAAAATAGATTTCATGATTCTTATTCCATGTTCACTGCTACAAATATTATACAGTGGAAATTCGAAATGTATACTGTTAAAAACAAGTAAGTTGTTGCTGTGTTTATCACTACTTTATGTTAACAACAGGAAAAGCTAAAGTGATTTATAAATTAATTTTATTAAATGTATTAAATTATTGGCTTTATTTCTTATATGAAAGTTATAAAATGTATTCAAGATCACTTTTTTCTTTTTTTCTATGCATGTAAACTTTTGCCAAAAATATATTACAACTAGACCCTGTTGGCAGGGTGAACTGGGATACCTGGATGGCAGTGGATCCTTGGGGCCAGGGTCTTGTTAGGAGATATTGCTGTTGGACTACTATATACTGAAAGCGTGGATCAAGTCCCGCCAAGGGCTTATGTTATTTTTCTATCTTATATAGACAATGTAATTAATATTGTCCACCAAAAAAGACATTTAGACCAAAAGAAATGTCCTGTCAGACCTAAAATACTCGCCCTAAATGCTCGATACCAGAAATTATTGTATAAGTAGAGTTCATAATTTTTATTCTCTGTTCACTGTTACTCATTATACAGTTTTAAATTAGAATTTATATGTTTAAAACAAATATACAAATCATCACGTGATACTTCTTTTGGTCTTTAAGTCTTTTTTCGCAGGACAACTTTTTGACAATGACTGTATGTTTATTTTGTTCTTTACATCCAACGTATCTCAATCAGTAGTTTTTATATCATTGAAAGTGTCATAACTCTCAAATTATGTTTTGCTAAAATATTATTGCCATGTGTGTTTTATTTGATTGGTGACCAGTGCATAAAATCCTATTTTCCCAGTTCACAAAAAAAAAGCCTAGATGCCATTTTAGTGGACACTTTCATAAGTCATTTTGTATGAAGTGCTATGCCAAATGTCATAAATGTATTGATAGAACAACCTCGTTCCCAGGGCCCTCTCCCTTCGCTTTGTGATTTCCCGCCCCACCCAAAAGCGAAGGGAGAGGGCCCTGGGAACGAGGTTGTTGATAGAAAAAAATGTTTTAAGGGCTTATCCCAAATTTCATCATGTTCTTATTGAGAAAATCAAAACTAAGCCTCAGAAACATTATTATCAAGGAACTTTTGAAAAATTAACGTCACCAAATTAAAGATGGACAGTTATTGAGGCATTTGTGTGTTTTTTGGCTGTTTGAATCTGCTCGACATATATTTCTATGTACCGGGATGCCTGTGTTACAAAGTGTTGACATTTCACCCCGTCCCCTCCCCCAAAACGTCGCTACGAAGGTTCATATTTGAGTATGCGATATAGAGTTCCAAAACTGTCTCAGAGACATTGTTATGAAGTTGTTCTTGAAAGTTGAACGTCAGAACAAGAAAGATAGATAAATACTAAAGCAATTTGTGTAATTTTTGAGGCGATTTGAGCTGTTGAGAGTGGTTTTCAGACAGGCCGATTTGAGTGTTGTCATCGGCCGTGTTGACAGTGTTCGCTTGGTAGGTTTCGTGAAGGATGTCACGTTCTCTGACATTGTGAAGAATAAAAATAGCAAATTAATCAATATAAACTCAAGATTTCTGTTTGGAAGTGGTAGATAATATGCCATAGCGAATGCAATTCTGCTGGCACATCTTCTGTTTTGTGCTAGAAGACATCGCTAACGGCAGATCGATTGTCCTCGTCTTTTTACAAACAAGACCTAATGATAGGGAATGTCTTGGTGATTATCACTCCCAAAAATATAGCCATTGTTTTCAGCGGGATCAAAGTTAAACGAGTCAACACAGGTCGATTGCGATCGAACAAGTTATCCGTCACTTTGATAACAAGACTACAAACTGTTTAACTATTACCACGTGTGTAACCATGTGATCTTGTCTGTCAAAACCATGACAACGTCAGTCAACGTCAATCAAGGCACGAAAGTCTGTCTGATGAGGTCATGATCTATTAGCGTTATGGTGTCGAGGCTGTAGTGAGGCCGCAATGACCATCTGGGTACTATTGCGCAATTTCTTCATTTTGTCGAGCAGGAGAAAAAAAAACAAGCCCATTTTAAGACTGTGATACCACAGGTATCCCAGTAAAAAGTGATTCTATTCTAGCTTATGATTAGTGACAAACATGCGTTGATCAATTAGAATTAGCTTTTCTTGCATTAATTGTTTTTCATATTACTTCAAAAAGACCCTCATCTCTGTCCTCTCCTTATGCTGCTTGCTGGTAAAGTCATCAACATGATCAACGGCATCTCGTCGTTGGCGTTGGATCGTTGGAAAAGAATTAGTTTTCCTGCTCTTTTCTTTCTTGGTAGAACTCCTCAGCGATAGCTGCATGGCGTACTCATTATCAGTCTTCTCTGTCTTCCATGGGATATTCGTGCAGGACATCCATCGATCTGGACAATTTTTTAATGGAATTCGAAACAAGAGGCTGCTCTGTTACTGCATTTCTTCTCGACAAACGAGAAGGATTTGTGACCATTTCTAATTCCCCCTTTTCTTTGTTTTCATTAGTTTGCAATAATGCCTCCGACGATATGGATTGACGGACGCTTTCCGCCGATTTGGATTTGTTGACGTCCAGGAAACTGGAAGCGCCTGTTGAAATTCTAATGCTGCTGATATCGAGAAATTTGCCTCAGTGGTATGGCCTTTCAACCATTGTAGAGCTCATGATGAAACACTCTACATATTAGGCAGACAAAATGTTTTGGTCGTTTTCTATTGGTCAATAAACTGCCGCTCTGTTTGAGGTGTGCAATCATGCACGTTCAGTATTTTGTGTACAGGTTTTTTAAAAGAGTTGAATACTAATGCTGCATACTGAACAGTGCATTCCAAGACCGAATTGCATTTTGGGGCATGTAATATAGTTTAAATTAAAATATATAACATTTATTATATTTTTAATGCATTACATTCAAAGCAATATACTGGCTACATATAGAGAGCAAATCGCAATGGTCGTGAACTTGGGGATGGTGAATTTGCCATTGTAAACATGTTCGGGCTACAGTGTTTGAAATGAAGTCGATTTATAAGAAATACCCTGAATATATAAGCTTGAAGTTTCGTGTACATAACCTTTGTTATATTGTAAAGCTACCATGGGTTTATAGTTTTGTATTTTTCTTTATATTTTGAGAATTGATTGATTCATATATTTTTTTTACATCTTTTAGCATTACATCTCATTAGGACAGTCGAGTTTTGACATAGAGTTTATTAATTAGTAGTGGTATTTTCGTCATATAGCAAAGTTGCAAACGTTTCAGTATGTTTTGTATTTCTCGTTCGTAACAAGCAATTATTAATCGATTCAGTGGTAATTAGTATGAGAGGAATGTTCGTTTCTCGAAAAGTAACAAAAATAGAATTTAAAAAATACGTCCTTTTTATAAGTAATTAGCAAACCCTACCTAATTAGTCATTACGCAGGATATTAGTTTTACTCATTAGGTGTTGATGGTAGAACAGAGCGCACGTGTATACAGTGCACGTGTTGGTAGAAGTTAATATACAGGGGCAGGTTGTACCAAGCCTGAATAGTGCTATCCACCGGATAAATCCTTTTATTCCAGCGGATAAAATCTATAAAAAAAACCTATGCAGTGGATAACTTTTATCCGCAGATAACTTTATCCACCCTTCGTACAACCGTCCCCAGCTATTCCAAAAGACGTTGAACACTGACTTGTGCATTCCAAGACCAAAGGGAATTATGGGTCCAAATAATTTGAAATAAACAATGAAATACATAGCAATCAACTCTATATATGTAGCAATTATATTGCTTCGGATGAAATGCATTAAAAAATATAATAAGTGATTATTATTTGTTTTACTTTAAACGATATTAGAGTTTATTAATTAGTAGTGGTATTTTCGTCATATAGCAAAGTTGCAAACGTTTCAGTATGTTTTGTATTTCTCGTTCGTAACAAGCAATTATTAATCGATTCAGTGGTAATTAGTATGAGAGGAATGTTCGTTTCTCGAAAAGTAACAAAAATAGAATTTAAAAAATACGTCCTTTTTATAAGTAATTAGCAAACCCTACCTAATTAGTCATTACGCAGGATATTAGTTTTACTCATTAGGTGTTGATGGTAGAACAGAGCGCACGTGTATACAGTGCACGTGTTGGTAGAAGTTAATATACAGGGGCAGGTTGTACCAAGCCTGAATAGTGCTATCCACCGGATAAATCCTTTTATTCCAGCGGATAAAATCTATAAAAAAAACCTATGCAGTGGATAACTTTTATCCGCAGATAACTTTATCCACCCTTCGTACAACCGTCCCCAGCTATTCCAAAAGACGTTGAACACTGACTTGTGCATTCCAAGACCAAAGGGAATTATGGGTCCAAATAATTTGAAATAAACAATGAAATACATAGCAATCAACTCTATATATGTAGCAATTATATTGCTTCGGATGAAATGCATTAAAAAATATAATAAGTGATTATTATTTGTTTTACTTTAAACGATATTAGAGTTTATTAATTAGTAGTGGTATTTTCGTCATATAGCAAAGTTGCAAACGTTTCAGTATGTTTTGTATTTCTCGTTCGTAACAAGCAATTATTAATCGATTCAGTGGTAATTAGTATGAGAGGAATGTTCGTTTCTCGAAAAGTAACAAAAATAGAATTTAAAAAATACGTCCTTTTTATAAGTAATTAGCAAACCCTACCTAATTAGTCATTACGCAGGATATTAGTTTTACTCATTAGGTGTTGATGGTAGAACAGAGCGCACGTGTATACAGTGCACGTGTTGGTAGAAGTTAATATACAGGGGCAGGTTGTACCAAGCCTGAATAGTGCTATCCACCGGATAAATCCTTTTATTCCAGCGGATAAAATCTATAAAAAAAACCTATGCAGTGGATAACTTTTATCAGCGGATAACTTTATCCACCCTTCGTACAACCGGCCCCAGCTATTTCAAAAGACGTTGAATACTGACTTGTGCATTCCAAGACCAAAGGGAATTATGGGTCCAAATAATTTGAAATAAACAATGAAATACATAGCGAACAACTCTCTATATGTAGCAATTATATTGCTTCGGATGAAATGCATTAAAACATATAATAAGTGATTATTATTTGTTTTACTTTAAATGATATTACATGCCCCAACATGCATCTCGGTCTTGGAATGCACTGTTCAGTATGCAGTATTAGTATTCAAGTCTTTTAAAAAACCTGTACACAAAATACTGAACGTGCATGATTGCACACGTACCTCAAACAGAGCGGCAGTTTATTGACCAATAGAAAACGACCAAAACATTTTGTCTGCCTAATATGGAACCTTACAGACGGCGAAAGGAGGTGATCAAAGGATGTCGGGAATATCAAGCATGCTGCCGACAGCCAATCAGGATGCTCGGCACACCCATTTCATAGAAATAAATTAGACCTGATCGTGAATCAAATGAGTCAAACCAACCCGAACGGTTATCAATTCAAACAAGTATTTGTGTGCAGAACGTGTGATCATGAGCTCTACAATGGTTGAAAGGCCATACCAAGGAGAATTTTTCGATATCAGCAGCATTAGAATTTCAACAGGAGCTTCTAGTTTCCTGGACGTCAACCAATCCAAATCGGCGGAAAGCATCAACGTGCCATTCACAGAAATAAGAGATTTTTGTAAAAGTCAATCCCTATCGTCAGAGGCATTATTGCAAAGTGTTCAAAACGAAGAAGAGGCAGAATTAGAAATGGTCAAAAATTCTTCTCGTTTGTCGAGAAGAAATGCAGTAGCAGAGCAGCCTCTTGTTTCCATTAAAAAGTCGTCCAGATCGATGAATTCCCTGGACGAATCTTCCGGGATAGACAGAGAGGCCGAGAATGAGGACGCCATGCAGCTATCTCTGAGGAGTTCTACCAAGAAAGAAGAGATCAGGAAAACTATTTCTCTTCCAACGACCCAACGCCAACGACGAGATGCCGTTGATGACTTTACCAGCAAGCAGCAAGATGAGAGGACGAGGATGAGGGTCTTTTTGAAGAAATTCTGAAGAACAATTAATGTAAGAAAAGCTAATTGATAAATGAATGGAAACTCGTTTTTGTAAATATATTTTTGACAAACGTTTACATGCCGAGAAAAAAAGTGATTTTGAATCATAATAATATCGAATATTTCTGTTTTAACATGTGAAATGTCTTTTAGTGTTAATGTATTCAGTTCGGTGTGCAATGTTAATAACTGTATTGATATTGTGTATGTAATTAAGCACTTAATTAAAGGATATTCATCAGTAGAGAATAAAATAATTATTCATATATGATAGTTGTAGGTGAGAAGTAACAAAAGAGTTTTTTTTGAACAGGTTGAGATTTCAACAGAACAATAGGCATATCTTTGATACGACAAAAAAAAAACTTGCTGTAAGCTTTAACTTTACGAATTAAAAAAAATTGAAAATAATTTTAATTCAATTT
The DNA here is from genome assembly GCA_949775045.1 of Metridium senile. Taxonomy (NCBI): domain Eukaryota; kingdom Metazoa; phylum Cnidaria; class Anthozoa; order Actiniaria; family Metridiidae; genus Metridium; species Metridium senile. The sequence goes on from OX459107.1 coordinate 15,046,454, forward strand.
GTATTGTGTTAAATTGTCCTAATATTCCGAATAAAGTCAGTGTTTATATTCTATACCTTCTCAATATTTTCTGCTTCCCTGATAAACCATTTCAATAAATATTTTCATGAACGTTTCAACTTGGAAGTGTCCTACTAATTAGGAAGACTCGGACCCAGGCTCTTCTAATATACAACGACCTATACACAGCGGCCAAACGACGCATGCGTGAAAAAACAAGTAAAATGATCCAGCACACAAATCTGACATTCGTACGGACTCTATTAAAACGATGGAGTGTACGACTTTAATCGGTTTTAAGTACTATGTAATATAGATAGATACTAATGATAGGTGATATAATTTGTAACACCGTAAAAAATGTTGACTTAACTTTACTGACGTTTCGAGCTTTAGCCCTCCGACGAAGGGCTAAAGCAAGAAACGTCAGTAAAGTTACGGTGTTACAAATTTCATTCTATTACCTATCGTTTATATCAAACACCGACGCAGCCTATACTAGTTTATAATTACTCGCTAGTTTCCATTTATATTCTAGATAGATACTAGTTAATCTGTTATTTTTCTTCTTCAATTTATTAATTATTCAATAAATAAATAGAGAATATTAAACAACAACAACAAATTAAACATAAAACAAACAAGATAAAAGAAATAAACAAGCATAACGTAGAAAAAAAAAAACATTAAAAAAAAAAACACAAAGGAAAGTTCTCCAGTTGTTAATTAACTTTTCAATCACTGTACTGTTTTTATAACCTAACCTTATTTTAATTAGGAAAGCTCCTCTTTCGTTAGCCTCTGCCATAGAGGTAATGGTGGACGCTACTTCCCTCACAACTTTACCCCAGCAATTTCAATCACATGCAGTTAGCCCAAGCTCACTGTTAGTGTTGATTTACTTGTAAGCCTTGCATAAAAACCGGGAGAAAGTAACTTCACATGGATGAAATCGGCTGAAATTAACTCAGAGGATTTTAGAAATCAACAAGAAGAGTTGTGTTGAATGTTCTTAAATTTTAAGGCAAAAAATTGAAGGTTCAAAAGTACCCATATATCCTTTGGTAATTAAATCAACACTAACAGTGAGCTTGGGCTACCTGTGTTTTAATTTGATGCTTCCGATTTATACTCCTGGGAGACTCCTGGGTAAAAAGAGGCAATGTGGACATTTTTGTCTTTTATTATTACATTATATTATCGAGATATGATATATTAATATATCGTTATTTACCTTACTCTCCCCTCCCAAAAGACAAATAATCAATTTAATTTAAGGTGTCTCATCTCCTAGTAGTATTTATAGGCCAACAATTGGCTTTTTGAATTCGCTGCTCCTTAGCTATAGCCCAATGAATCTGAACTTTACAAGAGATGTAAAAATTGGATGAAAATTTTGAAAAATGTTATCGTTATGCTAATCAGAGTTTCCATAGCAACGATCAACAAACTTTCTGTACAATGGTTTTTCTTAAATATCTTTTCATTTTGGGCTGATAGCGACAAACCAATAAATATACTATAATTAGCCCTGTATAGCACATCACATGGGAAAGTTTGAAGCAAAGTTATGTGTTCGATTTCGATTTCGTGCGGAAAAAAAAAAAAACACAAATGTTTTTGCGATTTATTCGAAGTTGAACAGATAACTTTGCTTCAAACTTTCTCATTTGCCGTGGTGTGCTATACGGGGTTCAGTATAGCACATTTATTGGTTTATCGCTTTCAGCCCATGGCCAAAATCAAAAGATATTTAGAAAAACAGTTGTTGACAGACTGACATTAAATTGATATTTATTGCGCTAAAGTATGATTATGTAAGAGCGAATTAATTGTTAGCTATGGACCACTTTCATAAGTACCATAATATTTACCGGAAAATGATTTTTCAAGTAAACAGATATTTTAATATTTTAGCACTGTTATATGAAAGAGCCACCTGAAATAGGCATGTTTGGAAGGTTTTGATGCTCTGGCTAATTTGTATGTAATTTTCTGATGAGGCCTTTGATGTCTCATTTTGGTGTTTTTCTGATTTTTCGAACTCTTATAGCTTCTTGCAAATTTTATTGTTTTTTCTCAAACTTTCACAAGTTATTGCTATGATGAATGCCTATCATATGATAGCTTTCTTTTTCTTAAAACATCAATTTTAAAAATTATGTTAATTAGTGGCGGCCATTTATGAAAGTCATCTATTGTTCGTACGCGTCATGCTTGAGAGAGTGAAATGTTCATTTAAGCATACACGAATCCTTCGAAGAACAAGAGACTTAATTATGAATAGATGCGTAAAACTCAGTTTAAAACTCAGAAACTCAGCTTGAATCTTACGTATAATCAAAACAAAATCTCCGAAAACAGAGTTTCGGTTTCGACATCAGTTCGCTCAACTTCAAAGAGATTGACAAGTGCTTCAGTGGTTGTCTGAATATCATTATAGCAACTTCAAGTACTGTTCGTTTTTGCAAGGCAAATTTACAATGCCGAAGGACGAACAACAACAAGCTAGAAACTTCAAATTTGGCTACACACCAGTGCGACATTTTGTCAGCTCTCCAGTAAGTTGGTATTTGTTTACTTTATTTAGTTGTTTGACTTTCCTTTCCAGAAAATACATGTTTTATTTCATACTCTTATGTTCAAAATGCTGCTGCCCGTCTACTTACCTACTCTTCTTAATATTGCCACATTTCTCCAATACTTGTTGATCTTCACTGGTTACCGGTAAAAGAACGTATCAAGTTCAAGCTCCCACTTATCACTTTCAAATCACTTCATGGCCTTGTTCCTTCTTACAATTGTGGTATGATTTCTTGCTACACACCATCAAGATCCCTTCGCTCTTCATCTGGCTGTCTTCTCGAAAGTAAATGTTATCGTACAAAGTCTAAGTCTTATGGTCATCGATCCTTCTCTGTTTCAGCGCCTGAACTTTGGAGCTCTCTACCCTAATCGATTAGAACTATTGTTATGAGACATTGAACATGGATTATATATTACCATATATAATCGGCATTAGCATACATTTCTTGTTGTTAGGTTTGTTGCTTTGTGTACTTTTGTTGGCCCGTTTCTTACCAACTCCTATTTTCCAATTAGTGGCTCAATTAGTGGACAAACAATGACCAACTTCCCATTATTGCTTTCACCCACTCATTTGTATTTGTTAGCCCTGACCTTGGATAACCTTATTCTCGTTTAGTATATTATAACGTTTACTTTTGTAATATCATTATTGTCAAGATGTTCTGGTAAGTGAAGAGTTTGCTTAGCCTTCAGTTATTTAGGTTCGTACAGCCTTGACTTGATATTATGTGTATTTCGGTATAACACATTGAGTCTGATTAGTATTGGGATACGTGGAACAACAAGGCTCCTTTTATTTAGATTTAATATCGCTACAGAAAAGCTGAGCAAATAATTCATTTATCATAACATCCATAAAAAGCCTATGTAATATCACTAAGTAAGTCAGTTGATGCCAGTTGTTAGTTGAACCATGTAGTTGAACTTCTACTCCAAGACGAATAAACGAACTAAAGATCCGATACCGGCTCTACTTGAGAATCCCCTAAGCTTAGAAGCAAGACGCCTCTAACAAGTGCTGGAGAAACCCGGGTAAAGTTTGCTGAAGGTATGAGTCAGAGCTATTGGAAAATATGTCAGCCTTTGCTAGGTATTATTATTATTTGCAGAAGCGCAACACTCGTTCAGTAATATTAGGTTAGGATATGTTCGGCTGTAAGTCTCATATGTTCTGTTAGTTTTTTTTTTCGTCTTCTTTTCATGTAAAACACACCTTTTTCTTTTATCGTTATTAAGATTTAGTTATTTTTGTTCTTTCCTTCATTTTGCTTTGTGTTCGTCAAAGTGTCGACTCCTAGTGGAGCTGTAACTCGTGGTGCTGCTCGCAAGCAGTTGTGTTCTAAGTGTAAAAAGAAGCCATTAACTTGTAATTGCCAGGCAAACGCATCTAAACCAATCGCTACACCTAGTACTAGCACCTCTAACGTTAATACCGATAATTCTAATATGACTGAAGCACAACTCGAACAACTACAGTCCTCCCTTAGTGAAATGCTTCAAGTTGCTGTAGACAAAGTACAGGACAGCCTAAGACTTAACCACGAGTTTAATACAGAAGGATTTGGGTTATTAAGTACAAAAATCGCTTCTATGGAAGACTCGCAGTCAAATCTGCCTTCCAGTAGTATCAAACTGCCCATTTTTCATGGACACGCAAATGAGGATCCTGCGGCTTTTCTCGAAAAATTTGATTTTTATGCGAAATTTTCAAATTGGGATGAAAAGAAAGTTGTTTTGGCTTTTCCTTTATGCTTAATGGGCCCTAGCTTACAATGGTTTATGTCGCTTGCTAATAAGGATCAGATTATTAAGGGTAAAGACGACCTCTATAAGTTATTTCATAATAGATTTTTGTCTAAATCTGACAATTTCCTTCTACGCCAAACACTCAACAAACGGAAGCAATCGCCCACTGAAACTGTAGAAAGTTATGCGGCAGACATACGTAACAAATGCCGTCGATTAGCTATCAACGATGATGAAGCATTACATAAATTTATTGAAGGTTTAAAGCCTGAATTACAATCATACGTTATTCTTAATGAACCAAAAAACTTCCAAGAGGCAGAACGCTTAGCTAAAGCTAAAAGTGCAGTTCCTAATGCTCCTTCATTCACAATGGAGGATGTTCTTAAAATTCAAATGGGTCTCTTAGCCGAAATCAATGCGAAAAAATCACCGCCACAGCCACCTAGTAATGTTGCAGCCTACGCACCGGCTCCGCAACAAGATCGTTTCGATGAGCAAAGCATAAAACGCCTTATATCAGAAGGCATAGCAGAAGCATTCCGTAAAAATGATATGGGGTCTCGCCCTAGGAATCAGTATTTTCCAAATAGGCAGAATAGCCCAAATTTTCGCACGAATGCAAGGGGAGATTTCGGTCGTTCTGATCAAAGAACTGCTTTGGGGCGACTCACGTGCTACTCCTGTGGCATGCCGGGACACCACTTTAGAAATTGTACTAGGCGGCCTGATCCACGCTTGCCACGTAGACAAGTATCTTTTAATATGCCAAGACAAAATCCTCGGGGTGGTTTTTCAAATCGTCCCCAGGGAAACTAACTGCTCCCTCCGAATGCCGGGAAATTCGAAGGGAACAACGACACATCGATTTTCAAAATACACCTTATTATGATTATGATCCATTTCCTAATTCTTACGCTTGCGCCTTTGATGATAACAATTTTAGTGATTATGATAATCCATATAGTCATGTTGCTTATTCTAATGCTAGTGTTCACACTGATATTTGTTACGACACATTACAGCCACATGTTTCTGTCACGCCGCAGTCACACAATTATGTCACACCACACAATAATGTCATGTCAGACAACCATGTCACACCATACCCAGATGATCTGTCACACAATGATGTCACGCCACACACAGATGATCCGTCACACAATGATGTCACGCCACACACAGATGATCTGTCACACAATGATGTCACGCCACACACAGATGATCTGTCACACAATGATGTCACGCCACACACAGATGCTATGTCACACGATGATGTCACGCATCTCATGTATTCAGATGACACCCCACCACCTCTCACTCCAGTTATTCAACGCTCACAGTCACCCATTCTTGACAATACAAACATAGTACATAGTTCTACAGCTAATCACAACGAATCACAGGATAGCAGTGTATTCCCGGATACTGTTATCTCAAGTGCTATTATTACTGATACCCTAGTTTTTGCTGATACCCCTCAATCGTTATCTCATCATAGAATAGATGGAAGTACACCAGATAATACAACTCAAATCGACACTATTAACAATAATAGTGTTTTAGCTAATTCGGAGGATGACAATAAGTTTAGGCATAGCCTTACAATACCTGATCAGTTACCGCATGTCCACGTTACAATACCTTGTGAAGAAATTATTCAAAACAATGGACCTATTAGTGTCACGCATTCAAATACTGCAATTTTATATGAAGTAGCCCCTATTACGGATCAAAAGAATCCTGAAGTGCAACACAATTCAGTTGGTATCACACCAGAAGTTAATACAATATTATTTACGAATGAAACGACAAATTTATCTATTCATGGCAAGATTATAAGTAAGCCATACATTTTTCTTTGTGATACAGGTGCTTCGCACACCATAGTGGACGAAACAGTTTATAATGATATTTGCAATGTCCAAAATTTTCCGCTGATCACGCAATCCACAAATACATTTCGATCAGTTAATAATCAACATATTCAGGTTTTAGGGTATACAGAAATACCTTTTGAGATAGATAACAAGGTTTATACATTTAAGGCGTTTATTGCTAAAGAATTAGCTTACAAGGTAATATTAGGTAAAGATTTCTTGGATCATTTTCATGCAGTAATCGATTTTCATAAACATACTTTAGTTTTCCAAGCGGACCAATCTAGCACAATTGCTATGCCATGCAAAATACATGCTAACCAGACATATCAATTACCTCCTTCGTCTGAAACGATTATTGAGGCCTACCTAGAACTTCCTTTTGATCCTGGGTCCACAGGTCTTGTAGAACCTAAGATAGGTCTAGTGGAACGTTATAATACTTGCGGTGCATCTTGTTTAGTTACTGTTTCTAATGATCGTACTATACCATATAAGTTATTAAACCCTACTAGTTCTCCTGTCACGATTTATCATCACACTACACTAGGCAACTTTACATCCATGAATGATCCTTGTGTATTATTGGCATTTGATGGTGGTAATCCACCCAACCCATCGGTACCACCCACTGATACTCCCCCACCCATCCTTATTAATTTAGATAAATCTGAGCTAGAAGATGACCAGAAAACTTCCTTATCCAACCTTCTAGAGGAATATCGTGATGTTTTGCACATAGTAATAGTGATATATTAACCTCTAAAGTTAATGAACTTAACCATAACATTTTGAGCCTTGACAATACAATGCATGATTGGAAGGACAAACTTACTAGTTTTATGAAGAAAGAAAATTGTAATTCAGACGCTGACAAAATGTTTATGTCAATTTTTTCCTACCAGGTTAATAGACTTTATCACTCACTTTTGCGATTGATTGAGGTTCGAGATACACTCAGTCAATTTTCTCATCTTAAAGAGCGACCTCTAATTGGCCTTAATGATTTACCTCAGGCTGCTGTGACAGCAATGAAATTTCAATTTCAAAACATAGCGGGACTTGAACTTACAGCCAAAGCATTAGAAGATGGGTTCCCATTATTAATGAATCCCATTATAGATTATATTTATGATGATCATTATCATCAAATCATCATTCAATTTATCACTACTATTCCTAGAATAACGAATGAAAACTCACTTTGTACGGTAGAGAAACTCTTACCGATCAAATATAAAATTGGCGATAATTGTTTTGCGGGACCATTAGTTCGCGAAGATCTAGTTTTAGTTTCATGCAAATATGGACAACTAGTTTTAAAGTCTGACATGCTTTCTGTTTGCTTTACTCAACCTAACGCTATACTTTGCCCTGAGACTATTCTACAGAGTGCAAATGATTCATCCTGGATTGGTCTTCCTTGGACGCCTGGTTCCAGACTACGGTACCAGCGTACGCATGTATCAGAATCATGTGATGTATTCCATCCAATTCATCACCTCGGTGGTCGATACTACCTTTCTGCAGTAACACAAACTATTGAACTATCTGAGGGTCCACTAAAGATGACGCCTTTGTCCATCTACCACATCCCGTGCAACGAAACTCATCCGTTGTTAAAAACAGGCTTTGGTATCTGTCCACCATCACTTCGGATGCAGGTTCCACTCTTCCAACATCAAGCCTTAACATATGTTCCATGGACGTCTTCCACAGACTCCTCTGCATGGCAACTTCACTACGAATCTCTGAACATCAGTCCTGATGTTCACTTCAATAAGTCAACGATTGACGCTATCGATAATACGTACAAACGAATTGATGGCAGACTACATACAAAACTCAAAAAGATTGCCAAAGACATTGAAAAGATAAAGGAAACACGTGAAACTGAAACAGCTCTTATCGTTGGAAGTATAGGACTAGTGTTGGCAGGTATAAACAGCCTATTTCTACTTGCCTTCTGCTGCATATATAAGCGTTTTTCACTCTTCGTGGACCAGTATGACTTCATACTGAAATTTAATTCACACCTCGCCAAACCGACCCCCCCTGATGTGGATGTTTATTCTGAGAAAGCCAATTGTGAAGATTGTGACCAATCAATTGAAGCCATCGAGCTCCAACCGCTGAAGGAAGCCGACGACGACCTTCCTGTTGCGTAAGCATTTATTGCACTCTGATTGAACTCTGATAATATTTATTATCAGCAAGAGACATTTCAAAACAAAACAAAAAAAAAAACATTTAAATCGTTTTATCTTATATATTATTATTATTTCGGGTTTATCATTTTATGGTTTGTTATCGGTGATCACTCATTAGTGGCTATAACATTGCTTACTTATTTGTTCTCTCATTTGTGCATGTTATGAAGCTCATGGTGACCCAAAAAGGAAAAAAAAAATTATATAAGTTCAAAATTTTCAAAAATATTCTAATACGCAGAGTACATTTGTACTTGCATTATATTCATTTCTTCAGGTTTTTAGTTGCCTTAAAGACGGTGACATTTTTATGCAAATTTGGTTTTAAACGTATTATTATTCATATAATCAACAAAATTGTGGGATAAAAAACATTTCGGATTTTTCTTTATTCTCGCGGGAGCTCGAAACTAACGAGGGGGAGATGTTATGAGACATTGAACATGGATTATATATTACCATATATAATCGGCATTAGCATACATTTCTTGTTGTTAGGTTTGTTGCTTTGTGTACTTTTGTTGGCCCGTTTCTTACCAACTCCTATTTTCCAATTAGTGGCTCAATTAGTGGACAAACAATGACCAACTTCCCATTATTGCTTTCACCCACTCATTTGTATTTGTTAGCCCTGACCTTGGATAACCTTATTCTCGTTTAGTATATTATAACGTTTACTTTTGTAATATCATTATTGTCAAGATGTTCTGGTAAGTGAAGAGTTTGCTTAGCCTTCAGTTATTTAGGTTCGTACAGCCTTGACTTGATATTATGTGTATTTCGGTATAACACATTGAGTCTGATTAGTATTGGGATACGTGGAACAACAAGGCTCCTTTTATTTAGATTTAATATCGCTACAGAAAAGCTGAGCAAATAATTCATTTATCATAACATCCATAAAAAGCCTATGTAATATCACTAAGTAAGTCAGTTGATGCCAGTTGTTAGTTGAACCATGTAGTTGAACTTCTACTCCAAGACGAATAAACGAACTAAAGATCCGATACCGGCTCTACTTGAGAATCCCCTAAGCTTAGAAGCAAGACGCCTCTAACACTATCTTTGCTTCTTTTAAAACTCAGCTTAAAACTCATTTATTTAAATCAACGTTTAGTGTATAATATTTTTCTAAGTTTTTTAAATAGTTTTTATATATAATTTTTGTATATCAGCGCCTAGAACAGCAATGAATTGGCGCTTTATAAGTATTATTATTATTATTGATCATTATGGTGACAAAATTAAGTAGTTTTCTAAATGTGTATGTTATATATCTGTTTATTTTAAACAAGGAAAGTCGTACAAAATTAACTATAATCGGTTTAATGGAAAAATGGTTAACGACAAAAAAGAGAGATTTAGAGTGTTGATTACGAATTTTTGAATGTTTCCCTTGGTGTCCTGGAGACGAAAGCTCGAAATGAAAAAAAACCTTAAAATTCATGATCACGAGTTTCGCTTTGTCGCCAGTGTTTTGTGAATACTTCAGTTTAACTTTATATCTATCACCGCTGTACTATTTGACAAAATGCTCAGTCATTCTGCACAAGTTAAGCCTCGTTTTGTAATTGTCAAAATTCCAACTGAAGCCAAGCACAAATAACTAGAGGATTTTCAATCCAGTGGCTTTTGGACAAATTTTTATAATATAAGACAGAACGCTTATTTCACGACGATTCGATGTCGCTGACATCATTTTCAAGTAAGGTTTATTATTTTAATAAACCTTACTTGAAAATGATGTCAGCGACATCGAAACGTCGTGAAATAAGCGTTCTGTCTTATATTATAAAAATTTTCAATCCACTAGTTAAAAATGTTACTGCTTAACAATAGAAAACACATTTGAATTCACTTTGAATTGAAGCTATCACCTCCGCAAATGCACTTTATGTCAAATAGTACAGGGGTGTGCTAGATAACATGAAACTGCATGGTCAATAAATAGCAAAATTTGCCGTTTGATTCACTGAGTCTGCGTATGTTGCTTAACCATATGATCGCTTACGATCGCCGGATCGCTGAAAATGATGCCATATTATATATGGAAACACTAGGTTCTCAGCGATCGAGCGATCGGATATGCATTGTGTGCAAAAAAATTGTATAATCGCTGACGATCGCTGGCATCATTTTCAGCGATCCGGTGATCGTGAGCGATCATATGGAAACTAAGCTTTATGCTTATGCTGCTAGTGTGAATCAGGCTTTAATTAAACATATCGTTTATTGTTTCAGTATAATTTCAATATAAATGTTCTTCTGTTCTAGTGGTTTTCTGTGCTGGTTGTAGTATTCTACCGAGGATTTGTCGCCCTCTACACCCTATCATGTATAATCTATGGTATCTCGACAGACAAGACACTTCAAGAAATCAAAGCACTATTCTATCTTACACACTGGTGCTACGTCATACTGTCGCTTTACTTCATACTCTCTTTTAATATCACATTGCTGTATTATATTAAACAAAGGCAGGGTAAGTGAGGTACCCTTGAGGTACACCCTAATATGTATAATAGATCTACGGTATATCGGCAGACAAGACACTAGATATACACCTAATCCAAAAAACGTTGTCTGGTCCGCCGCACAGTCCTCGCGCCAAGACTATGAAAGATATTGGTTATATCTAATCAGTAATTAATTTATTTGCATGTTCACACTCTAGTGTGGTACATTTTCAACGAAATAGTGTTGTGTCTACTTTTATTTTCTTGTTTTATCACTCTCGTCAAAATATTCACTGTGTTTTCCTTCACGGTCTTGGCGCGAGGACTGTGCGGCGGACCCGACAACGTTTTTTGGATTAGGTGTATATCACACTGGTGCTACGCCATACTGTCGCTTTACTTCATACTCTCTTTTAATATCACATTGCTATATTATATTCAACAAAGACAGGGTAAGTGAGGTACCCTTGAGGTACACCCTAACATGTGTCTAAGATATGGTAGAGATTATATTACATACTACCTCTCGTGACTGATTAGAAGCCGCTTAGCTGATGTGTGCCCCTTGATGGGTGTCCCTTAGGCCTAGTTAAAACGTCGTTTTTAGATCAGGCTCATATGTGCTGAATCTAATGTAAATTCAAAAAGAATTCAAACAAGTCATTTTTGCGCATTTGTATTAGATTTGGCGCATGTGAGATGCGACGTTTGAACTATATAGGCCTTAAAATAGTGGTCCACACATATAAAAACAATAATTATATATGTTTTGTTTTACTTCTATTCAAGGCCACACCATCCTAAACGATGAAGATGACGACAACCCCCGTGATGAAACCTCCTGGTTTCATATTTATAAACTTCAGTGGTTCTTGTACACTATTTCAGCAACAATGGCCATTGCTGTAACTACATGCTACTGGAGCTTTGATTACAAAGGAGAGGGAATCACTTCTCTCAATATCAATGTACATATTCTGAACTCTGTATTCATGATTATCGAACATATAATAACCTCAATGCCATGGCGACTCGTCCATGTGGTGTATTCAATGTTTCTCGCAGCTTTCTATTCGGTTGTTACAGTTATTTATTGGGAGTTTGTCGATAAGAAACCTATTTATAGTATTCTGGATTATTCGAAAGATCCTGGGCTAGCGGCTGGTATATTAATCGTAGGGATTTTCATACTGGTGCCTTTGAGCCAACTGTTCTTTTATGCTGTTTATCGCGTTCGGTTGATCTTAGCTAGAAGATGGATGAGGGATTAAAAAAGTGAATAGGTGGCTTTGTATTGTATTGGAATGGAATATTGAATTAATTAAAGATGTAGTGTAGTGTAGTGTGATGTGTAAGGCCGGATGTGTAAATAGTGTAAGGCGCATTTGATCATATGCCTAGTATGTTAATTTGTAATAAATTATTATTATTATGTGATGTATCGAGAATTTGTGTTATGCATGTTATAGTGAGGTTTTTTTGTGGTTTTGTTTAGTGTAGTGTAGTGTAGTGTAGTGTAGTGTAGTGTAGTGTAGTGTAGTGTAGTGTGGTGTGGTGTGGTGTGGTGTGGTGTGGTGTGGTGTGGTGTGGTGTGGTGTGGTGTGGTGTGGTGTGGTGTGGTGTGGTGTGGTGTGGTGTGGTGTGGTGTGGTGTGGTGTGGTGTGGTGTGGTGTGGTGTGGTGTGGTGTGGTGTGGTGTGGTGTGGTGTGGTGTGGTGTGGTGTGGTGTGGTGTGGTGTGGTGTGGTGTGGTGTGGTGTGGTGTGGTGTGGTGTGGTGTGGTGTGGTGTGGTGTGGTGTGGTGTGGTGTAGTGTAGTGTAGTGCAGTGATCACAATATATATGATAAAATAAAGACTTATTATTCTTATTTCATACTATGTTTGCATACTATGTTTGGGAAGAAATCCCAACGATTCTAAAAAATATTGCATCATTTCATATTTTCAAAAAATCTTTGAAAGAGTATCTACTCAATAAGCAAAAATGAAAATATCTTATAAGTATATAAATAGCCATTTAGTATATTTTAGCTAGTTTATCCTAGTACTCTCACCACTGAATAGCATATATATTTTGTCTGTAGTGGTGGTTTACTCGAAAGTTTACACTACTTAAACCATCACTGCACACTTACTATAGTTATTATTTGTATTTTTATATTATAATTTACTAAATATCATTTAAATCATATCTTGTAAATACAAATAAATAGACCAATTTATGTAAATATTATATACAGTGTGTAAATAAACTTGAACTTGAACTTGAACTTGATGTGTTGTTATTGTTTTGATTGTTTGTTTTTTTTCGTTTCCTTTTCTTTTTTCTTTGACATGATTTTTAGCCAGGCTACATGATTTTTGGTTCTGTTGTAAACGGCATACAACAAAAAAAATTGCGGGCTTCCTGTGCTCCAACAATCCTTCGCAGGCTTGCATTGTTGTTCGGCATCATGTGATTTGGTCTTTCTTTTGCAGAAGTGAAAATTCAAGGTAAATATGTCATTATTTCTTCATATTTAAGCTATTTTCTTTACATATAAGCTATCTCTACCTGTCAATTACCTATGTTTAACAATATTAGTAAAGAATTCGAGCTTTTTATTCGTTTTAAAATTATAAGTTCACTCGAACTGAAAGTTTTCAAAAATATGCAAAACAAGTTTTATATTTCTATTCAAAACTTGAACGAAAAAAGCTTTAACTACTAAATTAGCCCATGAAGTCTTAAAACTGCAATTCGTCTGTATTTTAACATACTTTGAGGTTATTTTCTTTGCTATTACGAACGTGGTTGAGGAATTGCTTTTCAATGTCACGAACACTACTAGCCTGCGTGGCGGCTCTAGGGTTTGGGGAGAGAAGGGGAGGGAAGAGGGAAGAAGGGAGAGCCTGCCGACAAACCCCTCATTTTTGACTCTACGCCCCTAGTAAACACTAGTCGTTCTGGTATCCATCAATGTCAATAAACAGGCAAAAATGCTATTATCAACCAATCAGTTAGACGTTGAAATTTGATAGAACGAACGAGCGGATCAGTTTGTAAATACAACTGAATGCAGTTTAGAACAAGATCGAACTCTAAACATTCTTTAGTGCATCTAAAGAAAATAGAGCCCGCACATCTGCAAGTGAATCGAAATGCTGAGACCATGCAGCGATTGAAAGTCTAGATAATTATTGCATGTAACACAATAGTTCAAAGTTCAGCTTGTTCAAGTCGGCGAGTTTGACAACTACTCAATCATGATAACCTATTAAGTAAACTGAATATTGATGGTCGTTTAAAATGTAAATTGCCAAAAGTCTTCTTCTGCTCATGTTTATGAGGAAAACATAAAACCAGAGCTTTCTAGTTTAGATAAAACAGTATTCAAACAGTTTTCAAGACGACTAATCACTATAAAATGGCACCATGTTGTGAAAGTGCGTCTCGCACCTTGACGTGATGAGTGATTCTTCGATCTTAGCCAATCAAAAACTAAAAAAGTTTGAATAAAAAAAGTGGGGTTTGTCTGCAGGCTCTTCCTTCCCTCCTTCACCCCAACACCCCTCCCCTCCCCCTCTCTCCCCCAATCCCCAAGAGCCGCCACGCAGGCTAGAACACTACAGGAAGAATCACCCCCACCATCATTTCCACCACTACTGATGTGCAAGACATATGTTGTCTCGAAAGTGTAAACAGTTTCAACAGCCACACACACTTCTGTAAATTATGTTGTTTTATACTTACCGATAGGTAATATAATGAAATTTGAAACACCGTTAAAAATGTTGACTTAACTTTAATGACGCTTCGAGCTTTAGCCCTTCGTCGGAGTAAAAAAGTTTAAACTTCACTTAACTTTTCTTATGTCCAATACATTTTGTAATCAGTTATTAGCTATAATTTAGTGTTTATTCTTTTGTAATTAATTGTGTGTAAATAAACGTATCACCACCAACATCATCATCATTATCACCACCATCATTATCATTGCCATCATTATCATAAATTATTCCAACCTCCACCATCCAGTTAAGGACATTCCGTAGTAATAGATTTTGACATAACTTTTTATTGAAACTTTGTACAGTTATACTTTAAGACATGGGCATTTCAAAAATGAAATAAAAAAGGGGGGTCACCGTGTTGGTTTTGGCACTAGATCACGTCAAAGTTACTCATTTTGACGGCGCGCGAGAGTAATATTTCGATGTATAAAATGAGAAGAAAAGGCGATTAATGGCACTCTTTTTTGATATTAGTATTGAAATATTAGGTTTAATTACATCTTAGCATCCCAAGTCTTCATTCACACACAATACTTGGATAGTAAAGTGGACTTGTTAAAAGAAAATAGCGATAATGCAATACACGAGCGTATTGATCGCGAACACCTGGATGACAGAATATTACCACAATTCTGAAATATCTCGAAATCTGGACATAAATATTTATTCAAACTCGGATATGTGTTTGCAAACCTGTATACCATTAGTTTAACACCATAAAAAAGATAGGTCACCGTATTCGTTTTGGCGCTATGGCACTTTGAATGTACGAATTGTGATCTTTTAGTAATACCGACATAGAGCGTGCAAGGTGCGCGAGCTGTAGCGCGCGCTCTCGCTGGTCAAAATGGTGCGCAGTAGAGCGTGCGCAATGCAAAACTACGGAATGTCCTTAATCACCCCCATAATCACGACAACCATTATAATCAGAATAACCATAATAATTATAAAAAATTAATGTGTTATCTCTTTTTAAGCATAGGTTCTGTTTACAATTTCAGTTGTTCAACTCATACCAAATAATGGCCATCAAGTTCTCCGTCGTTGTCTTCATATGCGTCTGTTTCACTGCTGTTTCATCCAAGTACCTCCCTACATGGGACTCCCTTGACTCGCGTCCACTTCCCCAGTGGTATGACGAGGCAAAGTTTGGCATCTTTATCCATTGGGGTGTGTTCTCTGTTCCAAGTTTTGGGTCTGAGTGGTTCTGGGAACGATGGCAAAGAG
Source organism: Metridium senile (assembly GCA_949775045.1). Classification (NCBI taxonomy): domain Eukaryota; kingdom Metazoa; phylum Cnidaria; class Anthozoa; order Actiniaria; family Metridiidae; genus Metridium; species Metridium senile. Next base: position 15,062,335 of record OX459107.1, read on the forward strand.
AACACAATCCAGCATATATTAAGTTTATGGAAGATAACTACAGGCCTGGTTTTCAGTATGCAGATTTTGGTCCGATGTTTAAAGCCCAGTTCTATGATCCCAATGAATGGGTGGACTTGTTTGCAAACTCTGGAGCAAAGTATGTTATTCCTCTGACCCCTGTTTAGCCTTCAGTTTACTTCCTTTTATTTATATCTACTTTTTTATCCACATTTCTTTCTATCTTTAGTGAATAGTTCCTTCCTTCCTTCCGTCCTTCCTTTCTTTTTGTCATGAATATGTAATTTACAGTACATAAGGAAGATTAGTCTCCCTCGCAGCCGTTATTAGTGTCGAGACAGGAAGCCCGACACTAATAACGTCTATGAGGGAGACTTAAGGAATATGTGACATGTATGTTAGTTCACTTAATTGGCAAAGCTTTTCATTATATAGCTGATCAGTTACTGTGGTTATTTAATAAAACATTTTTTTTCTTTCTTTCCTTCTATCCTTTCTTTCTTAAGTTTCTTCCTTTCTTTCCATCTTTTTCCATTTGTTCGAGAGAGTTGTTTCCCATGTTATCCCTCGATAAATACATCCTTAAAATAATTTTACATTAAAAAGTTATATGTTACTTGGACAATAAAAGTTCACTGCTACTCTATCAGGGATAAAAAAAAACAACAATAAAAACAAAACGAAAATGCCTAAAAGTAACCAAAATTGTTTTTGTCTTGAGGCGTCATTTTGGAAAAATTTACTTTGACAAACAATCCTTTGTGCACTTCAAAGCGAGATCACCTGGCTGTTCCCCTCCCACTTCTTCTGTTTGCTTTTTTGCATTTTTATTTCTCATTCTTCCTCTCTCTCCCTTCCCTTCATCTATTCAGTTGCATGCAGCTTAGTTGGTAACGCTATCTCTTTTGTTGCAGGTATATTGTGTTCACTACCAAACACCATGAGGGCTGGACGAACTGGAAATCAAACGTCTCCTGGAATTGGAACGCTGTTGATAACGGTCCACACCGGGACCTTGTTGGTTAGTTATATTAAGAACATATGCATAAATTTACAACAAATTCAACTTAATTGGCCATATTCTAGACGAGGAGGGGCTAGGAGGGGACTGGGTACTAGTTTCTAGAATTAATGCAATGGGTCGTTCCAGAAAATAACCATACCCTACGACGGTTGGCATTGATTTTTGACCCCCCCTCCCCCCAGGAAATTCCAAAATCGGTTACCCCCCCTCCTCCCAGAAATTCCAAAATCGTCCTAAACCCGCAAGGAATTTCATTCAAATAGATATTCTCTTAATTGTCTTCTAGGGAAACAAATATACACTGTTTTAACCACACAAGGAAAACTAACTGATCGTTTTTAAGAACTTTTCTCTTCATCTGTTTATCTTATGCTTCAGAAATCAAATAAAAATCACTGTTCTTGTAATAAATTATCTTTAATCTTGCACTTTTACCTCAATTTACAAGCAATGTGCGAACAAAGAAGACCGATGAGAAATAAACACGCACTTCGCTAGTTCTACGACGCCATCTTTAATTTTGTTGAGGAACCGCTGACCACATATAATGCAGTCTCGGGAAAAACGGCTCTTGGTCAAATCGATGATTTTAACTGAGTTAAAAGGCCTTCAAAAGATGCTAAATGTTTTATAATGTATGTATTCATGCATTCAAATATAGTTTTAAATGTCTTTGATAGTTTGTAAACCCCCCCCCCCCCCCTCCTCCCAGGAATTCCAAAATGCCAACCGTCATAGGGTATGGTTATTTTCTGGAACGACCCAATTAATAAATAAACTACATAGAATGCAAACACTTAATCCATGAAATAAAATCAAAATTGTTACTAACAAATAGTTCTTATTTAGTGGTTATCACTCAACCAGAACAGTCTTAGAAAAGGCAAATACAAAGGAGACAATACTTCATTACAGCTTTACTTGTCTAAAATAGTCACTAATAGTCACTAAATAAGAACTATTAGACAGTAAAAAATAGATTTTATTTCACGGATTAAGTGTTTGCGCTCTAACATGAAAAAGCACATCAAAATATACCATATCACAAATTTTGATGCTATTTGGTTGTATATTTCCATTGCAATAGTCTCTCAAACATCCATAAGATTACAAAGGAATGTATGGTTTGCAGGGACAGCTGTCCCTCCAAACTATACATTTCTTTATAATTTTTCACATAATATTATTTAAAAGGATGCTATTTGGTCATTATTCAAAAAAAAGAATATAATATGTAACTCTACAATCTTGTATATTTTGATGTGCACTTTCATTCTATGGACTATATTTCTTATTGCATTAAATCTAGAAACTAGTACCCAGTCCCCTCCTCGCCCCTCCTCATTTAGAACATTTAGAGCCAACAGCTGTAACAGTAGTTATATGCAAATGTTTTCAAACAATGGATTGAAGTCATAGCTCTTGGGCAAAAACAACCTTAATCTGAATCCAAAATCATTTGCATTTAACTATAATATTCATAACAGCCATTTGATCAACTCCAACTTGGTTTGAAAGTTAATCAATGCTTTTTTCTTGACAGCTGAATTAGCAGATGCATTGAGGAACAGAACTAGCTTGAAGCTTGGTTTATATCACTCGCTGTATGAATGGTTCAATCCCCTGTACTTGAAGGATCGCGATAATAACTTCACCACACAGGAGTATGTTAAGGTACTGTAAATAAATTATGGAATTTAATTATTTGATTTTTCACTTGTGTGATTTCATGGTTTATATTTTGGTTTATTTATTTATTTATTTATTTATTTATTTATTTATTTATTTATTTATTTATTTATTTATTTATTTATTTATTTATTTATTTATTTATTTATTTATTTATTTATTTATGTATTTATTTATTTATTTATTTATTTAATATTTATTTATTTATTTATTTATTTATTTATTTATTTATTTATTTATTTATTTATTTATTTATTTGTTTATTTATTTATTTATTTATTTATTTATTTATCTATTGATTTTTTAATCCATAATTTTTCCCATTTGTCTTACCATTCATTTATTCACTTATCATACTATCATCACCTTCTCTCTCATCTGTCAATTCTTCTGTCCACTATTAAATATCACAAAAAATCACACATCTACTTGTTCATCATACAGAACATACTGCAGCACCAACTGGTTGATATAGTGTTACGGTACAAACCAGAGTATGTCTGGTCAGATGGTGATTCTGGTCCTGATGATTACTGGACAAGTAAAGATTACATAGCCTGGCTTTACAACGACAGGTAGGTAACTACTTATGCAAGCTTTTTTTTAACTCCGACGAAGGGCTAAAGCTCAAAACGTTAGTAAAGTTAAGTCAACATTTTCTTGGGTGTTACAAATTTCATTCTATTACCTATCGTTTATATCAAACACTGACGCAGCATATACTAGTTTACTCGCTAGTAAATTCTATTTCTATTTTTTACGGTGTTACAAATTTCATTCTATTACCTATCGTTTATATCACACACCGACGCAGCCTATACTAGTTTACTTGCTAGTTTCTGTTTCTATTTTTTAGGGTGTTACAAATTTCATTCTATTACCTATCGTTTATATCAAACATGGATGCAGCCTATACTAGTTTACTCGCTAGTTTCTAATTTTACTTATGCAAGTGCTTGCTACTTAGGATGTATACTTATTTCAAAAAAAGTTGTTGCAGCTTTAAGCAACACTAGCCTGCACTAGCCAACACAGCCTACTAGCCTGCAAAACAGCCCTCCGCTATGGGCTCCCTGCGGAAGAGGAAGGAGTGTAATTGGTGAAGGGTTTCCTTTGAGGAGCCATTTAAATAACAGGCTAGAGGCCTTGGTTCTTGATGTATGCTGTGTTAATTTAGCTTCTTTTGTTTTGTTTTTAAAGCCCCGTCAAGGATACTGTTATTGTAAATGATCGTTGGGGAACCGGCTGCGCCTGTCACCATGGAGATGTCTATACATGCCATGATCAATACAATCCAGGTTAGTTTTGTGATCATAATGTCAATAATGTTGATGATTGCAATAGAAAGATGACAATGATGATGGCGATTAGCAATTAATTACTGATAATGATTTAAACAAATAAATGATGATGGTGGTAAAATAATGATGATGATGATGATAGTAGTGGTAAAATAATGATGATGATGGCAATAGATGATGTCTGATGACAATGATGATAGTGATGAGCCATTGATTACTGATGATGATTTAAACAAATTAATGATGATGATGATAGTGGTAAAATAATGATGATGATGATGGTTAGATAATGATGATGATGACATGTAATGACAAAATGATAATGATGATGAGGATAATAAGATTGATTTTTATTTCTTTTTTTATTTTTATTCAAAGATATATACACTTTGTGTTTTCTCCAAGAGCTGTGCTCATTGGGGGAGATCATAGCCTCCTCCGCAGGCAACTCTTTTCCTATTATTTCCGTTTTGGGCTTCCTGTGTTAACTTTATGGTAGGACGCGAGGAAACTGGAAACTAATAAGAGGATTAGGATGGACACAGGAAGCCCAGAAATCCGAAAAATCCGATAACTTGGGAAGGGATGCCTGCGGAGGAGGTTAGGGGAGATCACACAGTACTGATAATTTACAATATAATATTCGTGGAACAGAAAAAAGTACAATTAATATTGACAATAGATTAAAAAATGCTCATCATTTTTCAGGAAAAATTATCAATCACAAATGGGAAAACTGCTTCAAAGTTGACCAACAATCATGGGGGTTCAGAAGAAACATTAAATTTGATCAAATTAACTCTATCGAGGAGATCATTTCACAACTTGTCTCAACTGTTAGGTGAGCATATTTGCTGGTTACTATTCTTGGCTTTCGCGTGACGTCATCGAAATACTAACTTTTAAACTATGGGCTCCATGAAGTTGTGCTTTCGATATCGTTTACAGTCGCCATGAGCGAGTCTCTGTGCCACATTTTATCGGTTTACTGCCTTTAATTCAAAAGATATCGGTGAAGTAATTTAAGAGGGACTCCAGCATGGTGGCGCCATACATTTCACTGTAAACATGACGCGCACTCAATCGCCTATATCTCGGTCAACTAATACACTGTCATCCAGAAACTTTGCAAAGACATCTATTTATCAACTGTCTATTAGACAATCACATTTAAGACTTAATTCCATGGTTGAAAAAGAATCGTCTTCGAGGGTGAAAGCCAAGAATAGAATGTTTATGATAGGTCTCCATTTATATTTTTAACAATTTTTTACTAAATCCAAGTCGAGGTTATTTTTCACTGATATCCATTTAGGCTACGTTTACACAGTACCGGACGAATTTTTGACAGGTCAAAAAAAAACATCCGCCTAGGGGTTCCATTCACACGGGACCACGCTAAACGAGGAATAATTCGGACGCCTAACCGGTCAAATATTCGACCTGCAAAATCGAGGACGACTTTTTAGCCGGCCCGGTCAAAAAGTTGTCCAGGTACCGTGTAAATGGGCCATAAACAGCCAAGTGCGCATGAACAGATGTTAAAACCACTGACAAAACTTACAATTGCCCGGTTCTGATGGTCTCGTCTAAACAGAACGAAAATAATGATCGGTTCCTTGTGAACAGCATGTCCAAGTCGATCTTTTGACCGGTCAAAAATCCGTCCGGTACCGTGTAAACCTAGCCTTAGCTTGCGAATAATAATTTAAGAAATATAATATTCGAGAGAAATTATTCATTTTATATTCTAAAAATACCCACAATGCTGTTGTTGATTATCAAAGTCTGAAGTTCTCAAACAATTCAATCGCTGGCCTGAGTGTGTATAATTAGTCTCCCTGTATAATTAGTGTCGGGCTTCCTGTCCCTCCCCACTAACACTAATAACGGCAACCTCGTTCCCAGGGCCCTCTCCAAAAGTGAAGGGAGAGGGCCCTGGGAACGAGGTTGTAATAACGGCTGCGAGGAAGACAAGTGTATAATTTAATACTAAAATGTTATGTTAATTTTGAAATAGCTTTTTTGCATTTTTATATTTAAAAAACACTTAACAAATCGCACATAGTTTTTCATTGTCTGTCCTGTTATTGATCAGATGTTAAAAACTCAAGTTTCAAAAAACATTTCTGGACATGTTTTTGTTGAAAAGATTTTCGACTCTAGCGACAGTTGTAAATTTGACAAAAAAGTTGAAAAATTCCATAAAATACAAATGACAAAAAATAGATGCAAACATAGTGACATTTATTGCATTTTTTTACTTACATTTAGTTAATTCCCATTCATAATTTCTCCATAAACATGTTTTTATCGGACTTTTTTGTAGGAAAAGACTTCGTGTAGATCCTTTGACTTGGCTTTGCGTGTTGCGTGACACGATGACGTAATCTATTGTCAATAGCCAAGAATGAGGCCATTCGGTCCCCTTATTGGACATAGCTCTCAGCCAATCAGCTTTCGAGATTTCACACAAGTGTTGTAAAATAATCATTGATTTGTTGTTCAGTTGTGGAGGCAACCTACTTCTCAATGTTGGACCCTCTGCTGATGGCGTTATTGTGCCGATATTCCAAGAGAGATTGTTACAAATGGGTCAATGGCTGAAGGTGAATGGAGAAGCCATCTATAGTACCACACCCTGGCAAAAGGCCCAGAACGACACGATAACTAAGGATATTTGGTAAGTGGGTCTATGGGGGCCCGAATTGGTCAAAATACATATAAATATTTTTTTGTAACCTATAGATTATTATATGTAGTCAACGAATTAATTTTTCGTCTTTCAGAATTAATTATTTGTATTGTTTGAATTAATTTTACCTCTTTACAATAATTAAACATGGTGCTACAATTATTTATATGTACTCTACGATTTTTTTGTGTGTACGAATTATTTATTCCTCTTCTGGAATTAATTATGGCAAATCCCGTAAAGCCGTGCGCTCCACTAAACTTTCCCATTAGTCATTGCCAGCCTTCTTTCAACCACAGGAAGCCCAATCTAGTTACATTTGCGTCTTTCATTTAGCAAGCTATCTACAGATCTACTCAGATCTATATGCAGTGTACGTACATAATTCTACGATTCTTTAACTATTCCTGTCGTGTGGCCGCCTCTGATCATAAACTTGACTTATGGGACTCTGACCGCTTTGACCGCTTTGGTGTCCTTGTTGAAGCGAATATTTTTGGCTATTTTTGATCGAACTTCTTGTGTTTGTCGAATTTTTACTCGGGCTAACCATAACCGATTTTGACTCTACTTAAGGATATGTTATAATTATGGAAATTTATCAGTCTTTATTATTATGTGGGTCAAATGTGCGTAGAAGTTTATTTTGCAGTAAAATTCGACTCAAACAGGGCTTGATTCGTTTATCGTGTATTATCGTCAAAAATATAATCGCTCTAATTTGGCTAAAACTCGGTCACACATTAGAAACCAATTGTACACAACTATAAAAAAGTCTTTAGGATTATAGTTTTGAGCATATTTCGCGGTTTTATACTTTACTGGAAATTAAATTATTGGAGGTTGGGCTTCTTGTGGTTGAAAGAAGGCTGGCAATGACTGATGGGAAAGTTTAGTGGAGCGCACGGCTTTATGGGATTTGCCATGATTAATCCCTCCCTCCCTCCCTCCCTCCCTCCCTCCCTCCCTCCGCAAAAAATGAACATATGAGCCGAGTTGTGTGCCAAAATATTTAGGTTAGAAGTAGTGAGTGTGTGTGAGTCTCCCTAATTAGTAGGACACTTGAGTCTGGCTAGAAGATTCAGACGTCAAAAAAGTGATAAGTCTGGCGGGATGCACATCGTGCTAACCATACTAACATGAATCCTGGTCCTAAACTATGGTATTTGATATATTGTAGATGGACTTTATTGTTTATTGTGTATGTTTACTCGAATAAGCGCCTCCTTCGAATAAGCGGCGCACTTAAACGCTATAATGTTAATCTAGAACAGCATTTTAAACAAATTCTTATCAAAATCCATATATTCTTCAGTTCAAAGTTATTATATTTCACCGCTCGCCTATTAAGTTATCTCCAAAATATTCGTAGTTCTAATCAAGAAGGGGACGGTGAGATCGAGAAAAATTTAATAAGCACCGCGGCGCTTATTCGAGTACTTAAATACGGTATACTTGGTCGACGTCTAGGTTCGTCTGTGGTGATGTAGGCTGGATATTGTGTTAGTTCTTGTCTTCTTCTCTACTCCGATCCTGTAAGGGGGTCTCAAGAGTTTTTACTGATGTTTCTTTATTTCAGGTACACCCTAAAAGGAAAAGTTGTTTACGCTATATCGCTGGACTACCCCAGCTCTGGTACCTTAATCCTTGGGGTTCCTGCACCAACGAATAGTACTAAAGTAACTTTACTAGGCGGAGGGGCTTTGACATGGGCACCACACAAGCCTTCTGGAATTGAGATTCATCTCCCTGTAATCCCAGTCAATAAGCTGCCTTGTAAATGGGCTTGGTCTTTCAAACTAGAGTTCATTGAGTAGTCGTGGAATCAGCCTGCAAAAAAACCCGTGCTGTAATGTAGCTATTCTAATGAAAATTTGTAGTACCTGTACTACTTTTAGGAGATTTGAGATCGATGTCCCTGTTATCCCAATGAATAAGCTGTCTTGTAAATGGGCTTGGTCTTTCAAACTAGAGTTCATTGAGTAGTCGTGGAATCAGCCTTCAAAAATACGTGCTGTTATGTAGCTAGTTTAATGATAATTTGTAGTACCTGTACTACTTCTAGGAGATTTGAGATCGATGTCCCTGTCATCCCAATGAATAAGCTGTCTTGTAAATGGGCATGGTCCTTCAAACTAGAGTTCATTGAGTAGTCGTGGAATCAGCCTGCAAAAATACGTGTTGTAATGTAGCTAGTCTAATGATAATTTGTAGTACTATTTCTTCTAGGAGATTTTAGGTCCACGTCTCTGTTATCCCAGTGAATAGGCTGCCTTGCAAATGGTCATGGTCTTTCAAAGTAGAGTTCATTATGATAATAATAATATAACGATATAGCGTCAATATCCTGTGAACAACGCTTTACAATTCAAGTTTCTGCATAAAATTTTTTAAATCAAAGATGTTCAAAAACAAATGTTTTTAAGATATTTTTAATCAACTTTAAAATATTTACTGTTAGTGTTAAAAAATGTAAGTTTAAAAATAAAGATGTTCAAAACATTTACAAAATTTATATTTCAATTTATATTTATACAATTTAAATAACAGTTATGTCAACATTGCATAAAAATATATCAGTTAGTGTATGCCTTATTAAAAAGAAAGGTTTTAAGCTCCCGCTTAAAACACGAAATATCTCTGCATGACCTTATATGTACAGGAAGGGTATTCCATAGTTCTGGCGCAGCATTTGAGAAGGCTCTTTTCCCATAGGATTTAAGTCTAAAAGAACCTTTGCTTAAAAAATTAGATGATTGCGATCTTAGTTTACGAGCTGGCACATATGGTTTCACAAGCTCATGCACTAAGATATGAGGGAGCAGAGCCGTTCAAAGCCTTGAAAGTTAATAGCAGTATCTTGTATTTAATTCGCTGTTCCACAGGCAGCCAGTGTAAGTGACAGAGGATAGGTGTTATACGATCATATTTTTGACAGAAAGATACCAAACGTGCTGCTGCATTTTGAACTTGTTGAAGCCTTTGAATTAGGTGTCTTGGCATCCCATATAACAAAGAATTACAAAAGTCAAGTTTAGATGAAATAAAAGCATGTATTAGTGTTTCACAGGCTTTACAGCAGTTCTCAGTCACACGTGCACCGCTCGCATAAAAAGCACCGCTATAAAACGTGAAGTTGGTGGACGTCAATCAAACTGTGTTTACGAGACGTATGGTGTTTTTACTTCAGTCGGGCTGCGAAACATGTCTGAATCCGACGAAGAGGTTATTGTGGGAATTCAGCTTCCAGATTCTGACATGTTTTGCAACCCAACTGAAGTAAAAACACCATGGGTCTTGTAAACACAGTTTGATTGACGTCCACCAACTTCACGTTTTATAGTTTTTATAGCGGTGCGTTTTATGCGAGCGGTGCACGTGTGACTGAGAACTGCTGTAAGAGAAATACATTTTCGGATTTTTCAAATGTTTTTAATGTGGAAGAAGCATGATTTACAAATGGAGGTGATCTGGTTTTCAAGAGACATTTTGTCATCAAAGATGACTCCCATATCCCGGACTGATGATGACGAAGAAATATTATGATCACAACATCTGAGAGAATCAATAGGTGGTCTAGGACGATGAGCAGCCGACAGCACAGCAATCTCAGTTTTGTCAGTGTTCAATTTGAGCTTGTTTCTGGTCATCCAAGAGTCAATATCACTCACACAAGACTCTAACCTGAATTTAGCAAGCTCCATTTCAGCAGAAGAGGATGTTTCAAACGTGATGTATAGCTGTGTATCATCAGCATATAAGTGAACATCAAGTCTATGTTTTCTCAAAATTTCCCCAATTTGTGATGTGTACATCAGAAACAAAATGGGACCCAAGATTGAACCTTGTGGTACACCACAATTCAAAGAGCGACGAGACGATACACCACCCTGGACAGCAACACGGAAACTCCTATCAGCCAAGTATGATTCAAACCATTTCAGGGCAAGGCCAGTCACACCAAACCTTGAAGACATCCTTTCTAAACAAGATCTTATGAATCACCGTGTCAAACGCTGCCGAAAGATCAAGTAACACCAGAACGTACAACACAACGTTGACCATCAATTGCTTTCAAGATATCATTTTGTACCCTCAACAAAGCAGTCTCGTCATTGAGTAGTCGTAAACTATTGTAGCTAGTCTAATGATAATTTGTAGTACTACTACTCATTTCTAGGATATTTGAGATCCATCTCCCTGTAATCCCAGCCGTGAATAAGCTGCCTTGTAAATGAGCCTGGTCTTTCAAACTAGAGTTTTTTTAATAGTCGTGGAATCAGCCAGAAAAAAATGCCCGCTGCAATCTAGTCGATGAGTCTACTGATTTGTAGTACTTGTATTTTTTAGGAGTTTTGAGATCCATCCCTTGTATTCAGGGCAAAAAGCTAACTTATAAATTGGCGTTATCTCTCAAACTTAAGTTTACAGAATGGTCTTGGAATCAGCCGAGAAAAATGCACCAGGGCTGTGTGAAAGATTTGAAAGGTGTTTCTGCTATTAAGCCTGAAGGTTGTTTTGTGAAAGTGTCATGTTTACTCCATGCCTGGTATCAAATTTTCTAGGAAATTTGAGATATATGTTTTGAACGGTAAAAATACACGCTCTCATTGAATTTATTCTATTAAAATGTTTTGCACTTCCAAATATTCAAAGGGAATAGGCGATGTACATGAGCGCCATGTTCTAGAACAATGCATGATGGGAAACTACTTTTTATACCCGCTAAATTAAATACACCCTTTCCGAGAAACTTTGTCACCCGTGAAGTGAAAAAGCCTACAAGCTAGTAGCGCAGGAGATTATGGGTTGCCTTTGTATACTTTATTAGAACGCAGGGATTTCATGGCCACATTGCTACATTTGTCAATATGTTAATGAGAAATATCCGTTTTGACATATCAAACAAGAGGAAAGGCGTGCCAAATGCACATTAAGTTTTTGAACTGATCCATGATCCTTTGCGCCACTAGCTTGTGTGCTTTCACGGGTGACAAACTTTCTCGGAAAGGGAGTATATCCTAAAATCAGTTTTCTTTAAAAGAAGCCAGGCCAGAGTAGCCAGGCGCAAGGATAGATGGGAAGGGGAGGGCCGAAGGGATTCGGGAGAGGGAGGTGTATGGCAGGCAACAGTAAAACCGACGGAGCGCTCATTTTATACTCCCTCTAGATCCACGGGTGAAAAACGCGCACGACGCATGAATATTTTACGATGGTCTCGTGTTATGTACTATGGGAATTTCTCTTGTATTATTTGACCAGGAAAAGAAAAAAACTAATGTATAATGTGTTAGGGAAAAAATATGCACTAGCTTTCCACGAACGGCCTTAACTTTTAAGATTTACCAAACGCCGGTAAATCTCCAATGGTTTTATTGGAAACACGACGCGTCTACGAATTTCCCGCCTAACTTCCGAGCGTGCGCAGTGCGTTTTTCACCCGTGCCCTCCCTTTATTCATCAGTGTTCCGTTTACGAATAGAAGTCGAAACAAGGATGCGAGCTTTAACTGCCAATTAAACTAGGATCTTCCCCAAAGACTGCTGAACACCAAGCCTTGTAGCCTGCTTAGCGGCTCATCTTGGGGAGATTGGGGCGAGAGGGGGAAGCGAGATAGGGACTGGCTACGCAGGCTACAAACCTAGTTGCCTCTTTGCTCTACGTCCACGTGCGAGTCAATACACACACCAATGTAATTATCAAATAATAGTTTAATCATAGAAATCGTACAAAAGTATTTGGATTGTTCACATAGTATCTCGTCTAAGCGAGTTGTACCACATCGTAGAAATATTTACACTGAAAACCTACACGTGTCAAAAATATATATATTCCTATTTACAAAAATAGATTGCTATGTTTTGGTTAGAAAAAAAAAGTACAACAAAATATGCTACTGTTTCGGCTCCAAAAAAGCCTTTGTTTTTAGAAAAATACCTTATATGTATATATAACTTTAACTTTTAAAGATAGTCTAGTTATTTTGTTTAAATGTTAGTTTATTACTTGTTGTAAAGCGCGTTTTAACAACGCTGTGTTTCAACTATGCTCCCGTCTACACGTATAAAGATCTACGTCGATAAGCTACGTGCACGGACTTGCGTAATGTTATCGTTCTAACGTTTAATTCGACTATCGGGGAAAACAAATGTTCCATCTCACACATACGGAATCTAATGCAAATTAATTCAATCCATTTGCATTAGATTCTGTACATTTGAGATGCGATGTTTGAACTAGCCATTACGGAAAATTTATCTCGCGTTTACGTTAATGTAAACAGCAACAGTTACCTAGGCTTTTATCTATGTTTGCTGAATAATGAACCCAACCCTTTACGTAAGGAATTGCACATCACGATATCACATGAAATTTTCACAACACTTCGATTTTTCATAAATGTCTTTTCAAAGTCAGTTAATTCGATCTTTGGACTTATTTGGTTAGAAAATCGTGAAAGTTAAGTTAGCAACGAAAATCAGTGATAATATATTTGTTGAAGTTGTTTTTCTCGGGAATATAAAAAATATCAATTGAAATCAGATGTGAAAATTTCGTGAAATCAAGTAGGAATGAAGCATGTCTAAACATGATGTTATCTGTCAAATCACAATTTCTATAGATTATATTAATTCACTCTGTTATAATCAAATAAATAGCTCTAGCTACACAATCACTTCCTTGTAGAGTTGAATAGCTGGCGTGGCATGGCAAAAACCCTTCGATCCAATGTGAAAAACAGTGGGAAAATAGGCTAATAAATTAGTAGCAAGAAAGAAAGACGAAATAAAAAATGAAGAGAAAAAAAGAGAGTCTAAAAGAAAGCAGTTTTGAATACCCCTGATGAAAAGCTTTGCCAATGTAACGTAACACATCCCGTATTCCGTACGTATTACGTATCGCCAGCTTTCGTTCAACTCTACCTTTTATTTACTATGTACATATGTATCTATCTATATACAGGCGTATCGTAAACTAACGTATCAAGTACGAAAAGCTCAACAGGTAATCTCTACGCATCCGTACGGGTAAAGATACGCCCGTGCTGCGTTAACGCACTTGATACGTAGCGTTTACAAGTAAGCCAACAGTAACGCGAACATGGATCATGAAAAAATATATATTATGTACAATGATGTATGAGAGACGTAGTTGCGCAGCGTCCCAAAACGATCAGCCTACGAAACGTCCAATGTTATGCATACGTAACAACGTGACTTGCGTACAATACAAGTAGTCGAATGGACTTACGTAGATTCGTAAGAACTCGACAGGGACGCGGCGCAAACTACCAACAAAGCACTTAGACCTGTATAGCAATGGCATAGAGCGAAAACACCATATCCATGAAATATAATCAAATTGCTACTGTGTAAAAGGTCTTATTTGGTGACTATTAGTCACTATCAAAGACAAGTTAAGTTGTAATGAGGTATTGTTTCCTTAAAATTGTAGATGTTTCTCAGTGATCACTACTATTAATTAGTAACTTATTTTTGTTTATTTCATGGTTTCAGTGTTTCCGCTCTAGACAACAATATACGAAAGTTAAAGCTACTTTATGAGTATGACTATAATCTTCGAACTAAAGTGCTAACAGAATATCAGTGCAATACAAATTACTAAACAGTACAAAATAGTGCTAATTTAACAATAGAAAAAATAGAATAAGCACAAATATCACTATTTAGTATTACGAATGTTTCACGGACATACTGTTTTCACTCTACTATTCCCAGTCCACTACTAACCATCATCAAGTAAACGAGTGTAAAGGTCGCGTCTGGGTCTGGGACACAATCACGTGATTGTGTGAGTACGGTGACGTCATGATGCAGTGCTGGTGCACACCTTCCGGTCCTGAAGTCACGTGATCATGGTTGATCATAGGCGGCGAGATAGGAGCTATTGGTGCCGCTGACCCAAACATCTGTGACGTAGGCATGAATACGCAAGAGGTGCCGCGTAAATGGTTGTTGTTACGTAACGTTTCCGGGTCGCCTTTAAACTGTAAGCCATCCGCGACGCCCGTGGCCGGCCAGCCGCCATGGTAAAACGGTATAGCACTGTAGAACGAGTCTTCAGGATAATATAATCCCGGCTTGGGCGATATGATCAGTGGTACCTCCTCGATGACTCGAGGGGTAAGACCGTTTTCGTCCTGCACGTACACGTATCGATGCTCTAAGGGAGGGGTCTGTGGGTGGAGATGTTCAGTGATACTTTGTCGACGTCTAGGTTCGTTGTTTGTGATGTAGGCTGGATACTGCGTTAGTCCTTGTCTTCGTCTCCACTCCTGGAAGTGGGCATCAGGAGTTTCTACTGATGCACGTTGTGATAATGTTCTCTGGATCTCGCTGTTTGCAATGTGACGTTCAAACTCGATTTGCTTGTCCGACTTGAAGTGCGCGTGCTCGTTGGTTATACTCGTCGTTGCGTGACCGTTCTGCTGTGGCGTCTCGTCACGGTAGTCACGTGGTACTTTTGAGTGTGTGACCATTACATGTCTGGAGTTATCAACACGAGGGTGTGTTCTTGCCGAGGGTTCTGTCAAACGTTCGTTATTGTTATAGGAGTAAGACATTTTGGTGTAGAGAGGTGACGTCCTGTGATAGAGAATCGGCGACGACGACGAATCGATATCAGTCAAGTCGACGACATCTTTCGGATGTGATTTTATCATGTGTTGCTTTGGATGGTCGAGAATGTCAGAGTTTTCTCGTTCGGTATGAACAACAGGATCCTTTGAGATCTCGTGACCACGAGATGTATTAACAGAATGCACACTGCAAGTCACGTGAGTGGACATATTAGTATCAGCATTTCGCGACAAGATTTCTGTGTTGCTTGTATTGCGTGACATGTCGGCGTGACTGACAAAGTGATGTTGAGGGATTGCGTGGAGCGGACTTGAAGTTTTTCGTCGTTTTGCAGCAGGCTCTGCAACAACGTACTCCTGCTTGCGGATAGAAGGCTCCACCACGTTACATCTGGTAACGTATTCCTGCTTGCGTACAGAAGGTTCCACGGCGTTATTTCTGGTAACGTATTCCTGCTTGCGTACAGAAGGTTCCACGGCGTTATTTCTGGTAACGTATTCCTGCTTGTGTACAGAAGGTTCCACGGCGTTATTTCTGGTAACGTATTCCTGCTTGCGTACAGAAGGCTCCATGGCGTTATTTCTGGTAACATACTCCTGCTTGCGGACGGAAGGTTCCGCAGACTTTATTCTGGTAACGTATTCCTGCTTGCGTACAGAAGGCTCCATGGCGTTATTTCTGGTAACGTACTCCTGCTTGCGGACGGAAGGTTCCGCAGAGTTTATTCTGTTAACGTACTCCTGCTTGCGGATCGACGGCTCCACGGCGTTATTTCTGGTAACGTACTCCTGCTTGCGGACAGAAGGTTCCGCAGAGCTTATTCTGGTAACGTACTCCTGCTTGCGTACAGAAGGCTCCGCAGCGTTAATTGTGGTGACGTACTCCTGCTTGCGTACAGAAGGCTCCACAACGTTGTCCTGCATGTAGAGAGGTTCTTTGTCTATGTTGCTCGACGTGTCATTGTCTTCTATGGATCGTTTCCTTGACTTGGAGTGGAGCAAGTCGTATGTTTCTGATATGGTAAGGTATTTTGTCTGGGTATCGTTGCGTTTCTCCTGGTTCGATTCAGACTCGCTTTGTCTACGCGACCGTGTCTTGATCTGTTCTTCTGGGTTAACTGTGTACGTTGACTTGTGTGCTGGCGGACTTTGTAGTTCTCGGCCATTTGTTTGTGGTATTTCTTTTGGTAAAACTAACTCTTTGGTCGATTGGCTTTGCGTGACGACATTCTCCTTTTGCGTGACGACATTCTGCTTTTGCGTGACGACATTCTGCTTTTGCGTGATGACATTCTGCTTGTGCGTGACATGCTGCTTTTGCGTGACGACATTCTGTATTTGCGTGACGACATTCTGCTTTTGCATGACGACATTCTGCTTTTCTGTCACAATGTTTTGTTTATGTGCACTTGTGGTCACGTAATCTTTCTTCCATAAAGGTTGAGTTGCATTTGATATGCTTCGTGGAGCATTGTTTACCGAGACTGCGTGTGACGAAAAAGGTGTTACGCTCGTGCGATTTGGCGTGACAGTATTTCGCTTTTGCGTGACGTGCGTTGTGACGGGCGTGACTGATTTACTGATAGAAGTAGTGGAATTCCTTTGCGTGGAGCTTGGCAAACTTTGATTGGGTGAGACAGGTACATCGACTGATTTCGTGACAATGATTGTTGACGGTGTCACGCCTTCTTTTCTTGTGCTCTGAATGCTGACTGAATACGGTGGTAGAGCTCCGTTGGGTTTCACTTTTACCATATTGCTCTTTAGACCGTTGCGTGACAAGCTGCTTGTAACGCCTGGAATATCTTTATTGTCACGCAACTCCTTCGTTTGACTACCACCAATGCTGCTGACAACTATGCGTGAAACCTTATCGTTATTGGCTGTTGGGTTGGTTTTAAGGGTTGATGGGCTCCCTGTGTTCTTTGGTTGGATTGGTAGGTCTCTGCCGGCCGTGGTATCTTGTATTGATTTAGGGACCTGGGTCAAGCCGCCTTTCTTGGCGTTGATCTGTCGTACGAAACGTTCATACGGTAGTAGTAATCTAGAGATAGGAACACAAAAACATTTTAGTCTACAAATCCAAGGTTAATCACATATCAATAGAAATAGACAAATCAACTACTATCATCACTTTCATCATCGTGATCGTGGTCCCTGCCAACATCAACACGATTGTATTTGACAGTATCATGATGGTGATCATCACTGCCATGCACAATATCAAGGAGAACAACGTCTTTATTATTTTCAGCATCTTAAACATCATCATCATTGTCATTATTACCATCGTCCATCGTCATCATCATCAACACCACCACCACCTGCATCACCATCATCATCACTACCATCATCACCACTATAATCATCATTGAGATCACTGTCACAATTATCGGTCTTCATCATCACCATCATCATTGCCCTCATCATCATCATCAACACCAGCATCATCAACACCATTATCATCATCGCCCTTATCATCACTATCATCATCATCACCCTCATCATCATCATCGCCCTCATCATCATCATCATCATCATCATCATCATCATCATCATCAACATCGCCCTCATCATCATCAATACCATCATCATCATTGCCCTCATCATCATCATCAACACCATCATCATCATTGCCCTCATCATCATCAACACCATCATCATCATTGCCCTCATCATCATCATCGCCCTCATCATCATCATCATCATCATCGCCCTCATCATCATCAACACCATCATCATCATTGCCCTCATCATCATCATCATCACCCTCATCATCATCATCATCATCACCCTCATCATCATCATCAACACCAGCATCATCATCATCATCATCATTGCCCTCATCATCATCATCATCACCCTCATCATCATCATCATCACCCTTATCATCATCATTGCCCTCATCATCATCATCAACACCAGCATCATCATCATCGCCCTCATCATCATCATCATCGTTCTCACCTTTCATAATGTCTTCTAGTGTAAGTAGCAGCACTAGTTATCGTTGTACTTCCACCCAGTGCATCGTAGACTTGTCGCCATAACCGCTTGGTTGTAACCTGACCAAAAAACAAAAGTTAATGAGTAATTCGACATCGTCTCGACGAACAAATCGTGTTGACGGACAAATCGTGTTGACGGACATATCGTGTTGACGGACAAATTGTCTTGACGGACAAATCGTGTTGACGGACAAATCGTGTTGACGGACAAATCGTGTTGACGGACAAATCGTGTTGACGGACAACTGAATCGTGTTGACGGACAAATCGTCTCGACGGACAAATTGTCTTGACGGACATATCGTGTTGACGGACAAATTGTCTTGACGGACAAATCGTGTTGACGGACAAATCGTGTTGACGGACAAATCGTGTTGACGGACAAATCGTGTTGACGGACAACTGAATCGTGTTGACGGACAAATCGTCTCGACGGACAAATTGTCTTGACGGACAAATCGTCTTGACGGACAAATAGTCTTGACGGACAAATCGTCTTATGACGGACAAATCGTCTGGACGGTCAAATCGTCTTGACGGACAAATCGTCTCGACGGACAAATCTTCTTGACGGACAAATCGTCTCGACGGACAAATCGTCTCGACGGACAAATCGTCTTGACGGACAAACCGTCTCGACGGACAAATAGTCTCGACGGATAAGACGATTTATCCGTTCAGACGATTAGTCCGTCAAGACGATTTGACTGTCCAGACGATTAGTCCGTCTTTTAGTGTGTAAACGGTTTACATAGATAGGTGCACTCACCATCTCATAACCGCCTAGATTCTGCGCAGTCTTGTACATGGTCCATAAATTGACTCTCTTGAATCCAAGAGCTGGTATCTTCGAGATGGGTGTATCTCTCGACTTCATAAAGTCACGTAAAGAACGCATGAAGTACTTCTCGTCGTCGTCAACAACGTCCTAAATAACAAAAATAACAATTACATACAATGAAGTGACTTACCAGTTTACAATGTGTTCATTTTAGAAAGAATGAAGAGAAAAATATCAATGCCCTTGGCGGGAATCGAACCCACGGTTTCGGTATGCTAGTCCGATGTGTTAACCATTACACCACAAGGAGCAACCACGTTAAGAACTGAAGGACATCTTTCTCTTCTGTGTTCATTTTATTTTAATTATTATTATTTTTTTGTAAAGGTCCAGTGGAAGATTAGTCAATGCTAAAATGCATTTGATAAATGTTTTTTAAAACTTTTTAAAATAATGTTTTATAATGATTCATAATTACGCATCCCGCTAGATTACAGTGCGAATCAAAAAACCGTGGGTACCAAGAAATATTTTAGAAATCGTTCAATGTTCGTTGAACAACTCACAAACAACTCTAACTACAAAACAATTATCATACTACACATCAGTCAAACTTGGTGATATAGTTGTTTCTGAGTTGTTCAACAAACAATAAACGATTTCTAAAATATTTCTGGGTGCCCATGGTTTTTTGATTCGCACTGTAAGTCGCGATCAAAAGGCTAGAGGAATAGATAACAAAGTGTTAGGGAGGGAGTCGAGGACAATTTCAAATGTTACCAAAATACCTCATTAAACTCTTTCATGCTACCAGGCTGTCGAAGTCTTCTCTTTTTCTTCTCTTTTTTACTATCCTGTAAGTTCTCTTTCCCCTCGACCTTGACTATCCCGACCGGTCGCCCCTCTGTAACGACCCTACTGTCGACACTCCCAAGGGGCTCGTTGGCCTTAAAGCAGTCTGTCTTAGAACTAACAATCGAAGTCACTCCAGAAGAACTCTCAGAGTAGGACACGGTTTTAATAGCACTGTATGTCTTGGACGTTGACAACGGTAATGCAGCATCGTGAGATGATCTAGAACATTCTGGAACACGCGATTGTAATAAAGTGGTAACTTTGTTCGAAACGTCCGTCTTTTTGGTAATAGGGCACAAGGGAGGAGGTCCAGAGTCGAGTTTTGTAACCATAGGGACTTCAGTTTTGATCTTTACTTTGTGCAGTGGAGGTGGTGAGGTGACAACTCCCTTCAGCCTCGTGGTAGGAATAAGTGGAGGTGGGGCTTTCGTCTTGTCATTCATTACCATGACGACCTGTTTGATTGACACTGGGCACACACCATTGGGTGGCTTCACTCTGCTAATGGGTGTCTCGATTTTGATTCTTGGTTGGTCAGCTTCGTCCATGCTTTCGCTCGACTTGGTGCTCTCCTCGGAGAGATCAGACTCCGTTCCTTCTTCGCTCTCGGACAGCTTCGGTTTTTTGTGTAAGAGGTTCGTTTTCACTCGCTCTAAGTCTGCAAGGAAGCGCTTGCGTTTCAATTCCTTGGCTAACGTTGAATTTCGTATTCTCTTCTTCCGTGGCCTTCCCTTGAGAACTGGTGCTGAAATATGAAATAATTAGGTTAGGAACGATGTATAGGAATGATTATGATACAGCCAAGAAAGGGTCGTAAGTTAGAAAACTGTTAAAGGTTATTGTATCTCCCTCTTTAAATAATGATATTGTATTGTAAATATAACCTAGCGAGTAAACTAGTATAGGCTGCGTCGGTGTTTCATATAAACGATAGGTAATAGAATGAAATTTGTAACGCCATAAAAAATAGAAATAGAAACTAGCGAGTAAACTAGTATAGGCTGCGTCGGTGTTTCATATAAACGATAGGTAATAGAATGAAATTTGTAACGCCATAAAAAATAGAAATATAAACTAGCGAGTAAACTAGTATAGGCTGCGTCGGTGTTTCATATAAACGATAGGTAATAGAATGAAATTTGTAACGCCATAAAAAATAGAAATAGAAACTAGCGAGTAAACTAGTATAGGCTGCGTCGGTGTTTGATATAAACGATAGGTAATAGAATGAAATTTGTAACACCGTAAAAAAATGTTGACTTTACTGACGTTTCGAGCTTAAGCCCTTCGTCGGAGTCAACCTTTTTTACGGTGTTACAAATTTCATTATATTACCTATCATATTGTATTGTAAGGACTTCTTACGTGAAACTTAAATCGTAATATGTATAATACTAGTAATTATGAGAGCAAGCTCTACACACGTGAAACAAAACGGGATATCTATTTCATGGGCATCACTTATCGTGCTGTCCCAAGGATATATTAATAAATCAACTCTTTCATGCTATTTTTGGGACCGTTGACAAGCTGTCTTATTATGATATGGTGACCGTTTTGAACTATATAATCATATTTTATGATTGGCATATCGGGTTTCTTATGATTCTGTTATCATTATCATCATGAATATCATTTTGTTTATCATCATCATCATCATGCCCACCACCACCATCTGTATTATCGTCATCACCACGACCACCACCATCATCATCTTTATTATCGTCATCATCACGACCATCATCATCATCATCTTTATTATCGTCATCATCATGACCATCATCATCTTTGTTATCGTCATCCTCATGACCATCATCATCTTTGTTATCGTTATCATCACGACCATCATCATCATCATCTATATTATCGTCATCATCATGCCCACCACCATCATCATCATCTTTATTATCGCCATCATCATGCCCACCACCACCACCATCATCTTTATTATCGTCATCATCATGACCATCATCAACTTCATTATTAACATTATGTCAAAAGAACTTTATAAGGGCACCAAATCATAATCCTCTCAAGTCGTCCATTTTCGAGATTTCGAGCTTATAAGTCCACACTTTAACTCAAGTTTTTATGCGTTAAACACAAGAATGTGACCATTACATTTCACCATGTCAACAGGACCTGATGCGATTATTCACCTATTTTAAGAATCGTTGTCGCAATCAAGGCTACGGTCCACACTCTGAAGCCTGCAAAGGATGTCGCGTTTCTTCTCTTGCTATCGATTTATTCATGGCATATTTTGGTCGTACGTGTTTGTGTTATATGACTTTAACAAGTTGTTGTAGTGGTATATGATGAAACACGTATCTCTTTAAAGTATGTCGGTATTTCTTCTCTTGTTATCGATTTTTTAATATCATATCTTTTATTGTAGGTGTTTGTGTTATATGACCATAACAAGTTGTTGCAGTGGTAGATGATGAAACAAATATTTCTTGAAAACAAAAAACAAAAAAAGGCTGCAGAGTGCACACTCTAACTTCGGCTGCGACAACGATTTTAGAAATAAATATAGGTGCTATCCTACATCTGTCCGCAGCTAATGATAGTTTGATTTGACGACAAATAAAATGATGGTTATAAGTGGCAGATGTGCTATTTGAAACATTCAATCCCTATAAACACGATATAGTCCAATTACATTAAGAAGTCTTTATCTGTTTATATAATCCTGATGAGGAATGTAAAACATTTAACATCACTAGATATCGATGCCAACAGAGAGTCTCAATACAATTAATTAAATAAACATTTTGAGTAGACGTTTCGGCTAAATCTTTAGCCTTCATCAGTAGAATTTGTACAAGTTTGCGTGCAAGAGAGAATTTTAAAAATAACGATGTACAATAAATTTGCGCGCGCTAAGCCAGAGACAACTTAATTCTTTTGTAAAATCACGAGTCCTGACTACAACAATCATATTTTTAAACATTTTGAGGGCCACAGGTTTATTAGCTTTTAGCTATTTAGTGCTACCCTCTTGAATAAAGTTTCTTACTTACTTACTTAAATGTTGTAGTTTCCAAAAATAAACTCACTCTCAACCCCAAGAGTTTCTATTCAACCAATGAATTTTTATGTGAACAATATTTTACTTACCACTCCCCTATTTAGTATTTCTCTAGCCCAACCCCTATCCCCAAGGTATACGATCAGGTTATCTTTTTTTTCTAAACCTAAAACTTGTACCTACCCTCCCTTAGTCTACCCCTCCCCCCCTTAGTCTACCCCTCCCCTCCCCTATAAGTAACACATTTTCCACACTAACACTTACTTACTTACCCACCCTCAGCCTAATTTTACCTTCCCCAATAAGTTCCATTTTCTAAACAAAACTTACTTACCCACCCTCCCACAGTCTAACTCTACCATACCCCCTATAAGTAATTACTTTTGCTCACCTTTATTATCTCTTGAAAGATGAAACTTGCTTACCCTCCCTCCCACAGTCTAACTCTACCATACCCCTATAAGAAACATTTTCTAAACAAAACACTTGCTTATCCACCCTCCCACAGTCTACCCCTCCCTTCCCCTATAAGTAATAATTTTTGCTCACCTTTATTATCTCTTGAAAGATGAAACTTTTCTAACTCAGGACAACTAAAACATTCTTGGCAGAAAAGAATTCTTGTAGATTTACTAGTTACCATAACACCACCCAGCGCCGTTAGGCGTGACTTTGCTATCGTCATACCAGCCTCTAGTCTCTTTAATAAAGCTTTATAACGACAATAAGCTTGGAATGTTAATATTATAACTTTGTCAACATGATTATCAATAGTTTTTGTTGGTTTGTTTAGAAGTTTATACTTGTGTTCAATAATTCCTGTGTATTCATTGATACAAGTATCTTGTGTTGCTATAAAGTCTGATTCCTGAGCAGGCTGCAGTCCAGTAGTCCATTCTGTACCACTGTCTCCCCACTGTAGCATATCTTCACATTTAATAATAACTTTTTGATCAGCGTATAACAGCTCATTCTGCAATGATAAATAATAAATTAAAGATTGGTTATATTATCAATTATAAATATTGAAAAATACATTAATAATTACATAAATATAGGAATGAATAAACCAATGAAAAATAAAATAAATACATAAATATGTAAGTGAACAAATAAATAAGTGAATAAATAATTTAATAAATATATAAATGAATGAATAAATAAATATAGTTATGCATAACTAAATGAATAAATGAAATAAATAAATAAATAAATAAATAAATGAATAAATAAATAAAATAAATATGTGAATAAATAAAATAAACAAATACATAAATAAATGAATAAATAAATAAATAAAATAAATAAATAAGTGAATAAATAAAATAAATAAATAAATAAAATAAATAAATAAGTGAATAAATAAAATAAATAAATAAATAAATAAATAAAATAAATAAAATAAATAAATAAGTGAATAAATAAAATAAATAAATAAGTGAATAAATAAATAAATAAATAAATAAATAAATAAATAAATAAATAAATAAATAAATAAATAAATATGTGAATAGATTGGCAGATTAATTAATAACCAAACAAAAATAATAAAACGTTCCCATGTATTTTTCTTTCAGACAATGGTACATTGTATTCAACTAATCATTATTCAACAGGAAGTTACAATACAGTTAGTCACTGCTGTTGAATAATACATATGATAATACGGCTCTTATGAAACCACAGAAATGACCCACAAGATTCAATTATTGGCCTTGAAACCTCACATGATATCCATTAAGTTCTCAATGATTTATCACATGGTTTTTTCTTGTAATTATGCTCACTACCCAGCAGACCATGCACAATAATAATAATGCTACACGAAGCTTATAACAGGATACGTGACCTGAATATTAACCAAAACCCAAAAATAAACTTTAAGACAATTTTTACATCAAAACAACATTTTATGAAAATAGATCATATTAATGATGCCGATAGTCATTTAGTAACTAGTAATATTTTTAGTTAGGATGTTTTTAAATGATATGTATGTGTAGATTTTAATTTAACCCTATAAATTTTTAAAAATAATTATCAAAGAAAAACAAAAATTTCAAAAATACATTGTTTTAGCAACAACAACTTTAATAGATCTTATTAATGATGATGGTGATCATTTAGTAGTAATATTTTTTAATTTATTTATAGGGTTGAATTAAAAGCTATACATACATATCTTTTAAAACATAATAATTTCAAAAATCCATCGGTTTAGCAACAACAATTTTAATTAAAAAATAACATTCTATTAAATTGTAAAAAAAGAATTTATGACAACCAATGGTTTATCTCAGCTGATTACATATTACGGAGTTGAGACTCGATCAGTGATTCTAAGGAAATAGCAATACAATTTTCAATGTCAATATTTAATTTAAGAATTCAATCATCATGAGGATTGATATAAAAAATGTATCAAGACCTCAAAATGCTACAGAATACAAGCTAGCGTAATTTATATTATAATTTTTAGCGCTCAAATACAAGTGTTAATTGCTGTAATCTCAGACATGAATAGATTTTGGGAGTGCCTCATTCATGGTCTATTAAGCAACACATTGATTTGCATTGGCTCATTGCCTACGACCTTACACAATAGATACACTGTATGTACAGAACCAATTAGAATGTCATGCTTTCAACATTGTAACTAGTTGGACTAATACCATGAAATGCACTGTTTAACCTCATTATGCTGATGCGAAGTGTGAATTAATTCATGTTACAGTGTGAATCGAAAAACTTAGGGCACCCAGAAATATTTAAAAGAGTGTTTTTTGTTTGTTGAACAACTCAGAAACATCTATATCACCGCAAGAAGTTTGACTGATGTGTAGTATGATAAACGTTTTGTAGTTAGAGTTGTTTGTGGGTTGTTCAATGAACAATAAACGATTTCTAACATATTTCTGGGTGCCCACAGTTTTTTGATTTGCACTGTAAATTCAAACTCATTAGAGTATTTCTAAGTACTAGATTATGCTGTTTAGTGCTTTCGCGGCGATAAAAAACAACCCAGCTATTTTTTCAAAATCTTTACAGTATGCTTGATATGAAGTGGATTTATTGTAACAAGATCATGTTTTTCACACTGATTTTTCTGAAATAAAACACTCTTTAATAACCAATAAAAATAGATGTTAAAAAGAACTTATAAATCAAAAAACGTGAATTTAATTTCCTAGAAATTTTACACCAGATAACACTAGATTATCAAGTGAAGTGGAAATACAAACAACCTATTGAAAAAGGCGTAGCCATATAGTTAGCAAACCAATTATAGAAGACACCATATGATTGCTCATTGGAAAAAGCACATTGGCATTAGTGATCTGCCAAACTTTCAGTATATTATAGTAAATAAACGTAAAATTGTATAAAGCTTCTTCAGCGACTTGGCTTGAAAGTTGAAGGCCTACGAGCCTTGCTTTCATGTTGTTGGTACATATAAAATTCTTATAGCTGTGCAGTGATTTTATTTATGACAAGTGAACACAACTCAACCAAACTACTAATTCAGACACGTTCTTTCTTGTTTTTTGCTCCTAGTCTTTCGCTCTTTATTCAAATGGCCGATAGTCTAACAGGATGCAATAGTTTGTTAATACTTACGGTCAAGTATTTTATTCATTGCTTAATATAGATCTGACTTAAACATACTTGTTCACACCTGTCACCGATTGATACAAAACAATTTCAGGGCTGAAACAACACAATCAAATAATATCGGAATTGTATTTCTAGGATTTCCAACCCATAAAGTTGTAACTCGAAAATCAATACTACAGTTTAACGTTATCTATCATGGCTGTTCTATTTGACCAAAAGGTGCATTTATTCCAGCTGAGCAAGCCTCAATTTGTTGTCAAAATATTCCCATATTTCAACCAAAGCACGAAAAAATGTTATCCCTTAACAAATAGAAAACACACTTGAATTTACTCTGAATTGAGGCTATCCCTGTGCAAATGTGCTTTTTGACAAATAGTACAGCGGTGCTAGATAACATGAAACTGGTCTATTGATAATCAATTCAATATCAAACCGTTTTCGTTCTATCACTTCCTAAACAAGAATTAAACAATGGTATTTGTTCTGTGTTGTGAATTTGTAAATTCATTTTTAATTACAAATGGGAAACTGACTTGACAATAATAACATGGTTTTAGTAATACGTTCTCCCTTAGGCTTTCAAACTGTGAACAAAATAAGCAAAACAATTAAAAATCCCATCAAGAAAATTCTAGTAACAGTTATTTTGGTAACTCGTCCATTGAGATTAGATAAATATCACTTTATTTTGGTAACACTCAAATTTTTGTACTTAAATTTATTCCTGCAGTACGTGTTCACAAAAATATAATAGAAAACAATTAATATTGAAATCTCCATTTATCAGACAAAGACAAATAAAAAAAATATGTTAATATGTTGTTAAAAAATGTTGACAAAATATATATATTGTATCAAAATTTCGAATTTGAAAAAAAAGTTATTTCCAGAAAAAATATGAATGATTACATATAATTATATTAGCATCTACCAGACCTTTTCAAAATCTAAGACACCATTTTTGTTATCTTTTCTCTTAATCAGTATAACAGAATATAATAAAATACAAAAAGTATATGGCACTTTCCAAACACAATAAACAAATTTATACACTATTAGGTAATAATTATGTTCATGGAAACTAGCAAGTAAACTAGTATAGGCTGTGTCGGTGTTTGATATAAACGATAAGTAATATAATGAAAGTTGTAACACTGTAAAAAATAGAAACAGAAACTAGCGAGTAAACTAGTATAGGCTGTGTCGGTGTTTGATATAAATGATAGGTAATATAATGAAATTTGTAACACTGTAAAAAATAGAAACAGAAACTAGCGAGTAAACTAGTATAGGCTGTGTCGGTGTTTGATATAAATGATAGGTAATATAATGAAATTTGTAACACCGTTAAAAATAGAAATAGAAACTAGCGAGTAAACTAGTATAGGCTGTGTCGGTGTTTGATATAAATGATAGGTAATAGAATGAAATTTGTAACACCGTAAAAAATAGAAATAGAAACTAGAGAGTAAACTAGTATAGGCTGTGTCGGTGTTTGATATAAATGATAGGTAATAGAATGAAATTTGTAACACCGTAAAAAATAGAAACAGAAACTAGCGAGTAAAGTAATATAGGCTGTGTCGGTATTTGATATAAACGATAGGTAATATATGATGAAATTTGCAACACCTTAAAAAATACTAAGTTAAGTTAACATTTTTTTTACGGTGTTACACATTTCAATAATTATGTTATTTGGTAAGTGTTTGGCAATGCTCCAATCACAATCAAACACGCTATCTTTTCTTTAATATCATTCCTTTTAGCTATGGATCGTTAAATGTCTGTATCTCCCGGTTGGAATATAGAATAGAATTAATAATTTTAGCACAGACAAATCATTTTTACCTCCTGGAACATTACGTGATTAGCAAACACTTGGCCATGCTTTGTACACAATGCAATTTTTTATCGTACTGTTTATATTGTCTATTTGTTTTTTATTCTGTGATTCATAAATAATTGTGAAATGTGTTGAATTTAATGACGATATCAGATATAGATTCTATATTTATAATTATATAGTTAAACATAATTTTATTGCTGAAACTTCATCACGGTAAATTGTATAGCAATTGATTCACACATTCGAACATAATTAACTTGGAAAGTGTGCTATATATTTATTATAAATATTACCATATTCTTATCAAGCAGCACAAAGCAACCTGCAAGTTTTTGTTAGAATTTCTGGTTGTTTCCTATTTGTTTTAGTTGAATGTCAGCTCAGTCTTGTACCAGTTGCTGTTAATTATAACAGCTATTGTGATTTAACATTTATAGCAAGATTGTAATTATATAGATATTAATTGCTTTATTTGTCACCTCAATAAAAAGCTAAATTAACATACTAGACTAAATTCCTTTTACTCCGACAAAGGGATAAAGCTTGAACCGTCAGTTAAGTTAAGTCAACATTTTTTACGGTGTTACAAATTTCATTATAATATTACCTATCGTTTAAATCAAACATAGACACAGCCTATAAGTCTAGTTTAGTCAATAGTTTCCATCTAGATTACATAGCATAATCACCATCATCATCATCATCATCATCCTCACCATATTGTCATAATCAATATTATCATTATCATCACCATCACTAATTATCACAATCGTTATCATCATCGCCATTACCATGAAAAAGGAAATATTTGTTTCATCATCTACCACTGCAACAACTTGTTATCAATGGTAATAAAACACAAACATGTACAACCAAAATATACTATGTTGAATTAATCGATAACAAGAGAAGAAATACTGACATCCTTTGCAGGCTTCAGAGTGTGGACGTGTGGACTGTAGCTTTGATCACGACACTATTGTTGAAATGGATGTATATTAATGCCATCACTATAATCTTAATAAAACTTGATTAATAAAACCTTACTTTCATTATCACAAGTTTTAGTAAATATTGTTTTGAATTCATAATATGTTTATTATCATAATTGCTATAGATTTTCACTGTATTTAATTCATTTTGTTTTAATATAAGTAAAACATATTTTCTGAAAGCCACTTCACCTTAAAACATTTAATATCATGGAAATCAATTAAAATAATCTTCCTGAAAACAATTAAAGAAATGAGATTTTTTCTTTTGATAAACAATGTTGAATTATTCTGGTCATAGAAGTATTCTACCTTGAGAGTATGTCATGTACACGTGTTAGAGAATATCTATTAACATTATCACAACACAAATCAAAAGAAATTTTTTAACCTTTACACTTGTATTAACGTTCTTAAATTTTACCCACATTTCTTGAGCAAAAAGATTAGAAATAAGATTGATCATGAATACTCCGTGTACTTGAACTCAATGCTTCATTTTTAGACTTTTTGTTGACATATAGTAAAATGCTCAGAAAATCATGTTTCCTAAAAAAAGTGTTTACGGTTCAAGTGTCCTCAATGTAAAAAGAGTTCCTAAAATGAAATTATTGAAATATGACCATAATAATTAGAAACATATCATGGGTTAGTTTGATTAGTAAGAGTAAACGTGATAGCCATCTTTATAATACGTAATGTCAAGCTGATTTATTTGACATGTTAATTTATTCTTTTAAAACCGTCAAGATAACAATTTCCTCGATCTGTGATCAAACATATAGTGGGGCGGATAAGCAGAAAAATCGTGCACTTTTTGAAGAAAGCACCAAATTTTGCACAGAGGTAGCTTATGATGGCCTTTAAAGATCTAGATATGGAGCCATCGCAAAATATCACTATTTTGCCATTTAAGGGGGTATTTAGCGTGGAAACGAGGCTAAAACTATAAATATCTCTAGAAACGGTTTTTCCTTTTAATATCACTTCCTTAAATCTCAGTATAAGTATATTTATGTGTAGCAACCTTAATATCCTGTTAAATTTGTCATTCTACCATTTAGGGGATATTACATGGAAACGAGGCTAAAACTAAAAATACCTCTAAAACTGTCTTTACACACTATTACGCCTTGTTTAAAGCTCAATATGAGTTTATTTATGTGTAACATACTTTATATCAGCTGAAGTAAGCCATTCTTTCATTTATGGGATTTTGCATGGAAACGAGGCTGACCATTTAAAAGCTATATTTAGCTTGGATATATGCAAAATATACATATTATTGAAAATTATTATCAATTGATAATGAGGAGATGTAAAAATCAAAGAAAAAGAATATCCTTTAGTTTAACGCTAGAAATATTTTGTTGTTTTTGTGGTATTGCATCTTTTTATGCTTATTTATTGTTTGGAGACTGGGACTTACCCATCATGCTTTGGGGCTTACCCATCATTCATTGCAAGACATTTAGAGCCGGGCATTTTGGATTTTCTCTCTGAGTGATCTGTAAGTATCTTCGAATGTTCTTGAAATATTTAATAGTAATCTTGGTTTCAAATTGTATAATGCAAAATGTTATCGACTGGAAAAAGTGTATTTTATGTCAGAGTAGTAAAAATGAATCACTTCAGTGTCCAGCGAAGTCGAAACGAACAGATGTTGGTTCGGGATACAAATCTTTGGCGACTAATCTTCAGATCTTTCATGAACTGAACCCTAATATCATAGATGTTAACCTAGATATACTTGATGAGGGAAATGGCGTAGAGGAATGCTTGAGAAGACATAATGCCTGCTGGCACAAGAGCTGTGCTCTCAAATATAACAACACCAAGCTCAAGAGAGCAAAAAAGCGTTTCTCAGATGTCACTGTAGATGAAGAGAGGTATATCCTAAAAGGAAAAAGACACCTTCAGAATGTGGTCATTCTAAAGAACAATGCTTCTTTTGTGACAAGCCCAATAATAATGAGCCAATGCATAAAGTAAGCACACTTGGTATAAATAATCGAGTCCGTGATTGTGCTTTACTTTTGCAAGATAATGAGCTGTTAGCAAAACTAAGTGCCGGTGACATGGTTGCAATCGATGCAGTTTATCACAAAACATGCTTAACAGCTTTATACAATAGAGCAAGATCTGCAGAAAACAAAGTTGATGCCAAACATCACGCTGATAAAGTCATTCATGGCATTATTCTGGCAGAGTTAGTTGCCTATATAGAAGAAAGGAGGGATGAAAGCGATGTTGTATCGGTGTTGAAGTTAAAAGATCTCTCAAGCATGTACTCATCTCGACTGAAGCAGTTTGGTTACGTAGACACCACTATACACTCCACCCGACTAAAAGAGAGGATACTTGTAAGCATTCCAGATCTGAAAGCCTACCCGCAAGGTCGGGATACTTATCTAGCTTTTGACAGCGAGATAGGTATAGCTCTCAGAAAAGCCCTCGAGTCAAACACTGATACTGAAGCCAACCATCTTGCAAAAGCAGCTGAGATTGTAAGGAAGGAGATGTTGTCAATGCAGCTTAATCTTGACGGCGAGTTCAAAGCAGATTGTCAGGAAGAATCTACTCCGTCATCTCTAAAATCATTGGTAAAAATGATACTTTATGGCCCAAACATCCAGAATCAGATGAAAATCGACTCATCGCAAGCTGCTTTAACCATTGCTCAGCTGCTGCAGTTTAATTGCTACTCGCGTAAACCAGAAGATAATTCAAATTATGTTCGCCATAACAAAGACCGAGAAACACCATTACCGATATACATAGGTGTCTCTCTTCATGCTCAAACTCGTAAGCGGGATCTAGTGGATTCTCTAAGTAAACTCGGCATTTCCATATCATATGATAGAGTATTGTCAATCTCCACTGATGTTGGAAATGCTGTTTGCCGACGATTTGAAGAAGAGGGTGTCGTATGTCCGACCAAATTGAGAAAAGATCTTTTTACTACTGCCGCAATTGATAACATCGACCACAATCCCAGTTCAAATACAGCACAAGGAGCTTTCCATGGAACTGGCATTTCTCTCTTCCAGAATATGGATAGCACAAATACAGGCCAGGAGAGAGATGTCACAGTTATGGAGTGTGGGGGTCAATTATCCACAAAATCTATTTGTTCCCTTCCAGACTGGTATGCTGAAGTGCCACCCTGTATTTTGAGGAACACTGCAGAAACTGCCCCAAAAGCTAATATACCTCAAAGAGAGCAAAGATCCTGTGAATTTGAGAAAGCAAAGAAAGAAGAATATGAATGGCTTCGTGCAGTTGAAAGGGTAACAAGGACAACGCAAGACAACAATCAACCTGAACCTGAATGTTCTGTAACTTGGTCTGGTTATCATTCAATCATGCAACAAGGTGACTGTTCTACGCTACCTGCAATTTCTTCCTTATTTCCATTGTTTTCCTATGAAGCTAAGTCTGTGGCCATGATACGTCATGCTATGAATGTAATCAAAAGCGCAATCGAGTTTCTGAACCCTGGTCAAATTCCAGTGATCACTGTAGATCAGCCCCTTTATAGTGTGGCTAAGCAAATACAGTGGAATTGGCCAGATACGCATGGTGAGCAGCAGTTTGTAATCATCCCAGGCGGCCTTCATATCGAAATGGCCACTTTATCAGTTCTTGGCGACTTGCTTGAAGACAGTGGATGGACAAGTGCTTTAGTTCAAGCAAACATCGCCTCACCTGGTGTTGCAAATGCTTTTCTAAAGGGATCAAACGTTAAACGTGCAAGGCATGCACATGAGGTAACAGCAAGTGCTCTTTTCTGCTTGCTGAATAAAGCCTTCCATATGTTCAAGGACAAAGGCTTAATTGCGCAGTCAATGTCATTCGATGATTGGTGTAGTGATCATTCAACTCTTTACCCGCAGTTTCAATTTTGGTACACCACACTCCAGCTCGAATTAATCTATTTGCTGTTTGTGCGCTCACTAAGAGAATCAAACTTTTCCCTGTACATAAGTGTTCTACACAAAATCGTCCCATGGTTTTTTTCTCTTAATCACATTAATTATGCAAGATGGTTGCCAGTTCATCTCCAAGACATCCAGGTACTTCAACATAAACTCCCTCAGGTTTACCAAGAACTGAATGAAGGAGGCTTCACTGTAAAGAAGAGTTCCAACTCTTTCTCTGCAATTGCTATTGACCAGGCGCATGAACAAAACAATGCTCTAGTAAAAGGAGATGGTGGCGCCGTAGGGCTTACAGAGAGTCCAGAAGCATTACGACGTTGGATGGTCGCCGGACCTGAAATTGCACGAATGGTTACAGAGTTTGAAGCATCATTCAGTGGAATCGAAGATGAAACACAACGGATAGGAAAGCACCATGAACCATCAAAAGGTCTGCAATCAACGTTTGCCAAAGAAGTTCAATCGTTAGTAACAGTGGTTGAAGAAATGGGGAATCCCTTTACAGAGAAGAGCAAAGATCTTCTCGTGCTTGCACTCGACGTGATAAAGACCGTCAAAGAAATTGAAGCACTTGGAAAAAGCCAGTTTGACAACTTTCAAAAAGAACGTTTAGAGAATCAAGAGAAGAACGTATGCGACCCTATCAAGAAGAATAAGCTGGCATTATTTAAAACCCCTACTAGAAAGCCACTATCTAAGGAAAAACAACAAATTTCTTCTCTTAAAACTGACTGTGCTCTGTTTTCAAGACTTTTCATCTCTTGCCAGACGAGAAATGAAGATCTTGATGACTTTTTTCAACATGAAAACCAAGGATGCCCACCATCTATTTCTCTTAACGGGAAACTACGTATTTCTTCTAAGAAGTCCCATCTGCTTGACTGCCTTCCATTCTCAAGTCTTGAAGAAGGCAGGCAGAAGGTAGAAGCAATGATCTTGGATGGTGCAGCAATCATCAATATGCTCAAACCAACAAATGCTGTGAAAACATTCCAGGATTACTCTGACTATGTTCTCATACCTCATCTCAAGTCTCAGCTCCATCATGTCAATCGATTAGATGTTGTTTTTGATGAGTACATTGGCAACAGCCTGAAACAGACTACAAGAGACAAGAGGGGGAAAGGTGTACGAAGGCGAGTGCAGGCATCCACACTTGTCCCAAAGAACTGGCCAGAATTCTTGAGAGTAGACTTGAACAAGAAGGAATTATTCTACTTCCTAGCGCTAGCTGAGCAGGTTCCTTTGGTTGACTTTGGAGTTGGCAAGCAAGTATTTATAACGAAAGGTGAGCAAGTCCTTACTAGTCCTTCTAACGATGATACATCACGTATTGCTCCTTGCGACCACGAGGAAGCCGATACCCGAGTGTTTGTTCATGTAGCTGATGCTGTTCAAGCTGGATATCAAAAAATTGGTATTCGAACAGTGGACACTGATGTCGTAGCAATAGGCATTAGTGCCATTCAAAGCTTGCCTGAAATTGAAGAGTTATGGATCTTTTTTGGCACTGGAGTCAATCGTAGAAGATTTAGCGTTCACGAAATTGCAGCATCTCTTGGTCCCAACAAAGCACGAGCTTTGCCGATGTTTCATGCCTTTACAGGGTGTGACACTGTTTCTTGCTTTTTAGGCAAAGGCAAGAAGACTGCCTGGCAAACCTGGCTGCAGTACGATGATGTCACTTCAGCATTCCTCCACTTTATGTCATGTAGGTCATTGAGTGATGAAAGTCTGGAGAAGATTGAGCGGTTTGTTGTGTTGCTGTATGATCGCACAAGCACAAAATTACGCGTCAACGATGCCCGGAAACAGCTTTTTGCCCAGAAAGGAAGACCTATGGATGCTATACCTCCGCCACAAGCAGCATTGATTCAGCATTTACGAAGAGCAGTTTACCAAGGTTGTCATTGCTGGGGACAGGCTCTTACGTCAATTATGAGCCTGCCGTGTCCTAGCCAGTGGGGCTGGAGGGAGTCTCAGGAAGTGCTACTACCACTATGGTCAACCCTTCCAGACATCTCATCATCGTCGCATGCCTTAGTGAAATGCGGATGTAAGAAAGGATGTAAATACCACTGCACATGCCGCAAGTCATCTTTACAGTGCACTGCACTTTGTGCATGTGAAGGCCACTGTGTTGAAGATTAACTTTTATATTGACAGTACATAATAATAACTTAAAGGGGCACTTGGATGAAAATCGATGAAAATTGGAAATGACTTGAAACTTGGTTAAACTTATCTATATGGCCCCAATAGTAGCCAAGCAACATATTTTCTTCACAGTCAAAATTGGCGGATAAAAATTATGACGTCATTTACTCAACCCTATTGTTCTTATAGTTTTTAAACCAAAATTTCTCAACTGCGAGTGGCTCCCAGGCTAAAATTTTTGCCAATCATGTTTTCATAATCATAATTGAGTCACATTATTCTTAAATACTTGAATTATTCAGACTTTCAAAAAACGGGGCGTTTTCATCCAAGTGCCCCTTTAATCAAAGGATTGAACCAAACAACTTTAAGGATTTCACACAAAATATGTTATCAACTCTTTCCGAAAATGCAATAGATTTAATTAGTTTTAGTCGCATATTTTTCTAGACTATATATATTCTTATACATATTACTTGATGTTCTATTTGCATATATTCAAGCTAAATATAGCTTTTAAATGGTCAGCCTCGTTTCCATGCAATATCCCATAGATGAAAGAATGGCTTACTTCAGCTGATATAAAGTATGTTACACGTAAATAAACTCATATTGAGCTTTAAACAAGGCGTAATAGTGTGTAAAGCCAGTTTTTAGAGGTATTTTTAGTTTTAGCCTCGTTTCCATGTAATATCCCCTAAATGGTAGAATGACAAATTTAACAGGATATTAAGGTTGCTACACATAAATATACTTATACTGAGATTTAAGGAAGTGATATTAAAAGGAAAAACCGTTTCTAGAGATATTTATAGTTTTAGCCTCGTTTCCACGCTAAATACCCCCTTAAATGGCAAAATAGTGATATTTTGCGATGGCTCCATATTTAGATCTTTAAAGGCCATCATAAGCTACCTCTGTGCAAAATTTGGTGCTTTCTTCAAAAAGTGCACGATTCTTCAAAAAAATTACGCTTATCCGCCCCACTAATAGACATTTGGGTAATAATTGAGGTTTTGTAGTTTGAAGAAATTTCTCTGGGAGTTCTTGCTTTTGATAAATCTCCAGTAAAAATCTAGAAAGTTCTTTATGTTAGCTACAGGAATAAAGAAACACGCCAGATTCAACATTCAAAATTATAATATATTTAACCAACAACTCATAATAAAATTACTCAGTCAATTCAAATCCTTTTTGCTAAGTAATGATTTTTTAGAAAATTGTTGTAAAACTGGAGGAATTGAGAATTTTTTTTATTGAATATATAAAGGAACACTTTAGCCATCCCGTGTGAAATCTTAATTACAATAACCACAATTTAGCTTTGTCCATAGAAGTCTGTTTGTATGTCAATTACTTCTTTGACAAAACCAAGAGTTAAACATCTAGAAAATGTTGTTGTATAAGTTGTATAAAAAGGAACAAACGCTAGCCTTTGTGTCTCTAAACTAACATTAACAAAAGAGGATTACTTCAAATTCTGCAGATATTTAAGATAATACAACTCTTCCAAAATTGATAACGATTTTTAATTAGTAACATTAAAAGGTGTTTTGAATGATAGGTAATATAATGAACGTAGTATTAACACTGTTTTGAATGTGTTTTGAATAGTAACTTAAAACAGTTTTTCCATCAACTGTTTTTCATGTACTTAGTTGACCTTTATTAATATTTATTCAGTTCCTGTGTCGTTATATTAAGTAAAAAAACATGAGATGCGTCAAGGCAGATTTGTAAATACATTGTCTACAGATTAAAATATTTTCATATTTTATCCAAAACGAAAAAGGAAGGAAAATTATTTATTTTAACATGCAATTTTTAAATTAGCTTTTATCTACACTGAGGTTTTTTTTTCAATTTCTAATTTATTTTCATCATTAAAATGCCATTTGCTAGGTTTAATTTATTTTCTTTATCTTTTATTATTAACCGTGTGTGCTAAATACACTTAATTTTAATTCGAAAAAATAATGATGGTGCTAAATATATTTAGAATAAGTGAAAGAAATTGTTTAGAGTTTATGGAGTCAAAACAACATTGTTTTGGATTGTGTAATTTTGCTTCATCAAAAATTGATATCTATTTTATCTTATTCAATTGTAGGAAAATCTGTTGGCAACTGTAAAAAATTGAATAATAAATAGTAATTCAGAAACAGTGGATTTAAACAGATTGAATACACAAAACGTTTTTTTAAGAATATAGATGAAATATTTTGTGTAATTTTCAAAGACATAAAAACATGTACTATTTTATATTAATTAAAATGTTTCTGGAAAAATCTATTGCCAGCTGAGAAACAATATGATCATAATTTCTAAGACAAATCAATTATTAAAAAGCATACGATTGTATTCCATATATATTTTCCTAGTTTAAAAATAATTAAACTTGATATATCTTAAATTAAAATAATTTCTTTCAATAACACAATCTTACTACACTACAAAGTTCAATGTGTTCAATATAGGGTCTTTTGAACAACTTTTTTTTAACAAAAAAAAATTACCCCAAAAAATTATTTGTGAGCTGAGATATATGAACTACTACTAGTCGAGTTTAATTAAAAATATATTTGTATACAAAGTTATTTTAGAGGATTAGAAGTGAATGTCAAATCCAGCAGTATTTACATGTTCATGTGCTGAATTGACCTTGGCGCCAAAATCACGGGATATAATCACGGAGTTAGAAACAAAAGCTTATTGTACTTGAGTAATATGAATCTATCAAGAACTCCAAGATTTAAGAAACCTTAAGATGGCAATTTTTGAGCACTAAAATGTCCTTGTAATGAATTATAATTGAAATAAGTTTAATTTAGAAAGTAAACGCTCTCCATAAGCTATAATTAGACTTTAAGTGAACTCAAACCTTTGATAAATTTAGGAAAGCAAAACAGTTTAAGATCTCACAAACCTTCTTAAGTCACGGAGCATTCTTAATCTATACCTATATACCTAAAAAGTCTTATTAATATAGAATTTATAACTTGAATAACCACTTGATTATTAAAATGAAAGAAATATAAAAGTAAACTCAAGCAATGAATTTAACCTCAAAAAGATTTTAGTATTTTGAAAAGCCACTTAAGGCAAGGCAAAAACATCTGTCAATTTTTATAAAAGGTGCAAAAAAAAAAAAAAATCATTAATATTTTTGTTTGTGAAATGACTTCTTTATGAAAAATATAATCTCAACAGAGAATAGATTAAATATTGCTAAAAACAATTACACAAAAATACAATTATTATAGCAAAAAATAGAGAGAGAAAATAATTAAAACTATCCAAAGTTTTTTTGTGTTTTGAATTACAAATTAAAATCAACGTTCAGAAAGACAACTCATTTCAACAAAAAAACAAATTTTGATTAAAATATTGATTTCTAATGAAACAGAAAACAAAGTGGGTGCATGGCGTTTAGAGCATGATGTTGCATAAAAGTTACAAATACCAAAATAAATGTAAAAAATATTGCCATGTGAAATAAACATTATTACTACAGCAAAAACAATTTGTAATAACTAAAACGATCATGATAGAAATTATGTGATACAAATATTGTAAAAAAAGTAAGCTATAATGATGTACGTGGTATGTTTATATATACTTGTTATAACATCATGGCCAAAGGAACCGATGCGAATCTAGTAACATGAGGTTTTGAAATTTTTTTGAAGAGAACACCTGGTTTTTGTTACCATAATAATATAGTTCTGCGGCTTGCTCAGCGGACGATGAAACCCATGAATATTCAAATTTAATGGGTGACAAACAATTATATCAAAAATAATATTCTAAGCAGGAAGAGGACTTTCAAAAATAAAATAGTCAATATTAGATTGCATAGCAAAGTAGATAAACAAAATGGACTATACAGAAAATTGGCACGTAACAGAATTTTGAAAATAACATTTCATGGTCTACGATTATTATTAATAATAATACTAACGCACGCTTCATTGAGGTTGATGCATGGTTGATTGTCTTAAAGAATACACGAATAATATCTAACTGTGGCACATTATATAACGACAGACGTGTGACCCAAACAGATTTATTTACAAATAATAGAATTATTATTCTCATCTTTAGATGTCAAATTCCTATTATCCCCTTTAGCATTTTATTTTTTCTTTATAGAATTAAAAATGGTAGACACTTAATATTTTTTTGATATCTATAGTAGTCAAAGAGAGAACCAAGATCCTAATCCGAGTGATTATCTTGTCTTTTGTTCAATAGCAGATGGCATGAATAAAGAGTTAATTTTTTGTACATGAATCGAGAGAGAAAAAAAATAACATCATTGAAATTTCTATATTAATCAATTTTATAATTGAAAAATAAAGAGATATCAATAATGAAAGAACCCGTGAATAGCCCTTGAATCGCAGATGGCAAATGAGATAATGTTTTCTAAATAAACGCTTTATATTGAACTCTCAAATTTGACATTTTTAGAATATTTTGATTGCTAGAATACACGAAAATCACACGATCGGGCCAAGTGCTTGTAATTTTATTTTGCGATATCTTTTTTTTCGATATTGGTCTGAAATGAACTAGGAGCAGATCATGGAATCAGAAAATTCGTCAATAAACAAATCCCCCGGGAATTTGATATCAACCTTTCGATCAAACGGTTAATGAAAATTGCCTTAGAACGCACGTTTCGCGTTAAAAATTAGAAAAAAACGCCATTAAATTTAATGTAATTATTGTTGATGGAAAAACACTAAAAGTAAGAAAAATATATTTCGATATTAACTCGAGGTATTCGCAGCATGAATGAATTAAAAAGTTCCGAAGAATTAAATTATAAATAGCATGGATGACATCTAAAACCGCCGAAAGACATTTACCGAAACCTTTTTCGATTTGAAATTGCTCCCAAGAAATGTAACAATGATATTATTTCTTCTTTTATAATCAAAGGATTTAATATTTCGTATCTCTGTGGTGAATTTGATTGATATTTTCACAACAATACCAAAACGCAATTGTAATAGAGTCTGTTAATTAGTCGAACGACCATGCGGTAATTTGTTGATCATGTCTTCTATTCTGGTGTCGATTTCGTTGTAATAAATTTCACTCGCAGTGAAATAAATCCAACTCGCAAATAAAATAACAACCGTGTTAGAATGTTTTGGTTTAATTTTTAGCAATTTTAAAACAGTAAAAAACGAGGTCAGTGACTAAAGTGGCAAGGCATTTGTATTTATTCTATTGTTATAATGGTCATTGTTTTGTGGCATGCATCCCTTTAGATGCAACGTGCCCAACTAGCCCTATCTAAAACGTAGGTCTCGCTTGACGAATTCTAAACCGATTTTTGATGGCCTCCCAAAAACGTGGTTGCAGAAATAAGAGCACTGCAGCGTAACTATGAAAAATAGGAAATGACGAATTTAATTTAACACACCGGAAAAGGGTTTCTTTTTGTGTAAACCGGTGCCATATTATTGTATATTTTGCTATTGTGATGTTTATATGAAAAAAACCGCTCAATTTTGTTCTAAAAACGGCCACCTCTTTGTGAATATCAATTAGAGTTTGTTTTACGATATATAAATACATGGAGCTTAACACAAATGCAATTACCGTCGAAAGTTAAATCGAGATAATGTTTTCGATCAGTGTGAAGTAACGTAATTAGTGCAATAAAATCGCGATTTTTTTAGAAATCAAATTGATGTTGTTTATTAATATGACCTCAGAGGCGATACAAACTTTAGCGATTAACATAAAACGAACAACGATAAAAAATTGATCAAATCTCACAGAAATTAATCAAAATACTCTAATAAATCCCTAGAAATGCTTCGCTTAATTTCACAGTTTTGTAAATCAAGTATATGTACTGAGAAATCCAAGTTTGATTATGCCTTTGGAAGCACATGGGCATTTTGTCACTTCCGCGGAGCGCGTTGGAAAAACAATGGCCATCAAAATCGCTCCTTCACCGAGTTGAAAACTATTTATAACATAATTTTTTAATTCCAGAATTTCTCTTCGCATCTGCCCCCGAAACGTGATTTTAATATGAAACTGATTTTGATATTTTTTCTATAAAAAACTTTAGATTGAAATCTTGGTGACATCAATGAACCACAACGCATAAGTGTGGCTGTTTTACATAGATACATTAACGAAGAATAAATAATGTTTATGAATACTGTGATTTACTCTCGATCACCGTTAAATGCTATCCAAAGCTCGGCCAAATTAAACACGAAAAATATCTGCAGTCCACCGAATAGCATATTAAATTTTAAAGCCATTTTGTACATGCAATTTCCGAAATCAACACAATGCCATCACAGAATAATAATTTCAACAAACAATTTTTGGTCGGTGATAAATTTGTTAACAAGGCCTAATTCGGGGCCCTTAAGAACGGCGAGCTCGTCTCAAAATAAACTATATAAATAAATTTATATTTTTGTTTAAAAA
This sequence comes from Metridium senile, assembly GCA_949775045.1. Classification (NCBI taxonomy): domain Eukaryota; kingdom Metazoa; phylum Cnidaria; class Anthozoa; order Actiniaria; family Metridiidae; genus Metridium; species Metridium senile. The sequence goes on from OX459107.1 coordinate 15,104,346, forward strand.
ATTACCTCTCCGTGGATAGACAGTCGACCAAATGGAGTATTTTCTGGCTTGAAATACAATCTTGCGGAAGCGAGCTTACTATCGGTGCTTGCGTCGTGCCATATTAGTTGAAGTTCTGCTATACATATCGGCTTGTCTTTAGAATTTCTAACAAAATAAAACTCTCCCAAGCAATAGCTTTTTTCTGCTCCACAGGAATTTATTCTGAATCCTTTGTAGAAAGTGTAACAGCCATGCCGTCCACAACTTGAGCCGATCCACTAGAAATACAAATCAATAATTTAAAGTCAGTTAGGCGGTAATTCTGTCATGGTATGCTTTTACGCGAATTAAATAAAAAGTGCTCTAAATAAGCTCTTTTGAGCTTGAAATTTCCACCAAAAATACTCCAGTTACTTAGTAAAATATTTCCGTTTAAGTATATTATTTTTGTCAGTTAAATACAGTTAAATAATAAGAAAAATACCTCAACTTGTGTCGCGCTCATTGTGCTCCGAGTTTATCCTTCAAATCCACACACATTGCATCGAAATGAGTTTTGGTGGAACCACGTGACTCTATCCATAAAACGTCATCGCGGGCTAACACATTTTTCCCATGCGACTTTTGAAAAAATAAATTAATCTAAACGAAATAACTCTGTAAATACTCCTCCGAAATATATAGTGTGATGATCTTAACCGACACGCACTTGCGCTCTGAAAGTCATTTGGTAAATCATTTGAATTTTGTCACAAATTGTACGAGTGGCTCATTTCCTCCCCACCCCCTCCCCCACATCCGTTTATATAATATCAAACGAATTAGTTGTTGAATAATAAAATAACAACTTCGATCTATCACGAATCGACTGAAAGCGAAATTAAATATAAATAAATTCATACATTTAAAACATCTTTTCGAGAAGATAATTGAGAAATATTCAACGATATGTTGGTCTTAGTAAAAATATGAAAATAAAATTTCATTGAAAAAAATCGACAAAAAACCTCCGTAATTTCAATATCTACAAAAAAAAATATATATATTTTAACATCGAAAATGTTTGGATTCAATATACAAGAGATTGTAATAAATTTAGAAGAAAAAATACCAAACAGAACAAGATAAAAAATAATTTAAAAATAAAACTCTTTAGATTTTAATTTATAGAAGATTATACATGCAGATAAGGAACCAAAGTAGGTTTAAAATTTTTAATGTTTTCGCTTTCCTTGAAAACGAGTTATGATCTAATAAATTACACAAAAAACAATAAAAAAACAAACACAGCATTTTTAACTAAATTGAAAATTGAGAATTTTTTTTCATTATTGTTTCTAATATATTTTGTTACTAAAATGCATTTACAAAATAACTTTTATCTATGTGAGATTTCTATAACAATTTAAGTACCAAATTTAGATGACAATATTAAATATTTACGACTTTCACTAATATGACACAGACCATTTCCATTTCTTTTCAAAACAGGTAAAACACAAAGACAATCTTTTTCAAAATAGTGGAATTAAATTCAATTATTTCTGTCAAATCTATCAAATAAACATTTTTTTTTATATTGACAAAAAAGTCAATTTTCCCAATGCGTGTAAATAGAAAAAATATATATTTTGAAACCTACGGTTTAATCTGATTAATATTGGAAAACCTAAAAAAAAAAAACCCTAAACCTTATTTTTTGAAGATAAATTTTTATTTAACTGTAAAATACAAACTATTTAATTGATTATTTTCAGAAATAACTATCCTTTTTGAATTTAAAATTTTAAAGAAATAATATTGACAAAATGTTAAATTTATTGCAAAATCTACTCTTTCAGTAAAATAAATATTCATTTAAAAAGGAAATTCTATTGAGATTATCTCTTTAAAATCTCTCCTTATTGAATTCTAAATTTGAAATATATATAAAAATATATATATATAATATATAAATACTGTACATAATATTTACATTTATTTTTCTTTTCATAATACATTTTGAGCTCTTTTTTCAACCACAACTTACAAGACTTAAATATATATATACATAAAAAAGGAAAAACACAAGACAAAAAAAACAATATTATTTCAACTGGAAACCAATTCAACCCTCTTTTATTTTGCATTTCTGAAAAAAAAACAAAATGATTTTTTAGCTGTTTCGGAATAGGCAAAAGATAAGATATGAAATAATTTAAAATATATATATTATTACAAATTAAAAAAAAATTCTTATGTTTATTTTAAATTTTAGAATAGGATTTTATGACTTATTTTTTTGTACCAAGCTTTTAAATTAAACAAATGTGTAATATAAGATTTTTTGTATTTTAGAAATCCTGAATTTCGTTTCAATTTTAAGTTGTTTTCGATTACAAACTATAATATGAAAAACAATAATCTAAATTATTGTAAAAAGAGATAAAAATATGGGTTTAATTTTAAAAATACTTAAAAATAAATATTGCTTATTATCAAGCTGTTTTTCAATTGAAGATTGAATATAAGATAGTTTCAAATGAAATACAAGACAAATTATTCAAATTTTAAATTTCAAAACATTGTTTCATTTTCAAATTGAAATAATATTGTTTTTTAAGCTAAATTGAATTTGAAAGAGAAGCAAATTAAGCCCAAACGAAAAAAAATATGAATTCATAAAATTTTATCTTCTAAATTTAAAATCTAATTTTTCCTTTTTGTTTATTTTGAATTAAGTTCATGAATAGAAACAGGTTGTTTTTCAAAACTAATGACAAAATGATGATAATATCATTTTTTATTTTTTCCTCATTACAACATTAGATCATTTTAAATCTGTAGTTTTTCACAAATTGAAAGTTTCTGAATTAACAATAAATTTTCTGAGAAAAAATATGACAAAATATTGCCCCTCAAAGCCGTCCAATTTTCACACTTTAATGTTGTGATAAACTATTTTTGGGTGAATTCTAGAAATTTCTTAATTAATAAATAATTCAACAATTTTATAAACAACAATAGATCCAAAGAAAATAATTATTTTTCTTGCAAATATAAACTTTGAGTTCATGCAAGAAAATACTCAAAATTCTAAAATATATTTTTTTCTCAAGGAAAACTATACTTAACTACAAGAAATAAAAGAAATAGAAATAAAATAAATAAAAATAAAATGACAAAAATAAAACCACTTTTTGGTTACAAACAATAATTAAAAAAAATATTAATTTTTTTAAATTGGAAATAAAAATTACCTCTGATACATTTATCCATATATTTATCCATAAAATAGAATGAAAATAAAAATAAAATGAAATGAAAAAAATGAAATTAAAATGTTCAATTTATATCTTTTTCAAGTTTTAATATTTGCAAAAGTTTCTTTCTCAAAATTTCCCAGCCCTTATTTTAGAAATAAATTATTCTTTCCACAATTAGAAGCCAGAAAAAAAAAATTGAACAAAACCTCAAAATTGCCCAATTTTCTCATAAAATATAAAATAACCCAAATCTTTCCCTTCTAGAATTACTAATGTTCTTTAAAGACCACAAAGAGCTAACGCCAAGAGTTATGACAAGCACCTTAAGGATTATATTGAGCTTTTATCTAATGTATTCAATGTAATTTCACTGTTAATTAAATACATACAAGTCGCTATTGTTGTAAAAAAGCTTTGTAAATTCTATATTTTCATCATTAGAATGTTTTCTCAGTCATTTTTGAATGGAACGAAAGTTAAATAAAAAAAGCTAGCTAGCAAGACCTTCAATTAATAAAAATTTGAAAAAAAACAAAATAATTTTTGTGGATATTTTTATACAAAGATATGAGGCAATGCATTTGTTAAGAAATGGACGAATGCTGTTAAAGCAGTTCTATTTAACACAGTCTTTTTTCCAGTGAAATTTATGTTACAAAAAGCTGTTAAATTTCTCAAAATATATATAATTAAAATGTTTTTGTTTATTAATGTTTGCTCACAATAATAATTTTTTTTTGGAGTATATTTTTTTAAGGAAAAATGTATATATAAATGTATTTCATAAAAACAAATTTATTTTGCTTTTTATTTATTTTATTTTTGAAAAATCACATTTTTTTGACTTTCAAAAATTGAGCATATTACTGTAAGTATATGAAAACTGTTTTTATAATAAATACAATATTTTTTTGGACTTTGAAAAAGCGAGCATTCTTTTTTAATGAAAAATATAGATATAAATGTATTTCATAAAAACAAATTTATTTTGCTTTAAAATAAATTATTTTATTTTTGAAAAAATCACAAAAATAATTTTTTGGGGACTTTCGAAAATCGAGCATATTCTTATATATTAAAAATTGTTTTTATGTATTTCAACAATACAAATTTATTTTGCTTTTTTTTTAATATTTTTTTTTTTTTTGCACTTTCAAAAATCCAGCATATTTTTATATGAAAAATGTTTTTATAAAATATACAATTTATTTTATATTTTATTTACTTTTCCATTGAAAAATTTCTTCCTTTGAATTCAATTTAACCATTGATTCAAGCCATCATAAAATCTGTGAATGTGTAGATTATATCTGCATATAATTTTCTCACAAGTACTTCTCAAAACTGTCAAGCCATATTTTTATTTTCTAATTTCAAAATTTCAGCATGAAGATAAGTATAACAATTAAATCCATTTTAATTTGAAATGTAAAACCATTTATTTCAATTTATATCTGAGAAAATAAAATATTTTAACACCGTTTAGTAATACATATACAAAATAACATTAAATATTTAGTTTTTTTCCAGCAGCGTAAATGCTGCTTATTTATCTTCACACAAAGATAATTTTTAATTTTGTAATGTACAGTTTTTTTTACATTTCTTATAAAACAACATATTTCATTATTTAGAGCACAGAGTTTCACACAATAACAATTTGATTAGCAATTTTTTCCTTTTCGTTAGAAAACATTTTGCTTAGATTACTTTTCATGAAATTTTTTTTTTTAATTATTTTCATTCCATAAAATATTTAATACATCATTCTAAAATAGAGCATCGATGTAGATTAATTTTCACACTTTCTAATAATAATTAGCAATAAAATACTGTTTTCTTTACTGAGAATGACAAGAAAAATAATGGCAAAATATGAGAATAAAAAAAAAATGAAAATTATCGAACATTTTTAATAAATTGTTTCGAAAAAATGGAATTGCTCTCTACAAAACATGTTAAAATTTATTCTCGCTTATAAAAAACATTGTATTTTATAAACATTCATGAAGGCAAATAGATATATTATTTATTTTATCAATTAAATAATTAAATAGAAAATAATAAGACTGCATCAACGTTGCTGAGGAAACAGTTAAACTTAGGTAAGGCAGTTTTAAATGTACAGAAAAGAGTGCAAATGTTTTTAAAGACGAACAAAATATTTTTTGGTAATAATGTATTTTGTTATGATCTTTTTATTATTATAACACGAAAGCAAAGAAACAAAAAATTAAATAATGAAACTGATGCTTGAAACATTTCATGTTTTTAATTTAAAATATCACTTTATTTTTTATTTCATATATTTTTGTTTTCAAAAAGAAAGGAAAAACCAAAAATGGATTTATCGAAATTAACATCAAATAATATAGAAATGCAAAAAAAAAAAAAAATTTGTATATGTTTTTAACACAAAACTATATTTTTATGATAAAAAGAAAACAATAATTATTTAAAAGGTAAAAAAAAAAATGCAAATACAACACAAAATATCTTTATTATTCTAAATATGAAATATAGCAAAAAAAAAAAAAACAGCAAAATGCTCAATCACATGCCTTGGGCAAAATATCTTTTTAATGTATTTTCTTATTTTGATGCAATGAAATAAATAAGGGAGAAAATGATAAATAACAAAAACAGCAGAAATTTTGAACAGGAAACTATATACTTTCAAGATAATCTTCTAGCCACTGTCTAAATGGATACAAATATCAAATGTCGCTAAGCATGTCAAAAAGATTTATGCTGACATGGTGGTTTTATAGTTTGATAAACCTGAAAAAAACAAAATAAGTTAATATTAAATAAATAATTGAATGAATAAATAAATAAATAAAAATATATAAAATTATACATGGAAACTAGCGAGTAAACTAGTGTAGGCTGTGTCTGTGTTTGATATAAACGATAGGTAATATAATGAAATTTGTAACACTGTAAAAAATAGATATAGAAACTAGCGAGTAAACTAGTATAGGCTGCACCGGTGTTTGATATAAACGATAGGTAATATAATGAAATTTGTAACACTGTAAAAAATAGATATAGAAACTAGCGAGTAAACTAGTATAGGCTGCACCGGTGTTTGATATAAACGATAGGTAATATAATGAAATTTGTAACACTGTAAAAAATAGATATAGAAACTAGCGAGTAAACTAGTATAGGCTGCACCGGTGTTTGATATAAACGATAGGTAATATAATGAAATTTGTAACACCGTAAAAAATTGAAATAGAAACTAGCGAGTAAACTAGTATAGGCTGTGTCTGTGTTTGATATAAATGATAGGTAATAGAATGAAATTTGTAACACCCTAAAAAATAGAAATAGAAACTTGCAAGTAAACTAGTATGGGCTGCGTCGGTGTTTGATATAAATGATAGGTAATAGAATGAAATTTGTAACACCGCAAAAAATGTTGACTTAACATTACTGACATTTCGAGCTTTAGCCCTTTGTCGGAGTAAAAGTTAATATATATATATCAAATAAATAATTGAATGAATAAATAAATAAAAATATATAAAAATAAAATAATTTAAAAAATCAAAGAAAGAATGAATACTAAAATTTACATTACTATTATTATCAATATAAAGTTTAAATTTTTATATGTATTTATATACTTTTTTAATTAACTTTTTTCAAATTTGTATTTTATTTTAATTACTGTTTCTTTATCAAAAAATAAATTGAAATATATACGGAATTTATTAGCACATAATTATATATACATATACATTAATTTTTTTTTTTTGCTTGGCAGTATTTTCTCATTTTAAATCTAATTCATATTGTTTATATTGCAAATATGTATTTTTCTGTTTATTTTCTTTGTATTATAAATGTTAGTATGATAGAAGTATTTTTATTATTTTGTAAGTTAATATCAGAGCATTTTTTCATTTCCTTCGGCTTCCTGTTTTTCTGAATGCTAATCCGGACTTTCATTATATATATTGACCCTAAAAATATTTTGTAATTTTTCATGTTTTCCCTCTAAATTTAGATTCATATAATCATTCTACCCCTCTCCTGCTTCAATTCTATTTTGTGATAGTTTGTTTTGTGAATAACCCAGATATTCAAATAAATTGTTTTTTAATTCTTTGATGAAAAAAATATTTTTGAGTTTATCCTAAAAATATTTTGTAATTTTTCATGTTTCTCCCCTCTAAATTTAGATTCATATAATTATATTCTACCCTCTCCTGCTTAAATTATATTTTGTTTTGTGAATAACACAGATATTCAAATAAATTGTTTTTTATTCTTTGATGAAAAAAATATTTTTGAGTTTATCTTACTGAATTAATTAACATGATCATAAATTTTAACTTTTTTTTAACTAAAAAATATCTGATTGAAATTTTTTTTTAATTGTTTGGTTTTAGCAAATATACAAAATGTTAAATGATACATAGGAAATATAAACAGTATGGCTTTCAATTGGGTTTTAGATTAAAAAAAAATCATATTATTTCAAAAAAATCTTTTGAACCAAGTCCATTGTTAATTTTTTCATTTTGGCGATATTTTTACAAAAATAAAAAGTGTTTTGTTTAATTTTTGATAATATCCTGACCGTATTGAAAATAAAAACAATGCAATGAATGACTTTAAGTAATAGAATTGTTTATATGACATGTAGGTAATATTTAGGCAGATGTTAATGGCCATTAGCAATATTAGCGAAGAAAAATGTTTCTTTCAATAGAGATAATACAAAATGAATGATCTTTTTGAAAAAAAAATTGCAAAATGCATTTTTTTAGTATTTCAAATTATAAAAACTTTGTTTTTTTCATAGGAAACAGTTAACTTTAGAAAAAAATAATAAATAAACAGTAGCGAATGAAACAAAATAAAACACATTTTTTCTATTTCATTGAATAAAAAGTTAGCTTTTTATGTTGAAATAAATATTGAGTATTTTCATTTATTATATATTTTGAAATAGCTTTTGATTTAAAAATTTAGAAGCAAAATCATTTATTACTAGTTCAACCCATAATGTGATGTATACACAATATATATTGTTGTATATTTCTATTATATCATTTTTCATTTTACAAGCTAGATAATAATATCTATTCTGGCATAATTTCTAGAAAAACATTTTTTTGAAATTTTTTTTTCTTTTTCATTTGATAAAATAATAGGTTATAAATATATATTTTCTTTCCACAACATATCTGCTAGGGCAATCTAGCAAAACAAAAAACACAAAAAACACAAGAAAACTATCAACTTTAATTTACAACAACATATATACTCCAATACTTAAAACACTTTATGGCAAAACAGTGTTTGTTTGGTAAAAACTAAACAATTATTATTGTGATCAAAAATATAATTATTAAAGAAACCCCAAAGATCACTTAAAGATTCATTTAATTCACAAAGTGTTTCAAAATTTCAAGATTTTAGATAATTAAGAGTTTTTCATTTACACATGCAAACTTGGGTTTAAATCAGGACATTTGGAAAAATTGGCAAACTTAACAAAGATATCCCTATTTCTGCCATTTTGTTTTGCTATAATTTTATGTTCCAATTTTCAAATATAAAAAAAACATAGTTAGTTTGAAAAAATTCCCTTTTTATTCTTAAATGAATATAAAAAGGTTATAGTTTTTGAAACCATTGCAGATAAAATCATGCACGTTATAAAACCCATATCACCATTTTATATTTTTTATATCAATGATAAAATCAGTGTGTCATAAATCTGCCTTTGATAAAAAGATATCTCCAGAGATTTTTCTAGCTGATAAATATTAATTAAAACCACCTTAAAGTGTTCACATAATATACAAAATCAATATGTAAATATAATATTATTATTATACATATAACATATTGAAAAAATAAATATTGCTTTTTTACTGACTTATTTTGAACCATCGTAATTTTGGAATAAAATATATATTATATCATAATTATTTGAAATACATATAACATATTGAAAAAATAAATATTGCTTTTTTACTGACTTATTTTGAACCATCGTAATTTTGGAATAAAATATATATTATATCATAATTATTTGAAATACATATAATATATTGAAAAAAAAAATATTACTTTCTTACGGACTTTGAACCATTGTAATTTAATTTGGAATAAAAAAAGCCTATATATTCATATATAAATATAATATTATTATACTAGTAAATAATTATTATATATATAATACATTAAAAAACAAATATAACGTTTTTACACTTGTTTTACAGCGCAAAGCCCAAAAGTATGACCGGCGATAATTTATTCATATTTTCTGTACATCTTTTCGATCAACTCCTCTAGATTAAATGTCAACATTTCTCACTGTGAATCACAAGACAAGAATGATGTCAATCTTCAGATGAATTTTGAGGTTAAAATAGCTAGAATGAAGTCCATTTGAATCCAAAGAAGCTACAGACAAACATGTCAAAAGAATGTGAATAAATTATCTTCGGTCACACTTTTGGGCTTTGCGCTGTAAACTATTGTATTTTTGGAATAAAAGCCAAGGGGACAGTTAACATTATTACTATTGACAACCTTAGCCAATTAATTGCCCCACTGACATCACTAAACTACATGTAATTGTGAAGAAATAATAATGAAGCTATTGTTTCCTGTTTATCTCAATGTATCTATTATTGCCCCTGACTCATTCCTTGTTATATCCTGTATATAACATGTAGATACTGTTGACTACAGTGTTTTCAAGGAAGCAATTGCAATAAAAATGTATGATAGCTGGCAGTTAAACCAATGTGATAAAGCTTGGTCTAAAAGCAGAGTGTACCACTACTACTACTAATAACTTTTTTTAACGTTTCAAATCTTCTAGCTGGATGCAGTGCGCCCTACTCATCAGGGAGACTCACTCACACTCACTACCCCTACATTTTTTATTATTTTGCACACAACTCGACTCACATGTTCATTTTTGCTTACTATCAGAAATGTCAGTAAGTTAGAGTAAAACATAGCTAGCAGTAAACCAGTTTGATAACTTGTTTTTTAAAGAAGAGTGTATATATATACTAATGTCTGCTGATCAGTAAGTTAAGCTTGGTTCACAGTCCAACTGAGTCTGCGTATGTTAATGCGCAGGCTTATGTCTCTAGTGTGAACCAGGCTTGAGAGTAAAATTCTAAGATAATTAGTGAGTTAACTAGTTATAAAGGTTTATGTCAGTGTTTCTGACAGTATAAGTGGAAACTAGCGAGTAAACTAGTATAGGCGTCGGTGTTTGATATAAATGATAGGTAATATAATGAAGTTTGTAACACCGTAAAAAATGTTGACTTAACTTTACTGAGACGTTTTGAGCTTTAGCCCTTCGTCAGAGTAAAAAAGTTTCTGACAGTGTTTAAGGAAACAATTAAAGCAAGAATGTATGATAACTAGTGGTTAAACTGTGTGAGCTGTTTAAGTGTTTCTAAGGAATCAATTTATTTTAATTGAGGAAACTTGAAAAGGATGCCTAAACATATGACATAAAAATATTCTACATTCTGACATTCTGACTACACTCAGATATGGCTAAATCATTTTGAACTGATTGGACTTATCATATCATTCTCCTTTTTTTAATATTTTTTTTAAAAATAAAACATTGACTAAATCATATCCTGTTTGTGTTGACTCAATAATCATAAGGAAATATAGTCACCAAGTCTATTGTGTTTATGTGTGATGTTTGGTCTTTAGAATGAACTAAACAAGGATCAAGCTCCACCCATTTATCAGAACTTTACTATACTGTCCTGTTGTTATTAATAATAATATATTTGGGGTGTATTGTTACCACGCCTGGTCCTTTGTTTGGTGTTTTAAGTTTGTGAAACAATAGTGATCGCACGAGGCCAACTGAAGCCCACATTTCACTGGGTGACAAATTATAACAATTTTGTTGACAGTATATTTTATTACCGGTAGTCTTTTAGAAAAATTAAATTATTTAAAAATACTGTAAAACTATATTTTTAGTATTCATTTCATATATTACATAGAGTGAAAACACTATATCGATAAAATAAAATTATTACTGAGTATAATCGTTCTTATTTTGTGGCTATTAGTCACTATCAAAGACAAGTAAAGTTGTAATGAGGTATTGTTCCCTATTGTATTTGATGATTCTGGTTGAGTAATAGTGACTAAAGAGTCACTAAATAAAAACAATAGGTAATTTAATGAAATTTCAAGCTTTATTTAAATATTAGAAATTATTAGTTATTAACAATTTTTTATTTCATGGTTTTAGTGTTTTCGCTCTAGTGTAATTTTTGATCTACTAGATCGCAGTATTAAGCCATTGTTAATTAATGCCGATCAAGCTAATTAAGCCTCAATTTATTCTTTAATAGGTGTGCATCTTTTATTTCAGGATTTTATTTTTGCTTTAATATATAACTATATATAAGCCACGCTTGAATGTCCAGTCGGACTCAATTCAAGCGAAACTGTTTATTTAACTTATTGTATTATTTTTCCCATTGTCCACCACTATATATATTTCTCTCTTTGCACCATCATTTACTTGATAATGTTGTCACGATGACAACGAAACGTTGTAATTTCTTTTCGCTAGTTTTCATATTAAATTGTATTAGCAAAGTTCTTCTGTTTAGTTATATATAACTACCATCAAAATTTATTTATTAACAAATTAATCCTCTGTCATGACCTAAATTGAAGCCCCCACAAATATCTTAAAGAAGGTTGTTACATAACATAAGGACCGTCATTAATCATGGTAAACCACACTCACATTCTTAAGAGGTTGTTCCTGTTTTTCACATCCAATTACTCATTATATATAATATTAGGAAAGGATTTAGAAGGACCATAGCTATGTCAACAGATTTCAAAAGATTTCAAAAATATCAATTTTTAATTAGCCACAACATATGTGTTAAAACAACTAGGTTGTGAATGTTTTCTTTTTCCAAGAAAATGCCATCTTTGTAGAGTGAAACACACTAAATCAAATTGTTAGTGTGTAATAGTTTTTATTTAGCGACTATTAGTTACTATAAAAGACAAGTAAAGTTGTAATGAGGTATTGTTTCCTTTTGTATTTGATGTTTCTGGTTGAGTGATACTGACTAAATAGACACTCGAAATATAAAATATTAGTTAGTAACTATTTTGTTTTTATTTCATGGTTCTAGTGTTTTTGCTCTATCTCAATTATTTATTAGTAAATGAAAATACCAACTAAGTATTTTGTTTTTAAATGAAACCAGGTTGTGTTGAAACGTAAGGTAAAACAATAAATCTTGTCGTCATTAATTTCATTGTGAATGAAAATATAATGCAGTCAAAACATTTTCTTGTATTAAAGAAAATGGTGTTATACATTTAACAAGAATTAAATAATAGTTATGATTTGTTATTTTTGAAAATTAGACATTTATATATCTCACTTAATTCACTGATAATAAATTAAAATAAACCTTTTTTTCAAAAAATAAAAATTAACTAATAATTTCGATTCAAAAATTAAAAGGCTGATAAAATTACATTTTGTTTAAATTTTGCAATATTTTTAAAACATGTATCTCTTCATACCAATACGTAGAAGAATTCACTAAATGTCTCACATTTGTAATCAAATATTATTGCTATTTATGGCTCTTTATATTGACTGCTGGCACCCCATGGCATCAAAGGTGAAGGGCTATTTTTTACATAGTATTTGACATTCCAACATGTACAAAATGTCACAGTGAATGGGCCGATGAAAGATCCAGTCAACTGAAACGTGTCATAGAAGTTTCTACATTTATCTTGCAAACACTGAGCAGAATAACATTTTTAGCCTGTAATTTTAAACTAAATTTTGAATAAAGCTTGATATTTAATAAAACATTACATTCTCTTAAATTTTAAAGTGAAAAATGTTTTAATAAACATTTTTTTTACATTTTCTTTTATCATAAAGTGAAAAATGTTTTATATTTATCTTGTAACAGAGCATAATATCTTTAACCTCTTATCTTAAACTAGATTTTGATATCCTATTAAATCTTAAAGTGAAAAATGTTTTATATTATGTATCTCGTAACAGAACAGAATACAATTTCGTAGCCTCTTATTTTAAAGTAAATTTTTATATCGTCTTTATAAGTATGTTTTATATTTATCTTGGAAACAGGCAAAATAAAAATTTTAAACTATTTTTTTTTACATCCTATTAAGTCTTAAAGAAAAATATTTTATATTTATCTTGCAAACAGGCAGAATATAATAATATTTTTATCTCTTTTTTTAAACTATTTTTTTACATCCTCTTCAATTTAATTCAAGTGAAAAATGTTTTATTATTTAGTTTAACTTGTAAACAGAACAGAATATTATAGACGACTTTCATAAATGGCCGCCACTGATTATCATAATTTTTACAATTGATGTTTTAAGAAAAACAAAGCTATCATATGATAGACATTCACCATAACAATAACCTGTGAAAGTTTGAGAAAAAACGATTAAATTTGCAAGAAGCTATAAGAGTTTGAAAAATCAGGAAAACACCAAAACGAGGCAACAAAGGCCTCAGCAGAAAATTATATACAAAACTCTACATTTTTCATTGAGTATGACTTCTTTGGTATTTTAGCCAGAGCATCAAAACCTTCCAAACATACCTATTCGAGGTGGTTCTTTCATATGACAGTGTTAAAATATTAAATTATCTGTTTACTTGAAAAATCATTTTCCGGTATATATTATGGTATTTATGAAAGTGGTCTATACTTTGTAACCTCTTATATTAAACTTTATTTTTGATATACAGCTTGACATTAAATTTAAAGCATTACATACTCTTAAATTTTAAATTGAAAAATGTTGTTCATTTATCTCATAAACAGAGCAAAATAATATTTTGTTACCTCTTATTAAAATGTAATAATATTTGGTAACCTTTTATCCTATACTACATTTTTGAAATACCAAGCTTAATATTATTAATAAAACATTTTGAAATGAAAAATTAGTTGTAATTATAACTCAAATGCAATAAAAATAAAAAAAATAAAAAAAATTCAAGACAGCACTCAATAATATAATTATGTATACACATCAATATTATATTAATTATTGACCGGAAGTCACATTTCGAATTACATGTCAGGCAAGGTTCCAATATTGTGAAAAAAGATTCCTTATTAAACCAATATCATTTTTTCAAATAAATCAATGATAATATATAACAATATAATATGTTCATAGTATAACGTTTCTTCAACTAAAATGTTTTTTATTTTTTAACAGCCCATCATCAGGGTTACAGTGTAACTGTAAATACGGTTGAAAAACATGAATACAAACAAATGCGTGCGCTTTACAGTGCAAATCACAAAACCGTGGGCACCCAGAAATATTTTAGAAAACATTTTTTTGTTCGTTGAACAACTCAGAAACAACTATATCACCGCAAGAAGTTTGACTGATGTGTAGTATGATAAACGTTTTGTAGTCAGAGTTCTTTGTGAGTTACTCAACGAACAATAAACGATTTCTTAAATATTTCTAGGTGCCCACGGTTTTGTGATTTGCACTGTACAGCGCACGCTATTCTACGATGGAATAGAATATGTTCTTATGAAAGAAAAACTGATAACATAATACAAAAGAGCTATATAGTTAGTTGGAAGTTTTCTTGCACCAACAAAGAAATTTTAAATATAATATGTTTTGAATTTGTATGCTAAGAGGTCACCTTGCGGTGCTTTATTTTAAATCTTGGTCAAATATGTTTTCAATTTGATTTAACTTTGATTTAATTTTTTTGATTTGAGTCCATTTACTTGGAAGAATAAAAAAAATGAAAACAAAAACAAGATTGAATCTCCCTTGAATAGCTTTTAATGCTGGTGACCACATACAGTGAAAAACAACAAAAGTTGTGGTATTATACAGGGCAATTTAAGCTGTACTGCATATCATGCTATATGTAATACGACCTTGCTTACAGATTATCACTATTAATTACAAGGTCACGAATCTCAGTGGAATTTGGAAACTGATTTTATTAACTTGACCTTGACGTAGAAATATGGTTCTATTTTTACTAAAATATAGTTTCTGTTGCTAAATTGGGGTTGTTTTGGTTTAGTAAATGAGAAATATGCTGTATCTGCTATATTTGCGCTCGAAATCATGAAACATTATTATCAACATAATCATTATCAAAATCATTATTACCATCATAATCAATATCAAAATCATCATTACTACCATCATCATCATCATCATCATCATGCATCATCATACTCATTATCAAAATCATCATTATTACCATTATCATCATGATCATGATCGTAATTATCATCATAATCATCATCAACATAATCATTATCAAATTCATCATCATTACCATTGTAATCATTTTTGAGGACCCTCCAGAAAATCATCTTTGACGAGTGAGGCGTTCAGATATTATTATTATTATTATCATCATAATCACCATCATCAATCTCATTATCATCATCATTATTAAACAACGGCTATGACCCTTACAATATTATTAAAGGTTTTGGGTTTCCTTTGGTACTAAAGATTATAGTGAGCCTCCCCACCCTTCCCACCCATAGGCTAGATTTTGCACATCAATATAAACATCTCAAGCTATAAACTTTATTGGGCTTCCTGTGGTAACAATCACCCTCTCCCCACCCCACTCTAAAATGGCAAAATTATCAAATTATCTCAATTTAATTATTCAATGCAATATAAAATAAAGTGAACCTTAAATTGAGCGCAAACACTCAATCCGTGAAAAAAAAAAATCAAAATTGTTACTAACAAATAGTTCTTATTTAGTGGCTATCACTCAACCAGAACAGTCTAAGAAAAGGCAAATACAACTGTAACGGAGACAATACTTCATTACAGCTTTACTTGTCTAAAATAGTCACTAATAGTCACTAAATAAGAACTATTAGACAGTAAAAAATAGTTTTTAATTCATGGATAAAGTGTTTGCGCTCTATATAATTTTCAAATAATTGACAAATGTCTGTTAGTGTCATCTGACAATTTATATGGGGTCCCTGTGTCACTAGTTATTACAGGCGTTCTAAGGTCGCAATCCAACACCAAATTGAAACATTGTTTAGGATTGGTTTGAAAGACAATACAGTATTTCCAAACAATTGCCCTACTGTACTATTATTGTTATTATTCATATCTAAATAACAGGTTCCCATTTAAATCTGTACTTTCCCATCTAAATCTGTACTTATGCAAATTCTGTTGATGTGTGCTAAACACACAGATCAACCAATCAGAGAAGTTCACTTCAGAAATAAAATACTCTGATTGGTTGATCTGTGTGTTTAGCACACATCAACACAATCTGCATAAGTAAAGATTTAAATGGGAACCTGTTAAATGTGCATTTCATCATTTTTTTCTTGTTGTCTAATAAGTTAAAATAGTCATCCCTCAAAAACATATTGACAAGTGTGATGATGTGGCCATGAAATCGTCCCTAGCGCTACTAGCTTGTAGGCTTTACACATCAATCAACAACATTTTTCAGAAAGGGTATGTCAGGGAACAATACTGCCCTATAGTGAAAACATAGCAGCTATAAATAAAGCTAAATAGAAATGCTTGACTTTGTCAAGTGAAAAAACTTTAGTTAGCTAAAAAACTTTCACTTTGTCAAGTGAAAAAACTTTAGTTAGCTAAAAAACTTTAGTTAGCTACTAGCTTGTAGGCTTTACACATCAATCAACAACATTTTTCAGAAAGGGTATGTCAGGGAACAATACTGCCCTATAGTGAAAACATAGCAGCTTTAAATAAAGCTAAATAGAAATGCTTCACTTTGTCAAGTGAAAAAACTTTCAAATAGTTTCTGTGTTCTCTAGGTGAGAATGGTCCCCTTCACAGTTCCCTGCACCATCTTGGAAGGTAGCCAGGCCTTTGCATCGAAGTGAGACAAACGACAGCAAAGATAAAGACACATCAATAATTAAAAGGTCTCTATCATTGCAAGCTCAAAGTTCATTTCCCTTTGATGCAAAGGCCTGGCATACTTTCACAGAGAGCTAAATAGACAAAGATATATTCATAAAGCTTATTAAACGGTTAATATTTCACCAAAAGGCTTTATATGGTATCACTTAATTTTCACACTTTCAAAGTTTCGCGACAATTTATTTTTGCATCACTTAATTTTCGTGATTTTTTTTTAAATCGCGAAATTTAAGTGATGTGAAAATTATGAAAATGTGGAATAAGGTATATCTTTATCCCAAAGTGTCGCATTCACTTTGATTTATAATATTATTCAGAGGCGCAGTAGCATAATGGTTAATCCAGGATATCAATGGACCTCTTTACCTCCGTATGCAAATTGCCCATTTCAGACCATGTGTCATTCCCTTGAGAATTGTTCTTTTATGATGAACATGTTATATCATTTACATTTATAAAATAATTGGGATAGTACTCGCACGTTGAACCCTGTTTCATGAGAGCATGAAACACATTCACACCATTTTAAAGCGTGCATACTCATTCAACGGTCAGTTTAAATTTCTGCTGTTTTGATCTTTCGCACGTGTACGCTTATTGATCAGTTTCGAGAAAATGCAAAGTAGAGAGAAATGACATTGTAAAATGAATAAAAGGGCATTTTTTCGTCTTTTCGTGCGATTATTATTTTATAAAAGAAATAAAATACGTCTTCTGTTCTTTCACTGCTTATGAAAACCTTGATACACTTGGAAGAATTCTCGAGCAGGTCAATTTTGCCTCGTGTTTGGACTGATCTGCTCTCGAATTCTCTTGGTTTTCATTAGCACGTGAAAATACAAAAGACATATTCAACTCCCAAGGGTAGCATCATTCGATCTGAAATGGGACAACAAACAAGGAAGGTAAAGAAGTCTATTGATTTGGTACAATCACTCAGGATTTGGATGTGCACAGGAGCAGAATAATTATGTGAGTTGGAGCAAGCTAACTAGATGATGACGATAATGATGATGATGATATACACATGAAATTGCCAGGAATTTCACCAGGTATTTAGAGATGGTTGAAGGGGCAAAATAATGGTAGTTTGAGCAGATAAGATGATGATGATAATGATATGCATAAAACTATGCCAGTTCTTTAAAGAGATCCCTTAAAATAATCTAAGAACTTAGCTTTGCGGGAAATTTTTCAGATTCAAGGTAAGATGTTTCTAAAGTCTTGACCAAGAAATTTCTATGTATAAGTTAAATTTATTGAAAAACTTGGAAAACTATACTAATGATCTTAGAAAATCCCACAAGATATAAAACTTTAAAATTTTTACTAAGATCTTAGAAAATCCCACAAGTTATAACACTGAATCTAGGATATAATATATCAAATGAATGTGTCATTTTAACTGCAGAGCGCCCACAAGGATATTTTCAAAATTTTGAAAACTTGATATATGCTACAACTGAGGGCCATTCCATTTAATATCCACACACCCCCTATAGAAGAGGTTATTTTCCCAACCCCCCAAGAAATGTTTCAATCCCCTCCCCCTAGAATTTTTTATTGTTGCTGGACCCATAGAAGAGGGGAAAAAATTCCTAACCCCCCCAGAAAAAGCTCTACCCACTCCTCCTAAAAACATTTTCTACTATTATATTGTTACCGAACCTATAGAAGAGGGGAAAAAACCTAACCCCCCCAGAAAAAGCTCTACCCACCCCTCCTAAAAACATTTTCTACTATTATATTGTTACACCATGAACCTATAGAAGAGGGGAAAAAAACCCTAACCCCCCAGAAAATTATTTCTCTGACCCCCTGAGAAATTCTCTTCTAATAGGGGGGGTGTGGACATTTAATGGAATGGCCCTGAATGGATGGGACAAAAACATTATAATGTTCATTTTTCAAACGTTATACCACCGAGCATTAATTTTGTTACTTCATTTCGAATCTAAAGTAAGTATTGTTCATTGTAAAAACTATCTTGTATGTAAATATTGTAAAGGAAATGCAAATTTTACCCTGACTGCAAGTGTCGGCATTTTGATCGAACGAACGCATCCAACAGCAAACATGTTTAAATTGAAGGTATATATATATATATATATATATCAATGTTTCAGCAAGAAAATCTCTAAAAGACTCTGAGAATCTTTAGTTTATAGTTGAATGTAAAATAACTTTTCGCTCTCTGGAAAATGGTATAGTTAGAAAAGCCGGCGCGCAGTGTAAGCTGGTCGGCTGAAGGACAGCTGTTTCTTGGAATAAGCTCGAACATGACCGTACAAACCTTTCCTCCTTCTCTCTGGGCAACATTCAAACCATAAAATCAATAAATCATTGTTGAACAGCAATGATAAATTACCTTATATTACCGGAATGTCGTTAACCTCAAAATGAGAGCCGTACAAGGACGTTAAACCACAGCAAACTTCGCAAGTTCTTGATGGTTAACCAACCAGATAAATCGTGTTGCAGCGGATATGTAGCGCTCTTTTCCATCTATTCCGCAAAAAACCGCGAGACTTTGAGGTGCAAGAACCAAAGAGAGACGACAGCCAATGTGGCGGTAAAGCGCCATGAGGATCGGCTGAAAAAATAGTTGAAAATCGCCAAGTTTTAGCCATGACTGGAGCAGTTTATGTAGGAACTTTCTTGTTCAAAATATTTGACCCACCTACTTAGAATAGTGGCCAGGCCTCTCTCGTTTAGTCACGTGAGTGAATTGAATTTGCCGCGAAAACCCCGCAAAGATTTAGGAAGTGTTTTCTTTAATATTTCAAAAATATTTCAAATGTTTTAGTATTTTATTCATTAAATTTTTATTTACTTGATATTTACTTAATTTTTTTTAGAAATTTATGAAAAATATAGCTCTAAATGCATTTTTAAAATTACATTGCAAACTTGCTTCTTTTGGAATACCCTTTAGATATTTTTATAAAACGAAAACAAAATTGTTATGACAAACATGTAATTATTTTTGTTTCTCACTCTAACCATTGATAATAAAAACATATTATCCATGCTCTAACTTGTCAGAACAACTTTACTTTGCAAATAACATATTCAGAATTCCCGCGCTCACGGTTACCATAGAAATGGACAGCAAAACCAAAATGGCGGACAAGGGGAGCTTGTTTCTGCTTTAAAACGTCGATATTTTCGGTTTTAAGTCCCTTACTTGTAGCGTAAAGCTGCTAAAAGATGGATAGCAACATAAGAAATCTTATACATGTCGCTTCAGGTGAAAATAATGCCGAAGTATTGAACGAAGCGTATGTAAAACTCAAAAGTGAGCGCCAAACACCTAACGACAGAGTGGATGCAGTTTTGCCAGATCTTTTCATTCTTTGCGCTGAAACTGCTTTCAAGGTACGTAGCGAGAAGACTTTTATTTTTCCCGAAATACTAAATATTATCAAATTTTCAGCGAAATTAATGAAATTTGGTAGAGAATAAGGGTAAATGAAATTGTATGTTTTATTTGTTTACAATATCGATGTCACATTACTTTGTGGTTTATAGCTTCATTGCATTGCACATACTTTTAAATACTGTTGCTCACAAAGCGATAGTAATATGCTTAGAAATATCATAAAAAAAACTAATACCTATTTTTAATCAAACCGTAAAAATATAAATGTTTAGAATCAAATGGTAAAAATATAATTTGGTGAACTTTAATTTTCTATAGATTATCTGTATTTCCTATTAAAATGATTATAACTTTTGTCCTGTCTATAGCTTGGTAATACCCAAATGGCCGAAGACTGTATTAAAATGTTCTTTATGAAGACACCACCATCAAATCAGTTTTTGTGCCGTGCATATCTATGTCAAGCTCAACTCAATGCACCAACATCATCCAAAAACCCTGTAAGTACTCACAAATACAAGTAAGTAAGGGCCATTCCATCCCCCCCCCCCCCCCCCCCCCCCAATAGAAGATTTTTTCTGGGGGGTCTTAACATAAAATTTCTGGGGGGTAAACCCTGTCGGCGCTTTTGATCTTTCATTTTTTCTGGGCGGTTAGTCAGAAGTGAGTCCAAAATATCAAAATTTCTGGGGGGGTAGCTGTGTCGGCACTTTGATCTTTTATTTCTAGGGGGTCCAAAACAGTGTATCTAGGGGGTTCATTGAATGACCTCTTCTATAGGGGGGGTGTGGATATTAAATGGAATGGCCCTAAGTTTGTTAGTTAGTTAGTTTGCATTCTTAGTTTGTTTGTTTATTTGTTTGTTAGTTTATGTAGTTAGTTAGTTAATTAGTTAGCTTGTCTGTTTGTGTTTTATTGTTTGTTTGTTTATCTACCTGTCTACTTGTCATTTGTTTGTCTCCATGTTTGTTTGTTTGAATGTCTGTCTGTCTGTCTGTCTGTCTGCTTGTTTATCTGCCTTTCTGTATGGCTGTCTGTTTGTTTGTCCGTTTCTTTGTTTGTCGACAGGTCTGTTTGTTTGATGTGGCTGCATATGGCTGTTTGTCCGTCTGTCTGGGCATTTGTTTGTCTGTCTTTTTTTTGTCTGTTGGTTTGTTTGTTTGTTTTTTACTGTTTGTTTGTTTGTTTGTCTGCCTGACAGTTTGTATGTCTGTCTGTTTGGGCATCTGTTTGTCTGTCTGTCTGTTTGTTTGTTTGTTTGTTTGTTTGTTTGTTTGTTTGTTTGTTTGTTTGTTTGTTTGTCAGGGCCAATAGCTTGTATCAGAAACTCAAAACTGCTTAACTCACGTATGAGTTTCTGCTTGACATATATATTTGTTGTATATAGTTTGTTGTATTTATCTAAGAGTTGTTGTGTTGTGATGTAGGAACAGTTGGACAAAGCTGTTGAATTTCTACTAAAAGCCATTAACTTCTCCAAGAAGAATCCAAGGTATATAGACTATGAAGGACTATGGTCATTATCTCCATCATTATAGTCATGATCATAATGGCTATAATTAGCTTTACCGCCGACATTGTCATAGTCATCATCAGCCTTCTCATCATCATCATTATGATTATAATCATCACCTTCATCATCATCATCACTATCATCATAACCATCATCATCATCATGATCATGATCACTATCATCAATACCATCATCATCATCATCATCACCATCAACATCATTACCATTATCATAATTATCACATCCATCATCATCACAGTCATCATCAGTGTCATGATCATGGTCACTAGCTATCATCATCATCACTATCAGCACCACCACTACCATCATCATCATCACTATTATCATCACCGCTGCAATCATCATCACTATCATCACCACCATCACCATCATCACTTGTAAGGGTATCTTCCTACAGGAAACCCAAACAGACTAGAACCCCAAAGAAATACACCTATATTTGTTTAACCATAGATTTTTGTTATTTTCAGATATTACTTTCTCGTGTACAATGCATCAGTTCTCTACTGGCAGTTTTGTAGACCTTTCCTTAAACCTGGATACCGTCTGTACCTTGCTAAGAGCCTTCATCAGGTTGTCAAGGCATTGGATGATATTGATGATAAAGACTACGATTGGAGAGCACAACTAATGATGTAAGAACTAGTATTGAAAAATCCAGTTGAATATAAGCAACAACAAGATTGTTATTACTTAATTAACAATATAAATATTTACTGCTTACAGTCAACGCACTGAAGATTGTCATGCATGAACACAAAATTTAAACTTTTGAAAACAATATTCGATTATTCAAGACTGGGATCTGCTCAACCATTAAGGCGCTGTATAATACACTGTGCAATTTTTTCAGCAACTTGTCTCACAATGCCGTTGCAACACAAGTTGCTAAATAATTGCAAAGTGTAACAGTGGCCGTCTCGCAATTGTTTTTGTTGCAGACAGCGTTGCACAAAGTAGAGTTCAGTTCTACTTTTCGCAACGGAACTCAGCAACTTGCAATGCCATTGCACGGTGTATCAACCGTTCAGCAACTTGTGTCGAAATTTTAAAGCATTTATTTTCAAGGACGTATGCGTATATTTTCATTTCTCTTCCTTAGTCCTCCAGATCACCATGAATTGACAAAAATCATTGCAAGTGGCGAAGATCGCTTTGCAGTGTATTACTTCACCTCAGCAACTTGCAACACAACATGTTCAAGCATTGCAAGACAAGTTGCTGAGTAAACTGCACAGTGTAACAGGACCTTTATGTGATTAATGTATGTTTTTTTCTATTTGTTAGAGCTTTGATAGAATGTCATGTTGATGCTGGTCGTAAAGAAGATGCAGTTCAAATCAGTAGTGCAACATTATCTTTTACCAAGAGCTATGTCCCTAGTCTATACACTACTGTGTTGGGGCTACAGGTAATAAGAGGATAATTTACTTACAGTCAAAACACCTGAATCGTGAACACATAGAACTCATTATTAAGTTTAGTTTTAAATTTGTTTCCATTAATCGATTTGAACTTGGAATATTGAAAACAAAGATTTCATTATTCAAAACAAAAATAGTTTTTTTTTTCATTCATCCACTCATCCATCCATCCCATTTTTATTTCTTTCATCCCATTATCTTCATAAATTTGTGCATTCATAGTTTTTTTTTATTTCATTGATTGATACCACAGATTCGACACAGGTTGATTGACATCTCCAAAGTCACTCGTGATGTCAAAGCATCAAATGAGCTGCATTCATTTTACAAGCTGCAAAGAGTCAGAACGTAAGGGAAATGGCAGTTTGTCTGTCTGTCATTTGTTCAAAGCCTGATTTAGTGCTTATCTTCATTTAACTCTAAATAAAACTTTTTTTTCTTTTTCTGTCCATCTGTCTGTCTGTTGGTATGTCTGTCCGTCTGTCTGTCTATTTGTCTGCCTGTCTGTCTGTTGGTATGTCTGTCTGTCTATTTCTCTGCCTATCTGTCTGTCTGTCTGTCTGTCCGTCTGTCTATCTATTTGTCTGCCTATCTGTCTGTCTGTTGGTATGTCTGTCTGTCTGTTTGTCTGTCTGTCTATTTTTCTGCCTATCTGTCTGTCTCCCTGTCTGTCTATTTGTCTGCCTATCTGTCTGTCTGTTGGTATGTCTGTCTGTCTGTCTGTCTATTTGTCTGCCTATCTGTCTGTCTGTTGGTATGTCTGTCTGTCTATTTGTCTGCCTATCTGTCTGTCTGTTGGTATGTCTGTCTGTCTGTCTGTCTGTCTATTTGTCTGCCTGTCTGTCTGCCTGCCTGCCTATTTGTCTGTCTGTTTGTCTGTCTATCTGTCTGTCTGTTTGTCTGTCTGTCTATTTGTCTGCCTATCTGTCTGTCTATCTGTCTGTCTGCCAGCTGCCTGCCTATCTGTCTGTTTATCTGCCTGCCTGTCTATCTGCCTGTCTATCTGTCTGTCTATCTGCCTGTCTGTCTATCTGTCTGCCTATCTGTCTGTTTGTTGGAATGTCTGTCTGTCTGTCTGTCTGTCTATTTGTCTGCCTATCTGTCTGTTTGTTGGTATGTCTGTCTGTCTGTCTGTCTGTCTGTCTTTCTATTTGTAAGTTGCCCATTGATATCTGTCTTGACTAAGAGGTTATTAACCGAGTGTGAGGTCTGTACGACTGAACAAGCGAGGTTAATAAATCATTTATTATATGGCTTTTTTCATTAGCGATGTAGGAAATTGCAAATATTTTATCGCCGAATCTCTCATTGTTTGAATAAAAATATATTAAACACACACTTAAACTGGCTAAGATGGGAAAATATCAGACCGGAAATGACAGCCAATCATATTTATTAATGTGAATCCTGATCATTATCAATACATTGTCATCATCAATACTATGAGCATCATTATTAATTGTTTTAATAAATTAAAGTAATCATATGTTAATTAGATTGCTAATTGTTATCTATCATACATATAGCCTTGTAGATGCTGGCGAAAAGGTTGACGTTCCACAAGAACTTGGCAAAATCTACAAACTGCTTGTTAAAGGAACCCTGGACAATGATAGGTCAAGTACAGAAATGTCAAATACCACGGCAGCTAATACCCCAGGGTTGCTGAGTGCAGCTAATACCCCAGGGTTGCTGTCTTCAGCTAATACCCCAGTGTTGATGGGCAAAGTGGCTTCACCCATGATTAACACCAGTGGTGCTCCTGATAAGTATGTAACCAACATTGCCGTTGTCATCACCATCATTATCATCAACACCTTTAAATTAAACATCACCATCATCATCATCATCTTAAACGTCAATATCATCATCATCATTGTCATCATCACAATCATAATTACCATGCACCACCACCACCACCACCATCATCATCATTATCCTTTGCATCATCACCATCATAATCAGCATCTTGAACTCCAATATCATCATTATAATTATTATCATCATCATCATCATTATCATTTGCATCATCAATAATAATAATAATAATAATAATAATAATAATAATAATAATAATAATAATAATAATAATAATAATAATAATAATAATAATAATTTAATGTGTTTCTATGGCGCATTTCTAATCTCAATGCGCCTTACATGTACAATTTAAATAAAAGTGATTTAGTTATGCAAAATATTGTGAGAAAAGGAAAGACTTAAGTTTACACTTAAATGAAGATAATGATTTAGCGTTTTTAATGTCATCAGGTATAGCATCATCGCCATCATAATCAGCATCTTCAAGTCCAACATCATCATATTATCTTCATCATCATCATCATCATCATCATCATCACAATCAGCATCATCATCACCTGCACCACCACCATCATCATCATTATCAATTGCATCATCACCATCATAATCAGCATCTTCATCTTCATCATTATCATCATCATCATCAAACAGATTAACATACAAGTTTTCATTGTGTCTAGGGTGCCTTTACTTATTGACCTAGCAAGGCTTTGTCTTGAGAATGACAACCATGAGCTAGCTGCAGACTGTCTTGAGATCTTAAGAGGTCCTGCATGTATGAAGGTTGGTGCCAAAGACAGAAAAACCTTTGATTGATCTATGGCATAGAATAATTGCTGTTTAAGGTTCAGTGGATCGGATTCTGGGCCTACTGATCTGGATTGGATTCACAGCCCGGACGATTGCATTGTGTCCTTATTCTTTATTATTATCTATCTTATTCCTATTTCCATTATATCCCTTCATTTTATAGTCTAACACTGTTTTTCTTATTGTTTGTGAAGGACCCAAGCTCATCGTTTGAGATTGAGTTCTTGAAGTTTGACCTGATGGTGAAATCACTCGGTGATAAGCAAGAACTTTACAGCAAAAATGTGGTGGAGGTAATATGATATCTATATCATCGCCACCACCACCACCACCATCATCATCATCATCATCATCATCATCATCATCATCATCATCATCATCATCATCATCATCATCATCATCATCATCATCATCATCATGTTTATTTTCATGATCATCATCATCATCATCATCATCATCATGTTTATTTTCATCATCATCATCATCATCATCATCATCACCATGTTTATTTTCATGATCATCTTTAGTATCATCACTATCATTAACCATCGCTATCACCATCATCCATACCAGCATCAATATTAATGACATATATTTGGTTTTCAAAGACTCGTATCCAGGCCATCAAGAAACTAGAGCAGTATCTTATAACAGCCACTAGACTGGGAAACCCTAATGTTATACAGGTTTGTCATAATAGTCTCAGTTATGCATAGATTTGTTTATGTTTGTTTGTTTATTTATTATTTTATTTGTATTTTTGTTTGTTTATTTGTTTTCCTTTTGTTTTGTAATTACATTTATTTAAAGGCCCACGTGCATCCGAGATGCTTTGCACACTTCGACGATTTTCTCACATACGGAAAATAACAACGTTTGATTTTGTTTTGAAAATATCTATTATTTCAAGTAGCTATCTGATTGGTTAGAAAACCGATCCCGCAATATGGGCTACTCTACTTGGATCGCCCGGGAAGACTCTCACGACGTCGGGTCGACATTGAGATCAAAAAGAAGTTAAAAAAACTGGAACGACTAAAATATGTTCCTCGAAAGCTTAATTAGAAATTAACGTTAACTGTTGAACAATAATTTTTGAAAAATAACTTTTATAACCGAAAGATCAGTGGAAATAGATGTTATATTATAACTTTTTCTAACAAGTCTCAGTGCACCTCGGATGCACATGGGCCTTTAATATATTTTACTTTGCAGGCTGGTTGCGTGACGTTGTGGAATCTGTCCCTCCCTCTACTCCAACCTAATCTACGACACCATGTCCGCAAACCACTCACATTCGTTGCACAGTCACTAGAGGATATAGACAGGTAAAAACAACATCGAAATAAGGTGTATTTGTACAGGCATAACCTTGATTCAGCGAAAATTCAAATGTGATTTAACAATTTGAACAATACTTATAGAAATATAGAAGCTTAACTGCAGGTGATTATCTTCCAAGATGGGGTCGTCCGAGAGAGTTGTTTCCCGTGTTAACCCTTGATAAATACATCCTTAAAATAACTTTACAATTAAAAGTTCTATGTTACTTGGACAACAAAAGTTCACTGCTGCTCTATCAGCGATAAAAAATAATAGAAACAAAACGAAAATGCCTAAAAGTAACCGAAATTGTTTTTGTCTCGAGGCGCTATTTTGGAACTGTTCGTTTTGACAAACAATCCTTTGCGCGCTTCGAAGCGAGAACACCTGGAACATGCAAGCCGAGTAATAGGGCACTTGTGACTAGAAGATTGAGACTTTAAAAAACGTTATATTTTTTTAAGAAAAGGTTAACGTCAGAAGCGTCAGTGTGTTGATGTTTACTTGTTTTTGTAGCTTGCTTGTGTTACTACGTTGTCAAGTGCATATGGAACTAGCCAAATGTGAAGAAGACGAAGACCAGTTAGAATACGCTTTGACGCACTTACAGAAAGCTATTGATATGGACGACACCGGCCAGTACCGTGACAGGCTTAGTACTGCACTGACTAGACTTAAACTACGTGCTACTCTCTATCAGACACCTGGACGGCCTGAAGACCTCGCAGCTATGATTATAGAACAGGTATTCTATCCTGCTAGAACGCTTTTCGTTATCTTAATCAGAAACGTTATCATCATTATGGTCGTTATTATAACCAACATTATTATCATCACTGGCATTATCATCATAGCCATCATCATCATCGTCGTCGTCATCATTATTATTATCACTGGCATTATCATCATGGCCATCATCATCATCGTCGTCATCATTATCATAATCATTATCATCACTGCCATTATCATCATTGCCATCATCATCATCATCATTATTACCATCAACGTCACCACAGTCATCATCATCACAATCATCATCATCATGATCATCATCAACATCATCATCATCATCATGCTCTATCAACATCATTATCTTCACTATCGTCATCATTATCTTCAATGTATTTTTTTTACACAAAGAGCGCACCGTCGGCTTCCTGGGAGACCAGCTTACTTCTAGCTGAAGGAACTACCGACGCTAAATAATAGTACTTTTCCTTTTCCTTTTATTCCAAACAGGCTCAGTCGAGTAATGATTCAAGCACTGTACGTATGAAGCGGGCATCACTAGTCAAAGCAGGAGAGGCATTATCGCCTGATGCATTCATGCAGGTCTTAGATAGTGAAAGTGATACTAAAGACCCATCTACTAACAAAGGTCCTCCTACTTTGTTGAATAAACTAGCTGGTAGAGCGAATCAGTTCCAATTGGCTGTCAGCAAGGCAAGTGGGCATTTAAAGAGACTAGGCAATGAGAACGACCAGGAAAGGTACGCATTATAAACACAGTAGTCTACAGAGCAGGCTTATATTTTGCTTTTTGGAGAATTTGGGATATTGGGCTTCCTGTGTTAATTTTTTGACCGTGCGATATATGGAGCTTAACCCGTTCAACACAGGAAGCCCAAAACCCGGTCTTTCCAAAAAACCGGAAAGAACGCCTGTTTTGCAGGCTATAAACACAGCGGTCTAACGACTACGCATGTGCGAAAAAAACAAGTAAAATGATTCAGCACACAAATCATTCTCGTACCCAGACTAACTCGGTGGTTCAGAGATGAACGACCGAGTTAGTCTAGGTACGAGAATGCACACAAATCTGACATTCGTACGGACTCTATAAAAAGCGATGGAGTGGACGACTTTCACTTCGCCGCTTTTTTCTCAAAATCATAATTATTGTAATACTGTGGAGCCCCGTTTATCCGGCCACCGAAGAGACAGCCCAAAGTGGCCGTATTAACGGGGTGGCCGCATTAAGCGGGTAAATTTTATAGAAAATGTATGTGCATGCATTTTGTCGGGACCTAAAAAACTGGCCACAATAACGGGGTGGCCGTATTAAGCGGGTGGTCGTAGGGCGGGGTTCCAATGTAGTGATACTTATGATAGCAATTTAATGTAGTTTCCACACCTTAACCGTCGGTTTTTCTGCTTCTTGTCAGGATACGTATCTGGGCTGATCTAGCCAAGACGGCCCGTAAGCAACACGTATGGGACGTAACACGGGTAGCAGCACGCTTCTGTCTATTGTATGATAACGGGCGTTGGTCGAAGAGGGGTGCGAGCGGCCGTAGTATCCCCCAGGAAGTGGATCAGGAGGAAGGGGAAGATCCATCCGTTCCTCTAGTGAATGCCTCACCCGATAGGCGTGGTGTTACCGAGGGGAGCAAGCTTGACCCCATTGGGAAGAAGCTACTACAACCACGTGGACTGACTCCATTCAAGAAAGAACAAGACCTGTTGAGGACCTTAGCAGAAGTGCACTTTATATATGCAGAGGTGAGTATTTCAAAAAGGTTGTCCAAGGCGATATGTCATTTCAAAAAGGTTGTTCAAGGTGATAGGTCGTTCCAAGATGGAAAGGAATTATAGGCATACACCTATTTCAAAAAGGTTGTCCAATGCGATAGGTCATTCCAAGATGGAAAGGAATTATAGGCATACACCTATTTCAAAAAGGTTGTCCAATGCGATAGGTCATTCCAAGATGGAAAGGAATTATAGGCATACACCTATTTCAAAAAGGTTGTCCAAGACGATAGGTCATTCCAAAAACGTTGTCCAAGGTGATATGTCATTTTCAAGACGGAAAGGAATTATAAGCATACACCTATTTCAAAAAGGTTGTCCAAGGAGATATGACATTCAATGACAGAAAGGAATTCTGTGCATACACATATTTCGAAAAGGTTGTCTTAATCATTGAGTCATTCATCACTGTTACTGTTGTAGCCAAACACCTTTAAGGCTCTTTATAAAATAGCTATTACAATTCACGCATTTTGATTGGCAGAGGTGCGTGCTTTGTAAGAGCACACAGCACGCGCGTTTGTATGTCGATCAAATATGTCAATTTTTATTTTATAAAAGAAATAGAAAACTTGCTTTCTTTGCTGTATGCAGTTATAAAGCACTTGGGGATTGTCAGAACACTCTAGAAGTCGTGCTTCTCTTAACACTTCTCTCGTGTTCTGACAACCCCGCGTGCTTTATAACTGCACACAGCACGCGCGCGCGTTTTCTATTTCTTCAATATTTTTGTTTCTCATACTTTATAGGCATTGGTTCATCTGCTAAGAGTCGAGGGTATTCAGCTAGGAGATAGTCCAGTTCCACCAGAAGACACTGTCAAACTACGACCAAAACGTTATGACGACCAACAAGTTAATGTAGAGGAACTACCAGAATGGGTTACCTACAGGTGGGGCCCAATCTTGTTCCCATTCGCCGTTATCTCTTACTGCGCATGCTCGACGAACTATCTTCGAGCATGCGCAGTAAGATGTAATGATGAATAGGAACGAGAGTGAGATGAGGAATTGTTTCACATAGCGCAAAAAATAGTGGAATTTATTGCCTTTTTCAAATTTTGTTAAAACAACGTATTTCTTAAAAGGAACTGACGTATGAACAAACGAAAGAAAGATGGAAAGATCAAACAGACAATCGAACGAACAAACAGACAATCGAACGAACAAACAGACAATCCAACGAACGAACAAACAATCGAAAGAACAAGCAGACAATCGAACGAACAAACAGACAATCGAACGAACAAACATGTAAACAATCGAACGAACAAACAGATAGTCGAACGAACAAACAAATAATCGAACGAACAAACAAACAATTGAACGAACAAACAGACAATCGAACGAACAAACAGATAATCGAACGAACAAACAGACAATCGAACGAACAAACAAACAATCGAACGAACAAACATGTAAACAATCGAACGAACAAACAGATAATCGAACGAACAAACAGACAATCGAACGAACAAACAGACAATCGAACGAACAAACATGTAAACAATCGAACGAACAAACAGACAATCGAACGAACAAACAGACAATCGAACGAACAAACAGACAATCGAACGAACAAACAGATAATCGAACGAACAAACATGTAAACAATCGAACGAACAAACAGACAATCGAACGAACAAACAGACAATCGAACGAACAAACAGACAATCGAACGAACAAACATATAAACAATTGAACGGATAATACACAAATTGAATGAACGACAGAACAAACAAACAGACAGCCAGCCAGACAAAAACAACAATAAACAGACAAGCAAACAAACGACCAAACAAACGAACATGTGAACAAACGAACGAAATTCGAAAGAACGATCAAACATACCGACAGACAAATAGTCAAAACAACAATAATATAATGCACAGACAAACAAACAAACAAACAAACAAACAAACAAACAAACAAACAAATAGTCGAACCAGCAAACAATCCAGCAAACAAACAAACAAATAGTCGAACAAGCAAACAAACAAATAAACAAACAAATAGTCGAACAAGCAAACAATCCAGCAAACAAACAAACAAATAGTCGAACAAGCAAACAAACAAATAAACAAACAAACAAACAAACAAACAAACAAATAGTCGAACAAGCAAACAAACAAACAAACAAACAAACAAACAAACAAACAAACAAACAAACAAACAAACAAACAAACAAACAAATAGTCAAACAAGCAAACAAACAAACAAACAAATAGTCGAACCAGCAAACAATCCAGCAAACAAACAAAATGACAGGCAGGCATATATGATTCAATATTCATCAGTTCTCAAAAGATAGCATTTTTCTCAGTAATACAGCACCAGTCGAAACCTGTGTTTTCGTTGGCCCCCTAATACAGTACCGCTATTGTTTGGTTAGGTTTAGGGCAAAGACTCTATTGTTTTTTAAACCAATCCTAAACGATGTTTCGATTTGGTACTGACTGTCCCAGTTTTCTTTCTTGAAGGGACTGGATCTCATCACTATCAAAAGAAGCTACCTACTCGTTCCAGCGTGCTGCTGAACTAGGCGAAGAACTCAAAGAACCATGGCTTATTTGTAACTCTGCCGTCTATCTGTGGAACTACACGAATCACATGCTAACCCAAGGACGGTTTAAAGAAATTGTAACTATTTACGAACCTGTACTAAATGCCATGAAGACAACTGGTCATGCAGGGTAAGTACGCTGTAAAAACGGCTGAGTAGATACACCTCACTATATTGAGTTAATCATGCATTCAGGATGACACTTTATAGTGAGTAAACCCAACTCTATAGTGAGTAAAAATGAGGTTAAACTCAATATATTGAGTACATTGTACTCAATGGCACATCATTGTACTCAATGGCACATGATGATTAGGCTGATGATGATAATGGTGATGATGATGATAATGACAGCGATGAAGGTGATTGTGATGGCAATTACTAAGATTATGATGACAATACTTATAATAATGCCATAGCCTGGTTATAACAATAAGAATGATGGTGATAATCATATAATACTTATATTCATTCTACAGAGAAACAGTCCTAATGTGTCAGCTATGTAATGCCATAGCGCAAGGTCTAATGCAGCCATGGATTCCATCTTTAAACAAGCCCAGTGTCCCGTCGGCAGTAAACAAAGACAAGGCTAATAAGAGTGCTGATAAAGGACCTAAAGGACGACAAAGCGGTAAAGGTACTAAAGGAGGACCGTCTAAGATGAATGCTCAGGCTGTGACTGTCGATCCCGAGGCTGTTGGAGATCTAAAGAAAGCACTCGAGGTAATTAAATTTACTTTTTTTATTCATTTTTTGAATAAAAAATTTGAAGATTCTATTCATTTATTCTTTCCTTTCTTCATTCCATGCTTCCTTTCTTCATTCTTGCTACTTTTGTTTTCTCCTTTTTTGCTTTCTTCCTGTCTTTTTCCCTCCTTCCTTTTCTTCCTTCCATCCACGTTTCTCTCTCATTTCCTTCCTTCTTTCATTAATTAATTAATTCATTTTATTAGTCAGGCATTCCTTCATTCATTCATTCATTCATTCATTCATTCATTCATTCATTCATTCATTTATTCATTCATTCATTCATTCATTCATACATACATTCATTCATTCATTCATTCATTCATTCATTTATTTATCCATTCCATCCATTCATTCACCCATTCATTCATCCACTCATCCATTCATTTATTAATCCATTCATCCATTCATCCATTCATTTATCAATTCACCCGTTTACCCATTCATTTATCCATTCATTCATTTATCCATTCATTCATTTATCCATTCATTCATTTATCCATTCATTCATTTATCCATTCATTCATTTATCCATTCATTCATTTATCTATTCATTCATTCATCCATTTATTTATCAATCCATTCATCCATCCATCTATTCATCTATGGTATCCTCTTGTCTCTCTTAGGTATTGGATTATATCATGGCTGTAACTAATGGCACGGAGCCCAAGAATCTCGTTCCCATCAGTGCCAGACATCCTTTGATCAAAAACTGGGTGTTTTGTAAGCAGTTACTCAGCCAACCAATCGCAAAGAACCTGGGTCACGATGATGAGGTTGGTCACGCTACATTGTTGCGTTACATTGGTCACGTGCTCACCACTACATTCAATCAGTGTAAAATACATTTATTTCTTCATTTACTCACTCACTCAATCACTAACTCAATCACTCCCTCAACAATCACGTATTCGTTCGGTCGTTCTTTCGTTCGGTCGTTCGCAGGGGCGGACGGAGGGGGGGGGGGGGGGGGGGGGGGAGGTGAACTGGGTGACTTTTCACTTTTGACTTTCTCCTCTTCTAACATGTATTTTTTCGTATCAGAATGCTCATAGTCAAGGTCCAATGTCGAAGGCTTTGTGTGCTGTTGAGATGATATCGTTACAAGGCAACGGCCTCCCAGAGATTCCACAGTGCCCTACTTTACCAGAGGTAACTACACAAGTTTCTATGTCTAACAGGGCCTTTGCATCGAAGCGAGACGAACGTTGAGCTTGCAATGATAGAGACATTTTAACGCTTCGCGGGACAATTATTCACGTGTCTCTATCATTGCAAGGGCAACGTTCATATCGCTTCGATGCAAAGGCCCGGCTGCTTTTCAAGATGGCGTAAGTTTACTGTGAAGGGGACTATTTCCCTTGTGTCATCATACAGTAATAGCCCGCGTATAAGAACCTGAATCGTTTAATTTAGCCTAAATAGGTTCTTATAAGTTTCTTATATAAATGGTACTTAAACCTTAATAGGTTCTTATGTGGAGGGGGCTTAAAATGAAAATTTTAGCCTAGCAGGTTCTTAAAACCCAGTTTTTATACGCGGGCTATTATTGTACTCCTTGCTGTGTTTAGGTTGTGAAGATGGTAGAACAAAGTATCTGGAGTGATCGTCTTGTCGAGTTAGAGATGTGGAGTAGACTAGCAGTATTAGCGTACAAACAACAGAATCATCAGCTTGTAGTCCAGTGTGGTGGTAAAGCCATCGTGTTTGCGGAGAGTGACCAGTGCCTTACCAAGAAACAACCCAAGAAAACAGACAGGTCAGTTAACAATAAAGCGACATCATATGGCCCGTTTACACTAGCAATTTTGTTGCGCGACAAGAGCTGTGATTTCAATGGCGATTTTATCGCAGCTTTGTCGCCGCAATCTCGAATACGTTTGAATTTAGGAGACAGAAAGTCGCATCAAATTGCACTAAATTTCGAGTATGTTCAAAGTAGCGATAAAAGCGCCATTGAAATCGCAGCTCTTGTCAAATTTGCTAGTGTAAACGGGCCTTAAAGGCCAGTTAACACGGGCGATTTTTGCGGCGATTTGAGGTGCGATTTTTACGGCGATGCAATCGCGCGTGTGAACAACCGGCGATTTTACTGCGGCTTTTGTAAACTTTTGCTGTAACTTTTATGAAGAGCTTTTTTGTTTTCCAGTGTTTTCAAGCACAAACTTATCGTAGAACAAGAGTTACTGTACTACGCCAGTGTTGTGATGGGACAGAGCCTTATCAACAACGTGCAGGGAAGAAATGAGATTCGAAGAGATGCTCTTATATGCTTTGTCAACGCTTGCAGGTAATTGTGATGATGATGTTGATGATGGTGGTGGTGGTGGTGATGATGATGATGATGGTGGTGTTGATGATGGTGCTGGTGATGATGTTGATGATGGTGTCGTTGATGATGGTGTTGTTGGTGGTAGTGGTGATGATTATGATGATGATGTTGTTGATGATGGTGTTGTTGATGATGGTGGTGGTGATGATGGCGGTGGTGATGATGTTGATGATGGTGTTGTTGATGGTGTTGTTGTTGATGATGGTGGTGGTGCTGGTGATGATGACGATGATGGTGCCGGTGGTGGTGGT
This sequence comes from Metridium senile, assembly GCA_949775045.1. Lineage (NCBI taxonomy): Eukaryota > Metazoa > Cnidaria > Anthozoa > Actiniaria > Metridiidae > Metridium > Metridium senile. Next base: position 15,140,304 of record OX459107.1, read on the forward strand.
GATGTTGATGATGATGGTGTTAATGATGATGATGGTGGTGGTGCTGGTGATGATGACGATGATGGTGCCGGTGGTGGTGGTGGTGGTGATGATGATAGTGGTGACGATGATGATAATGGTGGTGGTGTTGATGACTATTTTGATGATTGATGTTTATGCTAACAACTATAAAGATGGTTTTGATAATGGTGGTGGTGATGATGATTAAAGTGGTCCGGCATGATGATGATGATGATGCTACCGTGGTTGATGATGATTGCGATGATTAAAGTAGTAATGATGATGATGATGCTACTGTGGTTGATGATGAAGATAAAGAACGATTGAAGTACATGCTGGTAGCTTGATATAATGTACATGATTATTCTGTATTTCAACGTTTCTTTATAGGTTTGGCCAGCAAGCTAATAACTACGATTTAGTCATCACTGCTGCCCGTCATTACTGGAATGCCATCAAGCCATTTATAGGAGAACCAATTGAAAGAGAGCTTTTAAAAGATCCTTTAGAGGTTGTGTTGGGATGTATCGCTGCTGTGGCTGATAAAGATATTGGCAAAGATGATGAGGTAATGTTCATAATGAAGATGATGGTGGTGGTGGTGATAGATGTTGATGGTGATGACGTTAGAAGTGGTGTTGAAGATGATGATGGTGACAATGATGATGATGTTAATGGTGGTGGTGATGTTAAATGATGATGATGTGTTGATGATGATAATGGTGAGGTTGTTGATGGTGGTGGTGGTGATGATAGTGGTGGTGACAACAATGATGAAGGTGATGGTGGTGGTGGTGGTGGTGACGTTAAATGATGATGATGATGATGATGTTGTTGTTGATGGTGATGTTGTTGATGGTGTTGGTGGTAATGATGACGTTAAATGATGATGATGATGGTGGTGACAATATGATGAAGGTGTTGGTGATGGTGGTGGTGATGATGGTGATGGTGACAATAATAATAATAAAGGTGTTGGTGATGGTGATGGTGTTGGGTATGACGTTAAAGGTGGTGATGGTGATGATGACAATGATGATGATGATGATAATGGTGACAATGATGATGATGGTGGTTGTGGTGCTGTGATAACGTTAAAAGTTGTGATGATGATATTGATAATAACGAAATAGCATATATACTAGGTGATAACAAATATTAACGATGAGAACAGCAGCTATAATATAAATGAGTGTTTGTTTGTTTACTAGGATGACGAAGAAGAAGAACCCGCAGAGAAAAAGAAAGAGACGAAAGCCAAGTCTTCAAAACCTGTTAAGTCTGGAAAGGACAAGAAAGGAAAGGACAAGCAAGATGATAAAAAGAAAGACAAAGGTCTACCATTATTAGTAGTATTTAATTTGTACATTCCTATACAGTCAAATATATAGAAATTGCAGTATTTAGTGAATGAACAGTTTTATGGACAGAGCAAAAACTAAAACACAAATAACAAAAGAAGCAAAAAAAAACTACAAACAAACAAAGGAAGCAGACAAGCAAACAAACAAACAAATACACAAACAAACACACAAACAAACAAACAAACAAATGGCAAACAAACACACAAACCATCAAGCAAACAAACACACAAATGGCAAACAAACATACAAACAAACAAACAAATGGCAAACAAACAAACACACAAACAAACAAACAAATCGCAAACAAACAAACACACAAACAAACAAACAAATGGCAAACAAACACTCAAACAATCAAGCAAACAAACACACAAACAAAATAGCAAACAAACATACAAACTGACAAACAGACAAAGAAAGCAGAAAAACAAAACAAACAAACAAATAAATACGCAAACAAACAAACAAATACGCAAACAAACAAACATACATACAAACAAACAAATACGCAAACAAACAAACAAACATACAAACAAACAAATACGCAAACAAACAAACAAACAAACATACAAACAAACAAACAAATACGCAAACAAACATACATACATACAAACAAACAAATACGCAAACAAACAAACATACATACAAACAAACAAATACGCAAACAAACAAACAAACAAACAAATACGCAAACAAACACACAAACAAACAAACAAATGGCAAACAAACACACAAACCATCAAGCAAACAAACACACAAATGGCAAACAAACATACAAACAAACAAACAAATGGCAAACAAACAAACACACAAACAAACAAACAAATCGCAAACAAACAAACACACAAACAAACAAACAAATGGCAAACAAACACTCAAACAATCAAGCAAACAAACACACAAACAAAATAGCAAACAAACATACAAACTGACAAACAGACAAAGAAAGCAGAAAAACAAAACAAACAAACAAATAAATACGCAAACAAACAAACATACATACAAACAAACAAATACGCAAACAAACAAACAAACATACAAACAAACAAATACGCAAACAAACAAACAAACAAACATACAAACATACAAACAAACAAACAAATACGCAAACAAACATACATACATACAAACAAACAAATACGCAAACAAACAAACATACATACAAACAAACAAATACGCAAACAAACAAACAAACAAACAAATACGCAAACAAACACACAAACAAACAAACAAATGGCAAACAAACACACAAACCATCAAGCAAACAAACACACAAATGGCAAACAAACATACAAACAAACAAACAAATGGCAAACAAACAAACACACAAACAAACAAACAAATGGCAAACAAACAAACACACAAACAAACAAATGGCAAACAAACACTCAAACAATCAAGCAAACAAACACACAAACAAAATAGCAAACAAACATACAAACTGACAAACAGACAAAGAAAGCAGAAAAACAAAACAAACAAACAAATAAATACGCAAACAAACAAACAAACAAACAAATACGCAAACAAACAAACATACATACAAACAAACAAATACGCAAACAAACAAACAAACAAACATACAAACAAACAAATACGCAAACAAACAAACATACAAACATACAAACAAACAAACAAATACGCAAACAAACATACATACATACAAACAAACAAATACGCAAACAAACAAACATACATACAAACATACAAATACGCAAACAAACAAACATACAAACAAACAAACAAATACGCAAACAAACAAACATACAAACAAACAAACAAATACGCAAACAAACAAACATACAAACAAACAAACAAACATACAAACAAACATACAAACAAACAAATACGCAAACAAACAAACAAACATACAAACAAACAAATACGCAAACAAACAAACAAACATACAAACAAACAAATACGCAAACAAACAAACAAACATACAAACAAACATGCAAACAAACGCACAAACATGCAAACAAACGCACAAACAGGCAAACAAACGCACAAACAGGGAAACAAACGCACAAACACAAAGACAAACAAACAAGGAAAGCAGAAAAGCAAACAAGCATTCATACAGAAATGCAAACAAACAAACAAACAAGCATACATACCTACAAACACAAAGAAAACAAACAAACAAGCATACATACCTACAAACACAAAGAAAACAAACAAACAAGCATACATACCTACAAACACAAAGAAAACAAACAAACAAACAAGCGTACATACCTACAAACACAAAGAAAACAAACAAACAAACAAGCGTACATACCTACAAACACAAAGACAACAAACAAACAAACAAACATACATACCTACAAACACAAAGAAAACAAACAAACAAAAAAAAGCATACATACCTACAAACACAAAGAAAACAAACAAACAAGCATACATACCTACAAACACAAAGAAAACAAACAAACAAGCATACATACCTACAAACACAAAGAAAACAAACAAACAAACAAGCGTACATACCTATAAACACAAAGAAAACAAACAAACAAACAAGCGTACATACCCACAAACACAAAGACAACAAACAAACAAACAAACATACATACCTACAAACACAAAGAAAACAAACAAACAAACAAACAAGCATACATACATACAGAAACGCAAACAAACACACATACCTACAAACACAAAGAAAACAAACAAACAAACAAACAAACAAACATATACATCTCCAACCAATTAGAATATTGAGATACGCTGTATCTATTTCTGTTCATTAATCATCATTGTTTTCCAATTCATGTTTTGTTTTCGTGACAAAGGAAACAAAGGCGACAAGGGCAAGATTGGAAAATCACCAAGCAAGGCAGAAAGAACAGATAGCAGAGAGAAACCAAAAGAGGACGATAAACCCCCACCCCTCCCTAGTGCGTATGATGAAGATCTTATGATGCGGGCTGCTATGTATGGTGTGCTGTTTCAAGCATATGCTGATAAGGTGACAAAACATTTTCAACACCTACCCCTACAGCACTCCATCACCCTTTACTTTAGACCTTCTGATTTCATTTGTCCGGTTGTACGTCCGTCTGTCCGTCCGCCCGTCCGATCATCTGTTTGTCTGTTCGTTTATTGAATCGTTTGTGCGCTCGTTCGTGTGTATTCTAAGTCTGTTCCTTCGTTACTTCGTCTGACTCGCTGTATCCCCATTATTATTATTATTTTTTTATAACTTTCACGAAACGTCTCTCTATAACATTGATGATATCATTTACGACTCCTTCACAACTCATTATTAATGAGATCTTAAACATTGATTTATATCGCAATGATTTATTATGAAATAGATACCAAGCTTTCGGCCATCTTGGCCATCATCAGGGTGGTAATACACGTAATATGTTTGAATTAACGTACGTAGTTAACAATAAGGGCGCGCACACAGACACAATCATATTACGTGTACTACCACCCTGATGATGGCCAAGATGGCCGACATCGTATCTATTTCATAATAAATCATTACGCAGAAGAAACGTAATCATCAAGCTTTGGTGTCTATTTTATGATAAATTATTACGCAAAAAAACGTAATCATCAAGCTTTGGTGTCTATTTTATGATAAATTATTACGCAGAAGAAACGTAATCATTAAGCTTTGGTGTCTATTTTATGATAAATTATTACGCAAAAAAACGTAATCATCAAGCTTTGGTGTCTATTTTATGATAAATTATTACGCAGAAGAAACGTAATCATCAAGCTTTGGTGTCTATTTTATGATAAATTATTACGCAGAGGAAACGTAATCATCAAGCTTTGGTGTCTATTTTATGATAAATTATTACGCAGGAGAAACGTAATCATCAAGCTTTGGTGTCTATTTTATGATAAATTATTACGCAAAAAAACGTAATCATCAAGCTTTGGTGTCTATTTTATGATAAATTATTACGCAGAGGAAACGTAATCATCAAGCTTTGGTGTCTATTTTATGATAAATTATTACGCAGAGGAAACGTAATCATCAAGCTTTGGTGTCTATTTTATGATAAATTATTACGCAGGAGAAACGTAATCATCAAGCTTGGTGTCTATTTTATGATAAATTATTACGCAGGAGAAACGTAATCATCAAGCTTTGGTGTCTATTTTATGATAAATTATTACGTAGAAGAAACGTAATCATCAAGCTTTGGTGTCTATTTTATGATAAATTATTACGCAGGAGAAACGTAATCATCAAGCTTTGGTGTCTATTTTATGATAAATTATTACGCAGAAGAAACGGAATCATCAATTTTTAACTAAATGCCTGCGTGAAAACAAATATTGGATATTTATTTACATGTATATGTTTGTTATAGTGTGATTGGGAGCAGGGTCTAAGAGCAATGGACCAAGCAATTAAAGATATGCCAAGAACACATCACAGGCTGTAAGGATAATATGTAGTATCATCATCTTCATTGCAGTTCATTAATGAAGGAATAGAAAACGCGCGCGCGTGTTGTGTGCAGTTATAAAGCACGCGGGATTGTCAGAACACGAGAGAAGTGTTAAGAGAAGCACGACGCGAAGCGGAGTGCTTCCCAATACTTCTCGAGTGTTCTGACAATCCCCAAGTGCTTTATAACTGCATACAGCACAGAAAGCAAGTTTTCTATTTCTTTTATAAAATACAAATTGATCAACATGCAAACGCGCGTGCTGTGTGCTCTCATAAAGCACGCGCCTCAACCAATCAAAATATGTGATTTCTAATAGTTATTTTATAATATCAATCATAAATCGCTGTTGTCATCAACTTCATTATCACCAACAACCAAGCCGTCAGTTGCACCATTATCATCATCATTATCATCACCATAGTCATTATCAAAACCATCATCATCATCATCATCATTTCATTTCATTAATATCAATCATAAATCGCTGTTGTCATCAACATCATTATCACCAACAACCAAGCCGTCAGTTTCACCATTATCATCATCATTATCATCACCATAGTCATCATCAAAACCATCATCCTCATCCTCATTGCAGTTCATTAATATCAATCATAAATCGCTGTTGTCATCAACATTATTATCACCAACAACCAAGCCGTCAGTTTTACCATTATCATCATCATTATCATCACCATAGTCATCATCAAAACCATCATCATCATCTTCATTGCAGTTCATTAATATCAATCATAAATCGCTGTTGTCATCAACATCATTATCACCAACAACCAAGCCGTCAGTTTCACCATTATCATCATCATTATCGTCAATATAATAATCATCACCATCACCATAGTCATCATCACCATTATCAAAACTGTCATTATCATCATCATCATCATCACAACCTCCATAGTCATTATCACCACCACCATCATCATCATCTCCCCCCCCCCCTCACCAACCCCCCCCCCCCAACCATCATCATACATCACTGCCCTGTTATTATTATCATTGTGCTCGTTGTAATCGTTATTATTATCATCATCGTGTTTTTCTATAATCAATATCATCATCATCATAATCCCCACCACCACCACCATCATCATCAACATCATCATACACCACTGCCCTGTTATTATTATCATTGTGCTCGTTGTAATCGTTATTATTATCATCATCGTGTTTTTCTATAATCAATATCATCATCATCATAATCCCCACCACCACCACCATCATCATCAACATTATCATACACCACTGCCCTGTTATTATTATCATTGTGCTTGTTGTAATCGTTATTATTATCATCATCGTGTTTTTCTATAATCAATATCATCATCATCATAATCCCCACCACCACCACCACCATCAACATCATCATACACCACTGCCCTGTTATTATTATCATTGTGCTTGTTGTAATCGTTATTATTATCATCATCGTGTTTTTCTATAATCAATATCATAATCGTCAGGCAATTGATTTAATTGCTTTCTTCAAGGTTAATCTTCAAGCACCGTGTTATTACAAACGCCAAACTTGGACGAAACGTTGTGTTTGACATGGGAAAATTCAAGGTATGTGTGATGTCTTCCTTTGCTCTTTTCACACAAGAGGACAGATAAATCGTCTATGAATTCGTTCGTCTAATCTAATGAGAATTCAACAAAATCACACTTTCCGTTTCAATAGTCCCCTTCACAGTTCCCTGCGCCATCTTGAAAGGTAGCCGGGCCTTTGCATCGAAGCGAGACAAACGTTGAGCTTGCAAAGATAGAGACACGTGAATAATTGTCCTGCAAGGTGTTAAAAGGTCTCTATCATTGCAAGCTCAACGTTTGTCTCGCTTCGATGTATGAATAATTGTCCCGCAAGGTGTTAAAAGGTCTCTATCATTGCAAGCTCAACGTTTGTCTCGCTTTGATGTATGAATAATTGTCCCGCAAGGTGATAAAAGGTCTCTATCATTGCAAGCTCAACGTTCGCCTCCCTTCGATGCAAAGGCAAGGCTACCTTTCAAGATGGCGCAGGGGACTGTAAAGGAAACTATTGTGTTGTGTTGTTCCCATTTTCACACCACACGACTTATCCGTCATAAGACGATTTATCCGTCTTCAAGAGTATAAGAGTCTGTATATTGTATTTCAGAATGAAAGCGATGATGTGATTTCAACAATGTGGAGACATGTCGCGCTCAACTCCAAAGATCCACTCGACCAGCTGTCTGCTTATCAAAATGCTATTGAAGTACTTGAGGTACGTAATGATTACAGTAAACACCCTCAGTTAAGAACCTAGTGGATTAAGAACCTCTTGGCAGAAATTTGCCATTTAAATACCCCTTAATATAAGAACCTGTTTAGCCAAACAGGATCAAGCAGGTTCTTATATGTGGGTTACAGCCAAATTACAGGATAAACAACCCAGAAGTTACTTGACACAGTTTATTGGGAAAATTAATAATATAATATACTGTCGTGAATTATAAGTTGATTGTTTATTTGCTTGTTTAAAGTCACAGTTATATGTAACTGTTAGTCCAAAACGGGCTTATTTATTATTCTTATAATAAGAAATAATAACATATCCCCTTTATAACAATTAAGAACCTAATTAAGAACCTGTTTTGCCTAAATTACCAACAACTACCCCTTTATACAAGAACCTTTTTTGCCAGACTTTTTTGCCAGACTAAAAAATAAAGGTTCTTAACGGGTGTTCACTGTATTCTAAACAGGGGCGGATCTAGGGGGTGTCCCTAGTGGCACCGGACACCCCCCTAGCGCCGCGATTACCCCTATTTTATTTAAGACATTTAGAGACCGGACACCCTCTGACACCACAAGAACCCTTCATTTGCAAATAGGACACCCTACTGACGAATTTCTGGATCCGCCCCTGCTAATTCATTTATAGACTCACGGAGATTTCACAGGGAATTCACAGCGATTTCATAGGGTTTTCATACGGATTTCTTAGGGTGCTTATATGGTTTTCATAGGATAGGTAATGATATAATGAAATTTGTATCACCGTAAAAAATGTTGACTTAACTTTACTGACGTTTTGAGCTTTAGCCCTTCGTCGGAGTAAACAATTTAGACTAAGAGAGATACTGAGTATAAATAAGAAGCGAGAAAAATGATGAACCAATCAAAAAGCGAAAGAAAATGTAGGAGGAGTTAAAGAACAATGGAAAAATTAATTGAAAGCGAATCGTTCATTCATGCCGAAAGGTTGCTGCGTACCTAAGGAATAAATTAGTCGCATTTCTTTAGATTTATGGTTATTGTTAGTTCCAGTAATAAGACATAAACCGAAAGCTGTCATGTGATTAATGTTATGATTAGCAGAATTGGCCATGTTCTAAATGACAAGGGGCAAGGAGGGGACTGGGTACTAGTTTCTAGATTTAATGCAATTAAGAAATATAGCCCATAGCATGAAAGAGCACATCAAAATATACAATATTACAGAATTACATTATATTCTGTTGAATAATGACCAAGTAACAGCCTTTCAAATATGTGAAAAATTATAAAGAAATGTATAGTTTGGAGGGACAGCTGTCCCTCCAAACCCATACATTCCTTTGTAATCTTATGGATGTTTGAGAGACTATTGCAATGGAAATATACAACCAAATAGCATCAAAATTTGTGATATGGTATATGTTGATGTGCTTTTTCATGTTATGTAGTTTATTTATTAATTGCATTAATTCTAGAAACTAGTACCCAGTCCCCTCCTAGCCCATCCTCGTTTAGAACATGGCCAATTAGGAATTAGCAGAGATTTGATAGAGTGTTCATAAAAGGAAAAAAATGAACTATTATTTAGCGTCGGTAGTTCCTACATCTAACACTTATCTATACCAGGAAGCCGATGGTGCAATAAACTATTATTATTTTTTCATCTTGTTAATAGAATCCTGAAAGCGATTGGCAGAAGGTAGACTACTTGGTTGAGTTTGGTGAGTGGTTGTTCGTTAACGAGTATCCAGGAACAGATGCCATGGATCAAGTATGTATATATACCTACCTAAGTAACGATTATTAAATCAATGTAATATCCATTTTGAACTAGTTTTTCCTTCTAGAGCTATATAAAGGCCCATTTACACTAGCAATTTTTTCGCGCGACAAGAGCTGCGATTTCAATGGCGATTTTATCGCAGCCTTGTCGCCGCAATTTCGAATTCGCTCGAATCTAGGAGACAAAAAGTCGCAGCAAATTGCACTAAATTTCGAGCATGTTCAAAGTAGCGTTGACAAGTCGCAGCTCTTTTCGCGCGACAAAATTGCTAGTGTAAACGGGCCTTAATGAATTGGGGTTGAAGCACGCAGTTTCAATATCAGAATCGAGAGCGTATTGTACTAAAGTACCCTCAAACTCGTCTTGTGTTTTGAAAAAACCATTTAATCGCAGTAAAACATCTTGCGTTTCTTCCCACACATTCACACTCACTCGCCTCTATAAAACGTGCAACGAACGAATAACAACAAAACTGTCCCTTAGGGGTGGAGGGTGCGTAATTCCTTACAAGTATTAATAATAACAATTTTGTACTTATTTGGCGCAAATTAACATGGGTATATGATCAAGTATAACAATATAACAATATAAAATAACAATATAACAAGCTATTCGAGTGTGTAAATATTTGAATTAGTTGCATGGTATTTAAGCGGTGCCCGATTAGATTTGTACAAAGCTAGAGTGAGAGGCACATTAATAATAGTAATAAATTACCACTTAATCATGAAATAGGGCAATTGCTTATATTATTTATTATTCCAGTTTCTTTGGGCAGCTGATATCTTACTCAACAAGTCTGCGCCTCAGCAATCTCCTTTTCCAGGTATGGTTGCTTGTCCTGCCTTCACCGTACACCCTATGCAAAAAGGCAATTCCTTTTAAGCAGTATTAGAAGACACCACATCGAAATTAGTGATATTCCCAAATTTCAATATAGTAACATAAACTGATCAAAAGTAACAGCTTTTTGAATTTACAAAGATTTTGCTTAAAATTTGCACTTGGGCCTTTCTTTCTGGAGTGATTCAATATATGACAACAGAACTCTACAAAATTACTAATTTAGACATGCTCTTTCTCGCAAGGGAAAAATATTATTGAAATATTTTATTGTTCATGGTGTTTCGTGTTGCTCGTTCCCAGTCCCTTGCTCTTTTTGCATAGGGCGTATAGCTTACATTGTACATGTAACCCAATATTCCCCTTCACAGTTCCCAGCGCCATCTTTAAAGGAAGCCGGGCCTTTGCATCGAAGAGAGACGAACGTTGAGCTTGCAATGATAGAGACACGTGAATAATTGTCCCGCAATGTGTTAAAAGTTCTCTATCATTGCAAGCTCAACGTTCGTCTCGATCCCATTCAGAGGCTCGGCTACCTTTCAAGATGGCGCAGGAAACTATGAAGGTTACTATTGCATATCAACTAGCAATTATCTGGCAACCATTGAACGATCCTAACATTATAATTAAACGAAAAAACAAACAAACAATGAAGCAACAAACAAACAGACAGACAAACAAACAAACAAACAGACAAATAAACGAACTAAAACAATGAACAATGAACCAAACAAACAAATAAATAAACAGGCAAACAAATAAATAAACAAACACGTACAAAAGTAAAAAAAAAATTAATTCATATACCAATGAATCATTTTAATCATCATCATAATCATCACTATCGTCGTCGTCGCCAACATCATCACAATCACCATCATCATCACCGTCATCATCATCACAACCATCATCATCACCATCACCACCATCATCATCAGCATCATCATCATCATCATCATCATCACAATCACCATCATCATCATCATCATCATCACCAACATCGTCGTCGCCATCATCACAGTCATCACAGCCATTATCACCATCATCATCATCATCATCAATACCACCATCATCATCATCATCATCATCATCACCAACATCGTCGTCGCCATCATCACAGTCATCACAGCCATTATCATCATCATCATCATCATCATCATCATCAACACCACCATCATCATCATCATCACCACGTCGTCATAAAAAAAAAAAAATCAAATGTGCGTACCTTCATCGTAGATACGGACAACACCAGTGTGTCTAGTATAGATACATCAAAGTATGTCCCTCGTGAGCGTCAATCAGTTATCGGTCAACGCCCATCCGAGGTGAGCATAAAGACAGAAGAGATCACAGACGTACGGCAGCTAGAGACACTCTGCCGTATCCATGTCATGTTGGCACAGGTAGCTGGTCGGTCCTCGCCTTATTTTGTCGACTATGTCTTGCTGGCTTATGGATTTGTGCAGAGGATCTTACAGGTATGAAATATCTTGTTGTTGGTCTTTAATATTGTCATCGCCGGTTGTGTCATTTCATCATCATCAACAGATCATCATTGTCATCATCATAATCACTAACATCATTACTATTCAGCAACAGTATCAACGTCATCATCATCATCATCTCAATCATCATCACCATCATCTTCGCCAAATCATCATCATCATCATCGTCACCATCATCGCAATAATATTAATCATAATCATCATCTTTGCCAAATCATCATCATCACCATCATCGTAATAATAATAATAATAATCATCATCATCATCATCACCGTCATCATCACCATCATCTCAATAATAATAATCATCATCACCATCATCTTCGCCGAATCATCATCATCATCGTCACCATCATCGTAATAATAATAATCATCATCACTGTCATCATCATCATCATCCCCATAATATTAATTTTCACCGTCATAATCACCTTCATTATCATCATCATCATCACCATCATCTCAATAATAATAATAATAATAATCACCATCATCATCATCATCACCATTATCATCATCATCATAACCGCCATCATCATCATATTTTATGGATTCTGTGTTTTTTCGTTTTACTATTTTACTATTACAGTTCATTACTACTATTGCATCTGCTTCAATTAACTATTGTTAAATAAAATTGTAAAAATATGTAGTGAATAAAGATGAATTGAATTAACTATTTAATATCTCCTAGATCTCTGTTCATTCTGCTGAGAAAATGATTCGCGATGGAGGCAAACCAGGCGAACGAGCTCCATCAAAGCGAGGCAAAGACAAGCCCAAAGAAGTATGATTAGATGAAATGAAACATTTCAATATTTTTGAATTGAGTATTTGTTTTTCTGACCATGATTATGGGGTTTTTTTTTCAAAGTCACAAACCAAGCCAGAAAAGCCAGGATCGAAATCTTCATTGCCATCATCTATGGAAAGCTGGTCAACCTTTGAACTACCTGAAAAGGTACAGCTGGGCCTGTTATTATCTTGATCTTGATAATGATGATGATGATGATGGTCGTGGTGATGATGGTGATGGTTGTGATGATGATGGTGGTGGTGATTATGATGGTGGTGGTGATGATGGTGATGATGATGGTTGCGATGATGATGGTGGTGGTGATGATGGTGATGATGATGGTTGTGATGATGATGGTGGTGGTGATGATGGTGATGATGATGGTTGTGATGATGATGGTGATTGTGATGATGATGGTGGTGATGCTGATGATAATGCTGATGATGATGATGATGATGATGATGATGATGATAATGATGATGATAATGATTATGGCGACAAGGATGATGGTGATGCATAGTGATGATGATAGTCATAATTTATATGTTATGGTGATACATGATGATAAAAATAAAGATTAACGTGGTGGCGATAAAGATGATAATGCGACTACGGGTAAACAATAGTAATGATAGTGATGATTTGGTCACGTAAATGCTGCAACCTGTATGTATTTTTATTGTATTTATGTGTTGGTGTTGTGTTACAGCTGCAAGACTATTTCAAGTGTGATATCACAGGAACAATGATCAGTAAAACCACAATACAAAAACCTGTAAGTAACACAGTACATTAATTGATTGACTCATTCATTTGTTCATTCGTGTATTCATTCATCCATTTGTTCATTCATCCATTCATGCATTAACATTACATTCAATGAATATTCATCCATTTGTTCATTCATTCATCCATTCGTTCGTTTGTTCATTCATGAATTCATTCATCCATTTGTTCATTCATTCATGCATTCATCCATTCGTTCGTTCATTCATGCATTCATTTATCAATTTCTTCATTCATTCATGCATTAATCCATTCGTTCGTTTGTTCATTCATCCATTTGTTCATTCATTCATGCATTAATCCATTCGTTCGTTTGTTCATTCATGCATTCATTCATCCATTTGTTCATTCATTCATGCATTAATCCATTCGTTCGTTTGTTCATTCATGCATTCATTCATTTGTTCATTCATTCATGCATTAATCCATTCGTTTGTTCATTCATGCATTCATTCATCCATTTGTTCATTCATTCATGCATTCATTCATCCATTCGTTCGTTTGTTTATTTATGCATCCATCCATCCATCTATCCATCCATCCATCTATCCATCCATCCATCTATCCATCCATCCATCTATCCATTCATTCATCCATCCATCTATCTATCCATCCATCCATCCATCCATCCATCCATCCATCCATCTATCCATCCATCCATCCAACCATCCATCTATCCATTCATTCATCCATCCATCCATCCATCTATCCATTCATTCATCCATCCATCCATCCATCCATCTATCCATTCATTCATCCATCCATCCATCCATCCATCCATCCATCCATCCATCCATCCATCTATCCATTCATTCATCCATCCATCTATCCATCCATCTATCCATCCATCCATCTATCCATCCATCCATCTATCCATTCATTCATCCATCCATCCACCCATCTATCCATCCATTCATCATCTATCCATTCATCCATCCATCCATCCATCCATCTATCCATTCATTCTTTGAAAACCGTCAGTCGGGCTTTAGACCACTCCATTCTACATTAACAGCTCTTTTAGAGTTAACAAACGAATGGTGCTTTAACATAGATAGGAAAATGGTTAACGGTGTCATATTTTTAGATCTGAAAAAAGCATTTGACACCGTTGACCATACAATACTATTAACTAAATTGGAATATTTCGGGTTTGAATCCGCCGTCAGACAATGGTTCACATCGTACATAACTGGCAGATCACAACTGTGCATTGTCAATGGAGTCCTTTCAGATTCTCGCCCAATCACACATGGGATCCCGCAAGGGACAATTTTGGGACCTATTCTATTCCTTCTTTATATTAACGACCTACCGAACTGTCTCGACTACAGTACGGTCAGGCTATATGCTGATGATAGCACTCTAACATTTTCTGACTGCGGATTATCAGACCTTAACAAACAAATGGACCTTGATTTGAAAAAAGTAGCCATTTGGCTCGACGCAAATAAATTGACATTAAACGCCGTCAAGTCCGAATTCATGGTCATAGGCTCTAGACAAAGGATTGCTACACTAGATCAAACAGATTTTAGTTTAGCCGTGGATGGTACAGCACTCAAACGATCCCACGATACCAAATGTCTAGGTGTCTATGTTGATGAAAACTTGACATGGCGACCACACATAGAATATATAAAAAAGAAAATTGCAAGTAGTTTATCAATGCTAAAGAAAATCAAACTGGTCCTAGACAAACCATACTTAAACAAAATATATCAGACAGTAATCGAACCATACTTTGATTACTGCTGCCTGGTCTGGGACAGCATAGATGAAACTTTAGCAAACAAACTACAAAAATTACAAAATCGAGCTGCACGTATAATAACAAGAGCACCTTATCGTACAGTGCACACAAGCAAAATTTTCCAATATCTAAATTGGATTCCACTAAATGAAAAACGACTGCAACAAAAAGCAATTATGATGTTTAAGATCGTAAATGGTTTAGCCCCTCCTTATCTAACCGATATGTTTCCACGACAAATCTGCAAAAATTCATACGATTTGCGGCGTTCTTCAAATGATCTAAAAATTCCAAAAGCTAGAACAAATTACTATAGAAACAGCTTTGCTTTTACTGGCGCAAAGCTTTGGAATTCCCTACCAGAATCACTTAAAGAAGAACGTTCGCTTAACATCTTTAAAAAGCAGATCAAGTCATATAAATGGTGCATTGACAACAGTTGATAAAGTTGTAAATATATTTTAGCTTTAAACATAGATAACATAATTCGCTTGTATTATAAATTAGTAATTTTAGTTTAATTTTAACTACATGTACGGCCTCTAGGTAGACCAATTTAAGTATTTGTATTTAGCTTATATTGATAGAGTTACCGTGATTAAATAAAGGTCTTTATTATTATTATTATTATTATTTATTCATCCATCCATCCATCCATCTATCCATCCATTCATCCATCTATCCATTCATTCATCCATCTATCCATCCATCTATCTATCCATTCATTCATCATCTATTCATATTTCAGATGCTAACTATCCATTACCTCGATGTGCTATTGACTGACTTATGTGATCTGGGCTACCATCATCTTGGGCTTCCTGTGGTAGCCATGGCGCAGATCACAGCTGACCTTATACTGGACCACGAACATTTAAAAAGACTTGTTCACCTCAAGTAAGTTTTAACAATCACATTGCACATGTGCTGTCTGTCTGTCAAATCTACAGGCGATTTTGCGCGCGCACTTTAGGTTAGTATAAGCCAATCAGAAGCATTTCTGTCGCATCGCCAACAGTTCCAAGATGGCGTCTTTCGAGAGAGTTGTTTCCCGTGTTAACCCTCGATAAATATATCCTTAAAATAACTTTACATTAAAACATTCTATGTTACTTGGACAATAAAAGTTCACTGCTGCTCTATCAGGGATAAAAAAGAATAAGAAAAAAACGCAAATGCCTAAAAGTAACCGAAATTGTTTTGTCTCGACTCGAGGCACCATTTTGGAACTATTCGTTTTGACGAACAATCCTTTGCGCGCTTCGAAGCGACACATGAAACCCGTATTTTGTTTTGCTCTGCTATAGATGAATGTTACGATGTTGAGATTCATGTGGTATGATGTCATTTTGGAGTATCGTGTAAGGAGATGTTAATATGGAAGCGATAGCAATATGTTTAAGTTTTTGAAGCCGTTCAATAGACTCCCAGATCGCGTGTTTTATCAGATCCAAACCATTCGGCTACGCCTCGTAGTTTTAAATGTTTAATGTTTTTTTTTTTTTTGTAAAAAAATCAAGAACTTATGAACGTTTTTTAGAGAAAATCCAGGTTAAATTCTATGTAAATTAGGGTGACATTTAATCAGATTTTATAAAAATCCTTCACTGTTGTCAATGATTTCTTTTGTAAAACGCTCAAGAATTAATTTTTGATATAACTTTATGTCCGTTCTTTTTCCCCCTTCTAGAATGATGGAGCTTTGCCAGCAGCTTAATCTTCTGTCTGGTGCATCCCTCCACGAAAAAGCCGCAGGATCTGTATTCCTGACAGAACAAGACCAAGCACAGTAAGTAGAGATACGGGGCAGATTTCGTATGACTGTGAAAGGTGCCGTGTGCGTGCCTTGCTGCGGCCGTGATAATTCATCTCAATCAGCACAAATCCAACACCAAAACGTTTTCCAAACAATAAATAGGAACTAGCGAGTAAACTAGTATAGGCTGCATCGGTGTTTGATATAAATGATAGGTAATAGAATGAAATTTGTAACACCGTAAAAAAAGTTTCTTACTTACTTACTTACTTACTTACTTACTTACTTACGTAATTACTTACTTACTTCTTACTTACGTCCTTTAACTCCGACGAAGGGCTAAAGCTCGAAACGTCAGTAAAGTGAAGTCAACATTTTTTACGGTGTTACAAATTTCATTCTATTACCTATTACTTACGTAATTGCTTACTTACTTACTTACTTATTTACTTACTTATTTACTTACTTACTTACTTACTAACTTACTTACTTACTTACTTACTTACTTACTTACTTACTTACTTACTTACTTACTTAGATCCCGCGAAGAAATCGAGAAATGGACAGAAAAGCAGAGACAGGTCACTTTCGAAGAAGAGCGGTCTCGAAAATCCAAAAGCGTTCTCTTTGAAAACAAGATCAGTAACCTTGACAACAAGTCACGTGCGTCGGATCGATCACGTGGTCTGACGTCTGGAAGTGATAAGCCGCGTGGGCCTGGGTCGGCCGGTAGTCCAATCAGACAAGAGCCTTTGAGCAAGTTTAAATGGGTCATCAGTGGTGTAATGAATCGAGAGATATGGACCGCTGAAGCTGAGATACTTATTAGACAGGTAGTGTTTGTTTCTTATGACGGCCTACAAACTGCTTTATCAAATCGATTGAATGGATGAACAAACGTGTGTGTGACTGAGTAAATGGATCAAGGCATGAATTGATGAATGAATAAATGAATGAGAAAAATAAAATGCGCATTGAGACTTATATGAAATGCGTTATATAAGCATTACGTTACGTTATATTACATAACGTTGCATTGCGTTACATTGTATTACAAAACATTACATTACATTATATTACATTACGAATCATTACATTACATTGAATGGGTTACGTTACATTACATTGCGTTACATTACATCACATGAAATTACTTAAAATCACGTTAGTAAATTACATTATATTATGAAAGAATGGACGAATGAATGAATGAATCGATTAATGATTGAATAAATGGACGAATCAATGTACACGAATACAAAATAGTAAAGGATAAATGAATTTAAAGTGTCAACATTGTTAACATTAGTGCTGATATGTTTCTGATATTATTTTGCAGGGTCATTACCAGATAGCTCGCCAATTGCTCTATGAAGCAAACATTTCTGCAAGGGTATGTTTGCTTTGTTTACTGAAAGGATTTAAAAACACTGCTATGAAACGGAGAGAAGGGTGGTTTTGGATTTTTTTTCTAAAACAATGTAATTTAACTCTGATTTGTGTGATTAACTTTATTTAGCCTCCTTCTCCTTCTCCTTCTCCTTCTCCTTCTCCTTCTCCTTCTCCTTCTCCTTCTCCTTCTCCTTCTCCTTCTCCTTCTCCTTCTCCTTCTCCTTCTCCTTCTCCTTCTCCTTCTCCTTCTCCTTCTCCTTCTCCTTCTCCTTCTCCTTCTCCTTCTCCTTCTCCTTCTCCTTCTCCTTCTCCTTCTCCTTCTCCTTCTCCTTCTCCTTCTCCTTCTCCTTCTCCTTCTCCTTCTCCTTCTCCTTCTCCTTCTCCTTCTCCTTCTCCTTCTCCTTCTCCTTCTCCTTCTCCTTCTCCTTCTCCTTCTCCTTCTCCTTCTCCTTCTCCTTCTCCTTCTCCTTCTCCTTCTCCTTCTCCTTCTCCTTCTCCTTCTCCTTCTCCTTCTCCTTCTCCTTCTCCTTCTCCTCGAATAGGGGCGTGACAAACTAAGAACTCTGATTTGTAAATATATAGGTGGACGTACTGTAACGCAGTTTGTTATGGTTTTGACAACCAACCATTGTTATTAGAAACAAGAAACTGAAATTAACAAATCTATTGTTAAAGACCGTTAAAATGGTTGGCAAATTAGCATCACAATACCAACACTTGTAAACACAAAGCTCACCTATAGATTTGTAAATGTATTGCCCAAGTAATATTTGTACACATTGGCGTGACAATCTAGGAACTCTGATTTGTAAATGTATTGTCAAGTATTATTTGTACACATTGGCGTGACAATCTAAGAACTCTGATTTGTAAATGTATTGCCAAGTAATATATGTACACATTGTTTATTGTTGTGCAGGCATTTGATGACCATCGCACCCTTTCGTTGATATTAGTCCAGCTGGCTATTCTTGGACTGGCTGAATCGAACTGGGGACAAGCCATATCACTGCTCCTCGAAGCACAGGTTAGATATGATGGTGATCTTTACTATCATCATCATCATCATCATCTTCGTCAAAATAATTATCGTCAGCATCATTATCATCATCGTCATCATCATAATCATAATCATCATCTTTTGTTGTCACCATCATCCTCATCATCATCATCATCATCATCATTATCGTCCCCATCATTATTATCACCATCATCATCATCATCATCATCATCGTAATTATTGTCACCATCATCGTCATCATCATTATCGTCCCCATCATCATCATCGTCATCATCATCGTCCCCATCATTATTGTCATCATCATCATCATCATTCATTTGTCAAAACAATGATCGCCACCACCACCATCATCATCATCAGCAGCATCATCATCGTCCCCATCATTATTAACACCATCATCATCATCTTCGTCAAAATAATTATCATCATCATCATCATCACTAGCAGCATCACTATCGTCCCCATCATTATTGTCATCATTATCATCATCATTCATTTGTCAAAACAATGATCGCCACCACCACCATCATCATCATCAGCAGCATCATCATCGTCCCCATCATTATTAACACCATCATCATCATCTTCGTCAAAATAATTATCATCATCATCATCATCACTAGCAGCATCACTATCGTCCCCATCATTATTGTCATCATTATCATCATCATTCATTTGTCAAAACAATGATCGCCACCACCACCATCATCATCATCAGCAGCATCATCATCGTCCCCATCATTATTAACACCATCATCATCATCTTCGTCAAAATAATTATCATCATCATCATCATCACTAGCAGCATCACTATCGTCCCCATCATTATTGTCATCATTATCATCATCATTCATTTGTCAAAACAATGATCGCCACCACCACTATCATCATCATCAGCAGCATCATCATCGTCCCCATCATTATTAACACCATCATCATCATCTTCGTCAAAATAATTATCATCATCATCATCATCATCACTAGCAGCATCACTATCGTCTCCATGATCACCACCATCATCGTCATCCTAATCATTTAATGTCTACTTTGTTAACATGAATAGAAACTGCGTGGCAGCCAAACATTTTGGCTTGATACAACTCTCCTAATGGTTGAAGCCTGCCTTCGTAAGAACGACAAACATTCCTTGAATGCAAACAAACCCGCAGAAGAGGGGATCGGAAAGGTATGTCATGTAATGGAACAAAATAACTTTTTCAGGTTCTATAAAATATAATTTTGTCTTCTATAGGCCCGTTGCATAATATCTGAAGCCAAGTCACTATTTCAAACACTGTCAGAGGAAAACCCCAACAAAGCCAACACAGCTGACTACATCGAAGCTGTCCTTGAAGCGAGGTATCCCTTAATGGTTGTTTAATTTTACGCTTGTTTAGCTACAATCTTGGACAAAAATCTTGACCAAATAGAGAAGTTTCACATAAGAGTCCTGAAGAAATCACATAATCCCATCAGCTTTGCTCAAGTTTTCAATCCCATTCCCATTTTCTATTGTTCTTTTATTTGAAAATCCCAGTCCCAGTGCATGCAATCCCATTTTCCCAGTCAAAAATAAGGCCAATCCCACCTCCCATTTTACCCCTTCAGGACCCTCACATAAACCGGTTCTTGTATGCTAATGTGTTTCTTATATGCTAATGAGGTCGTTGACAAGAAATATAACGCATACGTTGTTACAATAGAAAGTGTGTACTTCATTTCTAATTTCTTATTAAACAAAAGTAACAACATAATCTTTATTTAAGCAAGCAATGCATTCTGTGCTTATTTCTTAACTTATTTATTGATTTTCTAAGAACGACTGTAATTTTGTTTCTATTGTAACTGCATCATATGCGCGTGAATTTGTTATTTTTCTTGTCAACGACCTCATTAGCATATAAGAAACAAATTAGCATACAAGAACCGGCTTATCTGAAACTACTATAATATGAATTTTGAGTAAAAACTGCACTAAAACGTATTTTGGTTTATAAAATCCTATAATTATGTATAATATAATAATAATGTAAGCATAATGTTTTTATCTCTTTCTAGACTTGGTAATCTCCTGTCTGGTTATTTTATAAACGATAGTCGACATGGAAAGCTTGATGAGGAAACCGTCAAGAAATGCCAAGCTGCTTCGCAGGTACCATCCTCAGTGAAAGGCCTACACTTACACTAATATATACTAACTACTAACAGCTAACTACAATGTGTAAAGCGCATTTGAATATATACACATAGAAAGTGCGCTATATAAATACATTATCATTATTATTATCATTATCATTATCATTATTACCTTGCATGTTAACAGGCAAAGTAGATAACACCTTACTTAATAATAATAATGGCTAATTCTTATATAGCGCATTTCCAGAACTGCTCAATGCGCTTACTCAACGTTGAAAGTATATCAAGGCGCATTTAGCTGCTACCATACAACCCATGTCTGAACACGGATAAGCGCCGCACTTTAACGCTATAATGTTATTCTAGAATAGCATTGGAAAGATATTTTTTATCAAAAGTTATATTCTTCAGTTCAAAGTAATTATATTTCACTGCTCGCCCATTAAGTTATCTCCCCAATATTCGTAGTTCTGATCAGAGTTAATAGAGGGGACAGTTATCTCCCCTCTATTAACTCTGTTCTGATCAAGAAGGGGACAGTGAGATCAAGAAAAATTGAACTTGACAAGTGCCGCGGCGCTTATTCGAGCAAATACGGTAGTTTCAATGCGTGTATTTTGTGTTTTAGTATCTGAGCGGTGCGAGCGAGAAGTTGATACAGCTAGGATACCATAGAGAGGCTTTCAAAGTCATGATGAAGGAAGCAGCCATTCAACAAATGTTTGCTGATGGTGCTGAAGATACCCAAGAACGACATCGATATCTGATGAAGGTTGGCATTGGAGTTGTAACAATACAATAATTGATGGTGGTGGTGGTAGTGTTGGTGGTGCATGGTGGTGGTGGTGGTAGTGGTAGTGGAAATGGTAACGGTGATGATATTAGGATGATAGTGGTGATGATGGTGGTGGTGGTGGTAGTGGTGTTAATGGTGATGGTGGTAGTGGTAGTGGAAATGGTAACGGTGATGATATTAGGATGATAGTGGTGATGATGGTGGTGGTGGTGGTAGTGGTGATGATGGTGGTGGTGGTGGTAGTGGTGTTAATGGTGGTGGTGGTGGTGGTGGTAGTGGAAATGGTAACGGTGATGATTTTAGGATGATAGTGGTGATGGTGGTGGTGGTGTTGTTGTTGTTATTATTGTTGTTGGTGGTGGTGGTGGTAATGGTGGAAATGGTTACGGTAATGATTTTAGGATGATGATAGTGATGATGGTTATGGTGGTGATGATGGTGATGGTGATGATAGTGATAGTGATTGTGATGATGAGAATATTAATAATGATGGTGATGATAATAGTAATGATGATGATGATGATGACAATAATGATGGTGATGGTAATAATAATGATGATGATAATGATGGTGATGATAATAATAATGATAATGATGGTGATGATAGTAATAATGATGATGGTGATGATAGTAAGAATAATGATGGTGATAATAATAGTAATGATGATGATGACAATGATGGTGATGGTAATAATAATAATGATGATGATAATGATGGTGATGATAATAATAATGATGATGGTGATGATAGTAATAACGATGATGGTGATGATAGTAATAATAATGATGATGATGATGACAATAATGATGGTGATGGTAATAATAATGATAATGATGGTGATGATAATAATAATGATGATGGTGATGATAGTAATAACGATGATGGTGATGATAGTAATAATAATGATAATGATAGTAATAATGATGATGGTGATGATAATACTAATGATGATGGTGATGATAGTAATAATGATAATGATGGTGATGATAGTAATAATGATGATGGTGATGATAGTAATAATGATAATTATGATGATAGTAATAATAATAATAATAATGATAATGATAGTAATAATGATGATGGTGATGATAATACTAATGATGATGGTGATGATAATACTAATGATGATGGTGATGATAGTAATAATAATGATGATGATGATAGTAATAATGATAATGATGATGATGATAGTAATAATGATAATGATGGTGATGATAGTAATAATAATGATGATGATGATAGTAATAATGATAATGATGGTGATGATAGTAATAATGATGATGGTGATGATAGTAATAATGATAATTATGATGATAGTAATAATAATAATGATAATGATAGTAATAATGATGATGGTGATGATAATACTAATGATGATGGTGATGATAGTAATAATAATGATGGTGATGATAGTGATGATGATGGTGATGATAGTAATAATGATGATGGTTATGATAGTAATGATGATGATGATGATAATGATGGTGATGATAGTAATGATGATAATGATGTTGATGATAGTAGTAATGATGATGGTGATGATAGTAATAATGATGATGGTGATGATAATAATAATAATGATGATGGTGTTGATAGTAATAATAATAATAATAATAATAATGATAATGATAGTGATAATGATGATGGTGATGATAATCGCATTAAAAAGCTCACCTCTGTTCTTTAGGCGTATGATACTCTAAGAGAAGCAACAAATATTGCTGATGCTGTCATGTCTGATGTACTGTCATCATCGAGTCTTTATCAGGTACGGGAACATCTTAAAGCTACCTGCCCTACAGCTGCAATCGTAGTCATTGCGCCACGTTCGTTACAAATTGTGTTGTTTTTTTTTTGACATTTTTGTATTCAATATTCTTATTTTAATACATCATTATTTACAATTAACGAACACAGTACTACATACTGTATCGTAGTTTTTTTTCTATGTTCACAATTCATAAATGCAGTACTAAGTATTGTAGTTTTTTTTATTATAAGCCAGAATACTCCAGTTTCATGTTATCTAGCACCGCTGTACTATTTGACAAAAGGCGCATTTGCACAGGCTCGATTTGTTGTCAAAATTTTCACAAATTCCAATCAAAGCACGATAAAGTGTTTTCGCTTAACAATAGCAAACCCAGTTGAATTTACTCTGAATTGAGGCTTATCCTTTACAAATGCGCATATTGTCAAATAGTACAGCGGTTCTATAGATAACATGGAACTGGTCCATTAAATTAACAAAATGATGTGCGAGTTTGTTTTCGATCGGTCTCCATTGTCATGAAGATTAGTCGTAACATTGCTGAGTTCTTGCTTATGTATGAACAGCTCACGCGACAAGTCTACTACTGTGATTTTTATTGTTAAATTTGCTTACAGATGCGACAAGTCAGTCTACCAATTCAACGGGAAGCTGTCCAAGTTCGTATCCAGCTTACGAGTTTAATGGTTGATATGTTCTTATGTTACTCACAAGAGATACGTGTCAAGAAACAACACGAGGCTAGAAAAGGAAGTATGGAAAAGGTATTTATTGGGAGCACTTGAGCATTATCTTTGCTATGAATATTTGAAGTGTGGTCCTTCGCTCTTCCTGCCTTACATCTTATACTCCTTTATACTTGCATGTCTTGATTTCCTCATCACTTTTCTCTCTCGACATTTGTTCCTTCCTTCCTTCCTTCCTTCCTTCCTTCCTTCCTTCCTTCCTTCCTTCCTTCCTTCTTTCCTTCCTTCCTTCCTTCCTTCCTTCCTCCCTCCCTCCCTCCCTCCCTCCCTCCTCCTCCCTTTCTTTCTCCCTTCCTTCCTTCCTTTCTTTGTCCCTCCCTCCCTCCTCCCTTTCTTCCTTCCTTCCTTTGTAACCTTCTCTTCTTCTTTTCTTCCTTCCTGTCTTTCTCCCTCCAGTCATCCGTCCAGTCATCACTTTTTTTTGTTGGTTTGTTCCATCCGTTATCCGTTTTCCATTCAATAAACTACTACATTCTATTTCCAGTTGATCGACGATTTTGTGTGCATGGATGCAAATGGAGAGAACAAAGACGACTGGGACAAGACATGCAGGTACGCCCACCTTATAACTTTTTAGAGTACAAGGTACTCCCTAAAATCATATTCATATTATGTTCTTGTAGGTCCCTTGTGATTGATACTAGCAACTAGACCATAACGTCCATCTAAAATCATATTCATATTATGTTCTTGTAGGTCCCTTGTTGTTGATACTATGCTGCATCTGAATGTCGCTAATGGAATGGCTAACGGCATACCGCATCTCAAGGCAAAGGTAGCGTAGTTATATTGCTTTACAGTAAATACCCTCTATACCGGTTAGCGCTGGGACCAAGGAAAATTGTCCGGTGTACCGGGGATTCTGGTTTATTGAGATCTTATTGAAAAATTTGGGACCAAAAGATATGCCCGGTTTAGAAGGAATTCCCTTTTTTGATTGTCCGGTAAAAAAGAGGCGTGTCACTGTACAAGGAAATCCCCCTATACCGGACTACACTGGGACCAAGTAAAATGTACTGTTTAGAAGGGGTTCTGGTTTATTAAGTCTTATTAAGTCTTCCTTTTACTTCGACGAAGGGCTAAAGTTTGAAACGTCAGTAAAGTTAAGTCAACATTTTTTACGGTGTTATAAATTTTATTATAAACAGGTACCCATTTAAATCTGTACTTTCCCATTTAAATCTGTTCTTTCGAAATTGTGTTGATGTGTGCTAAACACACAGATCAACCAATCAGAGTATATTATTTCTGAAGTGAACTTCTCTGATTGGTTGATCTGTGTGTTTAAAAAAAAAAATTCGCATAAGTACAGATTTAAATGGGAAAGTACAGATTTAAATGGGAAAGTACAGATTTAAATGGGAAAGTACAGATTTAAATGGGAACCTGTTTATATTACCTATCGTTTATAACAAACACCGACGCAGCCTATACTAGTTTCCATTCTTAATAATTAGCTTGTGAAAATTATGCCCAGTTTAGAAGGAATTCCCGTTTTTTGAGGGTCCGGTTTAAAGTGGTTACACATCACAATTTTAAAGCCATCAACATTAGATAGGCCTCGCGTTTCTCATTGCTGCGGTCCAGGTTCGAATCCCTGCTCAGACAGGGATCACTTGAGAGTTGAGTTTGTTTGATATGTTGTTGTCTCTTTCCTTAAGGCCCGTTTACATTTGCAATTTTGTCACGCGACAAGAGCTGCGCTTTCAATGGCGATTTTATCGCAGATTTGTCAACGCTACTTTGAACATGCTCGACATTTAGTGCAATTGCCCTATTTCACTATGACGTCACATCAAAACATTCTATTGTTCTAACGCTAAGGATCATGATCGCCAGTGGGGGACAGATTCATAACAACAATACAAGAATACACGATAAAATTGCATTTACAAGATGGATAGGAAAGAAATGACAACAAAATGCCATAAATATGAAAGTATAAACATAGACACATAACATACATAAAAATTAGATAATTTGAAGCTCAATTATCAAAGAGAAAGAAGATTTTATTTGCAATTACCATTGTTTTCGACGATTCTATCCCCCACTAAAACACATCGTGACGTCATGAAATAGGACAATTTGCTGCGACTTTCTGTCTCCTAAATTGGAGCGTATTTGAAATTGCGGCGAAAAAGCTGCGATAAAATCGCCATTGAAATCGCAGCTCTTGTTGCGCGACAATTGCTAGTGTTAACGGGCCTTAACAAGGATTTTTCCCAGTATCATAATTTCTGTTAGTTAAGTTTTTTTCATTTTTGTGCTCGCTCTCCTTTACCACAACGTATTTCTCAGGATCATTTGTGAGTTAAGGTTTTTTTGATAATTTCTTCTCTTCCTTGCTACAAGAGTGTTTCACTATCATGTGTGAGTTTAATAGTTTTATGCTTTTGTGTATAGATAATGTACAACCTTGGTATATGTCTAAGGGCGTTATCAGAGCATACATCACCTGATGCAGAGGAACAGTGGAAAGAAGTCGAACTGGTAATGATCGACCTCAAACTTGATTATATATTTACAGTCCATCCTTCCTTCCTTCCTTCCTTCCTTCCTTCCTTCCTTCCTTCCTTCCTTCCTTCCTTCCTTACTAACTTACTAACTTACTACCTTACTTACTTACTTACTTACTTACTTACTACCTTCCTTCCTTCCCTCTTTCCCTCCCTCCCTCATTCCATCTTTCTTTTCCTTCCTTCCTGTTTTTTCTTCCTTCCTCTTTTTCTTCCTTCCTCTTTTTCTTCCTTCCTCTTTTTCTTCCTTCCTCTTTTTCTTCCTTCCTCTTTTTCTTCCTTCCTCTTTTTCTTCCTTCCTCTTTTTCTTCCTTCCTCTTTTTTCTTCCTTCCTCTTTTTCTTCCTTCCTCTTTTTGTTCCTTCCTCTTTTTCTTCCTTCCTCTTTTTCTTCCTTCCTCTTTTTTGTTCCTTCCTCTTTTTCTTCCTTCCTCTTTTTCTTCCTTCCTCTTTTTTGTTCCTTCCTCTTTTTCTTCCTTCCTCTTTTTTGTTCCTTCCTCTTTTTCTTCCTTCCTCTTTTTCTTCCTTCCTCTTTTTTGTTCCTTCCTCTTTTTCTTCCTTCCTCTTTTTTGTTCCTTCCTCTTTTTGTTCCTTCCTCTTTTTTGTTCCTTCCTCTTTTTCTTCCTTCCTCTTTTTCTTCCTTCCTCTTTTTCTTCCTTCCTCTTTTTCTTCCTTCCTCTTTTTCTTCCTTCCTCTTTTTTCTTCCTTCCTCTTTTTTCTTCCTTCCTCTTTTTTCTAACTTCCTCCTTTTCTTACTTCCCTTCCTTCCTTCCTTCCTTTTTTTTCTTCTATACCATCCTTTCTACCTTCCCTTCTCCATATATCAATTCATTTATTTTTCTTTACTTTACTCTTTGTTTATTTTCTGTATAGTGTATTTTGGTTATTTTCTGTATAGTGTATTTTGGTTATTTTCTGTATAGTGTATTTTGTTTATTTTCTGTATAGTGTATTTTGTTTATTTTCTGTATAGTGTATTTTGTTTATTTTCTGTATAGTGTATTTTGTTTATTGGTATGTACGGGAATGTTATACCATACATAATGATGTTGTCTTTGTTACAGGAGCCTAATATCGAAGTTCCAGGCGTCCCAACTAATTTAGAGACCCATCAGGAAAGCCATGATGATAACGAGGACACTGGAGACGAGCCTCAACCTGATGCTAGTGCATCACGTGATTTACTGAAATACACAACACAAGCTTTAAGCCTTAAGGTGGGACTGTTGCTGTGTTGCTGTTGTTGTTGGTGGTGGTGTTGTTTCTGCTGTTGTCGTTGTTGTTGTTACTGCTTCAATAATCCCCTTCACAGTTCCCTGTGCCATCTTGAAAGGTAACCAGGCATTGGGCCTTTGTATCGAAGCGAGACGAACGTTGAGCTTGCAATGATAGAGACACGTGAATTATTATCCCGTGAGGTGTTGAAAGGTCTCTATCATTCCAAGCTCACCTTTCGTCTCGCTTTGATGCAAAGGCCCAATCCTACCTTTCAAGATGGCGCAGGAAAATGTGAAGGGGAGAATTGATGTTTTGTTTGCTGATGTTGCTGTCACGTTGTTGTTGTTGTTGTTCTTACTGTTGGTGCAGCTGCTGTTATTTTCTTGTTGTAAATTTTGATGTTTTTGTTGTTGCTTCATTTGATGATATTGTTCGTATTACTGTAATTTGTTCTTGTGCTCCTTTGTGGTGCAGTTGCTTCTGTATCCATTGTCAAACTAACCACTTAAGAATCAACTCAATAGCCTGGGTTTTTTTTGGTCTATTTTTAGCAAAAGTTTGAAACATCAAGACAGTACTTGGGTCAAGCAGTCGAGTGTTTATCTCAAGCCGTACATATTGGCTTGAAAGCTAGCTTACGGGTATGTTTACCTTTATTTATACACCCATTTCAATAATCATTGTCGCAAACAAAGCCACCGTCCACACTCTAAAGTCTGCAAAGGATGTCGGTATTTCGTCTCTTGTTATCGATTTATTCATAGCATGTAGATATTTTGTCTGCGCATGCGTTTGTTTTGAAGCTAAAATTCCTTTTCACGTCGAATGAAAGAATTTTATGCTGACATGGAACATTTAGTTTGCAATCTCATCTTGCACAACTATGTTCAAGAACCGAATTACTGAGATATCAAATGTTGACCGTCTACTAGTGCGCTGTAGTTAATTATTTCAATCGAACAAACTCCGGATGGAAAAATATCACACGTCAAAGTCTGACAAAAGTGGATAAAAGGACCAGAACTTCGAACTTTCGAATACAAGTTTGGGCGCTAAATGAATCTATTAGGTAAGCATAACAGTATAAGTCATTACCAACACGATACTGTTTGTATTTAATCATATTGGGAGATATTAGACGCCCTCGAACGTCAATAAAACTGCCTTGATTACCTCGAGTGCGTGCGAAATCCTTACAATTCATCTTAGAATTTGTATATCTTAAACATCGTGCCCCAAAAAAACGTTTAAAGAAATTGACATTTCCATGTTTACTTCTCGCAAAACTGAGCTATTTTGGAAGAAACTTGTTGTCCCTGGATATGATTTCAAGCAATGTTTACAACATGGTTTAGGCCCTGTTTCACTGTGATAATTTTGACGAACTTCAACAACCTGTATTTTATAATCTAAAAGATTTAACTAGAATGTAATTATATATTTCGATATTATGGGAGCCATTAAGCTTTTTGCCTATAAAGCCAACTTTAATTCTTAATTCAAGAATAAAAAATAGTTCGCTAAAATTTGCATGTTGTTTTGAGCGAAAATATGCATAAAACCACGTACACAAAATCGCTTTGGATCACATTGCGGGACCAAAAGTTACTACCTAAAAAGCTTAGTTTTGCAAAATATAAACATATAAAAAGCTATTTCTGAAGTAAATTCGCTGGGGCACGATGTTTAAGATATACAAATTCTAAGATGAATTGTAAGGATTTCGCACGCACTCGAGGTAATCAAGGCAGTTTTATTGACGTTCGAGGGCGTCTAATATCTCCCAATATGATTAAATACAAACAGTATCGTGTTGGTAATGACTTATACTGTTATGCTTACCTAATAGATTAAATTAGCGCCCAAACTTGTATTCGAAAGTTCGAAGTTCTGGTCCTTTTATCCACTTTTGTCAGACTTTGACGTGTGATATTTTTCCATCCGGAGTTTGTTCGATTGAAATAATTAACTACAGCGCACTAGTAGACGGTCAACATTTGATATCTCAGTAATTCGGTTCTTGGACATAGTTGTGCAAGATGAGATTGCAAACTAAATGTTCCATGTCAGCATAAAATTCTTTCATTCGACGTGAAAAGGAATTTTAGCATCAAAACAAACGCATGCGCAGACAAAATCTCTACATGCTTTTATTCATAGCATATTTTGGTTGTACGTGTTTGTGTTATATGAACATAACAAGTTGTTGCAGTGGTAGATGATGAAACAAAAAACGTCTAATAAATCTCAAATTATGTTCATATTACCTATATTGTTTGGTATTTTTGTAGGAGGTGGTTGGTCAAGCTTGCTATCAGATAGTTGAGTGCATTGGTATTCACGACCCTTCGACTGCTGTACAATATCTAGCTCTCTACCAGGTATACTCACATTCAACCTACGACTGATTTTATTTATTTACAATGCTTGTTATCTCATTTGCACTCATCCGTAATAACAGCTGTTATATAATTGCTGTATCTAGAGATATAAATGGTCGGTGAAACAGCAATTGAGTTAGTAATTTTATAAAAAGCACGACAAACTTGAGTTTGTACATGTTTCGGCGAATGCTCTCGCCATCTTCAGTGATCTTTATTATTAATTCAATGTTGTGCTATTTATACCGTTAAGTTAACGAAAATTATTCTTATAGGAAAACTAAACCTTAAGGGTGATGTTGGTATGATAAACTTGCTGATTAAGTGAGGGGCTAACCCACTTAATGTGCATAGCCTCCTTCAATTTGAGTTGGTATTTTGAAGAGGCGGTATCTATTATTCTAAAACAATTTTTGTCACACGCATCTCTGCATTCAAGGGATGCTTGTAGATGTTGATAAATGTGACTGAAGATGGCGAGAGCATTCGCCGAAACATGTACAAACTCAAGTCTGTCGTGCTTTTTATAGAATTGTATCTAGAGACAATTTTTTTATTATTTTGTATGGTTTAGAGCTGCTATATGCCTGAGTGCCTAGAGAAGGTTGCTTTAGAATTACTGTATCTAGAAATTAAATTATTTTTTTATTTTGCATGGTTTAGAGCTGCTATATGTCTCAGTGCCTAGAGAAGGTTGCTTTAGAATTGCTGTATCTAGAGACTAAATTATTTTTTTATTTTGTATGGTTTAGAGCTGCTATATGTCTCAGTGCCTAGAAAAGGTACTGTACAGTTCCCAGGCTGACCCATCGTTGTCAAGACAGGCAGCTCTTTTACGTCAAAGAAAGATCTTATGTGATGTAGAATACCTAACCGACCATTCTTCGTCCATATTGTCTGCTAGTTTAAACCATCTTGGAGAGCACTCCGAGGTATGCATGTGAACACTACATACTTCTAGCAAACCAGTTTTCATTATTAGATAGTGAAGCAGTGATCTCGGGTTTTAAACAAAGACGATTGCTTGTATTTTTTTAAGACGACGTTGATGATGGTAAAGATGATGATAGTGGTTGTGGTGATGATGATGGTGAAGTCGATGATGATGGTGAAGACGATGATGATTGTGGTGATGATGATGGTGAAAACGATGACGATAGTGAAGACGATGATGATTGTGGTGATGATGATGGTGAAGACGTTGATGATGGTAAAGATGATGAAAGGGAAGACGATGATGATTGTGGTGATGATGATGGTGAAGACGTTGATGATGGTAAAGATGATGAAAGTGAAGACGATGATGATTGTGGTGATGATGATGGTGAAGACGTTGATGATGGTAAAGATGATGAAAGGGAAGACGATGATGATTGTGGTGATGATAGTGTAGACGATGATGATTGTGGTGATGATGATGGTGAAGACGATGATGATTGTGGTGATGATAGTGAAGACGATGATGATTGTGGTGATGATAGTGAAGACGATGATGATTGTGGTGATGATGATAGTGAAGACGATGATGATTGTGGTGATGATGATGGTGAAGACGATGATGATTGTGGTGATGATGATAGTGAAGACGATGATGATTGTGGTGATGATGATGGTGAAGACGATGATGATTGTGGTGATGATGATAGTGAAGACGATGATGATTGTGGTGATGATGATGGTGAAGACGATGATGATTGTGGTGATGATGATAGTGAAGACGATGATGATTGTGGTGATGATGATGGTGAAGACGTTGATGATGGTAAAGATGATGAAAGGGAAGACGATGATGATTGTGGTGATGATAGTGAAGACGATGATGATTGTGGTGATGATGATGGTGAAGACGATGATGATTGTGGTGATGATAGTGAAGACGATGATGATTGTGGTGATGATGATGGTGAAGACGATGATGATTGTGGTGATGATGATGGTGAAGACGATGATGATTGTGGTGATGATGATAGTGAAGACGATGATGATTGTGGTGATGATGATGGTGAAGACGATGATGATTGTGGTGATGATGATGGTGAAGACGATGATGATTGTGACGATGATGATAGTGAAGACGATGATGATTGTGGTGATGATGAAAGGGAAGACGATGATGATTGTGGTGATGATAGTGAAGACGATGATGATTGTGGTGATGATGATGGTGAAGACGATGATGATTGTGGTGATGATGATGGTGAAGACGATGATGATTGTGGTGATGATGATGGTGAAGACGATGATGATTGTGGTGATGATGATGGTGAAGACGATGGTGATTGTGGTGATGATGATAGTGAAGACGATGGTGGTTGTGATGATGATGGTGGTGAAGACGATGGTGATTGTGGTGATGATGATAGTGAAGACGATGGTGGTTGTGATGATGATGGTGAAGACGATGATGGTGGTGACGATGATGGTGGTGAAGACGATGATGATGGTGGTGACGATGATGGTGGTGAAGACGATGATGGTGGTGGTGACGATGATGGTGAAGACGATGATGGTGGTGGTGACGATGATGGTGGTGAAGACGATGATGGTGGTGACGATGATGGTGGTG
The DNA here is from genome assembly GCA_949775045.1 of Metridium senile. Taxonomy (NCBI): domain Eukaryota; kingdom Metazoa; phylum Cnidaria; class Anthozoa; order Actiniaria; family Metridiidae; genus Metridium; species Metridium senile. The sequence continues at coordinate 15,174,123 of OX459107.1, forward strand.
AAGACGATGATGGTGGTGACGATGATGGTGGTGAAGACGATGATGGTGGTGGTGACGATGATGGTGAAGACGATGATGGTGGTGACGATGATGGTGGTGAAGACGATGGTGGTGGTGGTGACGATGATGGTGAAGACGATGATGGTGGTGGTGACGATGATGGTGGTGAAGACGATGATGGTGGTGACGATGATGGTGGTGAAGACGATGATGGTGGTGACGATGATGGTGGTGAAGACGATGATGGTGGTGGTGACGATGATGGTGAAGACGATGATGGTGGTGACGATGATGGTGGTGAAGACGATGGTGGTGGTGGTGACGATGATGGTGAAGACGATGATGGTGGTGGTGACGATGATGGTGGTGAAGACGATGATGGTGGTGACGATGATGGTGGTGAAGACGATGATGGTGGTGACGATGATGGTGGTGAAGACGATGATGGTGGTGACGATGATGGTGGTGAAGACGATGATGGTGGTGGTGACGATGATGGTGAAGACGATGATGGTGGTGACGATGATGGTGGTGAAGACGATGATGGTGGTGACGATGATGGTGGTGAAGACGATGATGGTGGTGACGATGATGGTGGTGAAGACGATGATGGTGGTGACGATGATGGTGGTGAAGACGATGATGGTGGTGGTGACGATGATGGTGAAGACGATGATGGTGGTGACGATGATGGTGGTGAAGACGATGGTGGTGGTGGTGACGATGATGGTGAAGACGATGATGGTGGTGGTGACGATGATGGTGGTGAAGACGATGATGGTGGTGACGATGATGGTGGTGAAGACGATGATGGTGGTGGTGACGATGCTGGTGAAGACGATGATGGTGGTGACGATGATGGTGGTGAAGACGATGATGGTGGTGGTAACGATGATTGTGGTGGTGACGGTGGTGGTGGTGAAGACGATGATGGTGGTAAAGATGATGATGGTGGTGGTGATGATGATGATGGTGAAGACGATGATAGGAGTGATGATGATGAGTGGTGGTGATAATGATGATGGTGGTGATGATGCTGATGGTGGTGAAGACGATGATGATGGTAATGACGATGATGGTGGTGGTGATGGTGGTGGTGATGATGATGATGGTGATGATGATGATGGTGAAGAGGATGATAGGGGTGATAATGATGATGACGATGATGCTAATCATGATGCTAATAATGAAGATAATGATAACATGATGTTAAGTGAAAGCCAACATGACTCTTTCTATCAGGCCTGGAGACGTTTATCCATCATGGAAGCACATCTACAACTTACTAAAGAGTTTTCTGTCACTAACATGCAGTTCGTTGTACTACAGCATTCACCAGACAGGTAAAATACGGCCCTTTCATTCCTTGGTCACACGTATTCATAGATCCACTATCCATTGTGTTCTATCTTAGACCCCGTCTAAACGGATCCGGATACTTTTGAAACCGCATACTTTTTGAAGCGAATCGACCTATCGTCCACACGAATCCAGTGAATCCGGTCACCGAAACCGCATACTTTTACTTGAATCATCCGGATACGCGGATTCGTGTGGACACAAATATTTCTATGCGGTTTCAGCCGGATCGGATTCGTGTAGAAGAGGTCTTAGTTACTGTTGCTACGTCCGACAAGCCAAATAGGTTTTTCTCAATATACAGCACGAATATACATAGATTGCTGAAAACTTTATAAGTCTGTCTTGGAATTTATGTATTCTAAGAGTACGTTAGGAAAAAACAGTAAATGCGGTAAATCTTTCTGAAATCTACGATGTTTGTCGGACATTCTATATTCCAGTGGGAATACTGCGCAATTGTTTCATGTTCACTCAAGCAAATTGTGGATCTATGAATTGAAATATCATTGAATCACGAATAATTATGTTGAGGATTTCTTCGCTTCTCCGTTTTTCCCACTCATCAAAACTCAACATGTGAGGTATTGTGAAGCACTGTGAGTTTGCAAATGCAAAATAATGTGAGACATTTTTGTGATTAGTACCTAGTACCTACTAAGATATGTACCTAGTACCTACTAAGATTAGTACCTAGTACCTACTAAGATAAGTACCTAGTACCTACTAAGATTAGTACCTAGTACCTACTAAGATAAGTACCTATTAACTACTAAGATTAGTACCTAGTACCTACTAAGATTAGTACCTAGAGTACCTACTAAGATAAGTACCCAGTACCTACTAAGATTAGTACCTAGTACCTGCTAAGATTAGTACCAAGTACCTACTAAGATAAGTACCTAGTATCTACTAAGATTAGTACCTAGTACCTACTAAGATTAGTACCTAGAGTACCTACTAAGATTACCTATTAACTACTAAGATTAGTACCTAGTACCTACTTAAGATAAGTACCTAGTACCTACTAAGATTAGTACCTAGTACCTGCTAAGATTAGTACCAAGTACCTTAGTACCTACTAAGATTAGTACCAAGTACCTACTAAGATTAGTACCTAATAAGCAAATAAAATAGACTTTCTTTTATCTTAGAAAATATCTGTACGGTGCTGTTCTTGACAAGGGACGTTCAGCGACTCAAAGTGCAAAAACAAGCAAACAATCCGGTGGAGCTCCAGGTATAGTGACCATTGTCATGGTAACCATCACCATCGTTGTCATCATTATCATCATCGCTGTCATTATCACCATCACTATCAATACCGTTTTTATCACTGTCATCATTATCATCTTTATTACCTACATCATCATCGCCATTGCCATCATCATTACCAACATCATCATCGCCATTGCCATCATCATTACCATCATCATCATCACCATCATTATCTTCATCACCATCATCATCATCGTCATCGCCATCATCATTACCATCATCATCATCACCATCATTATCTTCATCACCATGACCATCATCATCGTCATCCCCATCATCTTTATCGTCATCATCATCGTCATCATCATCGTCATCATCATCGTCATCATCATCATCATCATCATCATCATCATCATCATCATCATCATCATCATCATCATTATCGTCATCGTTATCATCACCATCATAATGCATTTCATAATGTAACGGTTATCATTGCAGCTCCTAATAAGGCCATTATAACACGGGCTAAGGTAAATCCTGACGACCTCGATAATCTCATAGAGGAATTCGGATATTTCAAGAGTGATACTTCATCAGAGTTGATGAGACGAAACTATGCTAGGCGACTGCGTGAACAGCAAGCAAAGACGTTAGGACGAATGGAGGATAATCTTGAAACACTTTCAGAAGTAAGAAAAAGATAACAGTAAAGTAAAGTAAAGTTTGAGTTTAGCCTTTCATCTGTTCGTCCGTCCGTCATTGATTTATTGATTCATTCATCCATCCATCCATTCATTCATTTGTTCATTCATTCATTCATTCATTCGTTTATTCATTAATTCATTCATCCATCCATTCATTTGTTCATTCATTCATTCATTCATTCGTTTATTCATTCATTCATCCATCCATTCATTTATTCATTCCTACAAGCAAACATCTATATAATATTATTTTATTTCCTTCATAGATGAACGTTGCCTCAGAAACCAACATAGTTGATCAAGAAAGCCGTCTTGGGGTACCAATGCAAACACTTTTACATTCATTTATTATTTCTTCTCTGTTTTATTTTTATTTTTATCTTCATTCTTCATCTTTCTAAGGCTCATTTCCAAGATGTCGTTGCTGCTATGGAGGCATATCTAGACCCAGTACTGACAAAACTACAGCCCGCTCTAAGGTTAGTTCCCTTGGTCGATCGATCGATCAATTAATCAATCAATCAATCAAACAATCAATCATTCAATTAATTAATCAATTAATCAATCAAACAATCAACAATTCAATCAATCAGCTAATCAAAAACTCAATCAACAACAACAACAACAATCGTTTATTAAGTACCAATAATTAAATAAAAAAGAATTACAAATATAATTAGAGACTTTTACAAGGTACAAGCTATCTACAATAACCACAACGGCTAGCCTAGGTAGATAGCTTTTTACAAAAATATATAATGGTTATATAGGTCTATATAAAATTAAAAGTTATGGCTAATACGATTGGTAGTGAAAAAGAAGTATATATATATATACAGCCGATCTCGAAAAGGTTGTCCACCTGAAAAGACATATATACTGAAAGAAATATCACGTGACGCATTTTATAATCACTTTCCGCGCGTGTAGAAAGTCAGGTGAGTGTGAAAGTAATATGCCGTTGAATTCAAACAAGCAGTATCTGCCCTCGCTAGAAGTACCTGACTTTCTACACGCGCGGAAAGTGAATATGAAATGAGTCACGTGATATTTCTTTTAGTATATATGTCTTTTCAGGTGGACAACCTTTTCGAGATCGGCTGTATATATATATATATATATATATATATATATATATATATATATATATATATATATATATATATATATATATATATATATATATATATATATATATATATATATATATATATATATATATATATATATATATATATATATATATATATATATATATATATATATATATATATATATGTATATATATAAAGTAATAGAAAACAAGAAGAAAAGGAAAAGGATAGATCAAATGTCTAAGATATGACTTAAAATTATTGGAGAAATATGAATAGTCTCAGCAAGAGTATGAGCGGAGTAATTCATCACTCAGCCTCTCTTTAAATTTATTTCTATTTACTTGGTTTTTTAAAGTTTCATCAATTGAATTCCAGCATTTTGCTCCCGAATATCTTATATTGAATTTCCCAAAATTAGTTCTTACTTTTGGAAGCGAAAAGGAACACTTGGAAGCCAATCTAGTATTATAGTTATGTTTTTGCTTCACTTGGGAAAACCATTCAGTCAATTTGCAAACCAATTAACCAACTTTTCTCTCAGTAATTGGCTTAACAGTCAATCAGTAAATCTATCAATTTAATATTGCTCTAAGTTTCATATTACATAGTTTCTAAAAATATTAAATCTCTTTTTATCTCACATAGCCCTGATACCATATCTGATACAGTGGTTCTACTAGCTGATGACTATATACTTCGTCTTCCCGTGGAGTACCTCAAGGCTTTTCTTGTTCCACGAGTTACCTCTTTCACACGTGACTTCTCGCTACAGTTCATGTACTACAGACTACACCATAATGAAGGTTAATTTCAAACTTCTTGTAATAGACCATTTGAGAACGCGTAATATATTCTTTAGAATTTCACTACAGCCCGTTGAAGTATTTCATTTGTTTGATAATGTGTACATTCCTTAAATTACCTTGACCATTTCACGGTTCTCGTCGATCAACCTCGCACTCGAGAACGCGTAATATATTCTTTAGAATTTCACTACAGCCCATTGAAGTATTTCATTTGTTTGATAATGTGTACATTCCTTAAATTACCTTGACCATTTCACGGTTCTCGTCGATCAACCTCGCACTCGAGAACGCGTAATATATTCTTTAGAATTTCACTACAGCCCGTTGAAGTATTTCATTTGTTTGATAATGTGTACATTCCTTAAATTACCTTGACCATTTCACGGTTCTCGTCGATCAACCTCGCACTCGAGAACGCGTAATATATTCTTTAGAATTTCACTACAGCCCATTGAAGTATTTCATTTGTTTGATAATGTGTACATTCCTTAAATTACCTTGACCATTTCACGGTTCTCGTCGATCAACCTCGCACTCGAGAACGCGTAATATATTCTTTAGAATTTCACTACAGCCCGTTGAAGTATTTCATTTGTTTGATAATGTGTACATTCCTTAAATTACCTTGACCATTTCACGGTTCTCGTCGATCAACCTCGCACTCGAGAACGCGTAATATATTCTTTAGAATTTCACTACAGCCCGTTGAAGTATTTCATTTGTTTGATAATGTGTACATTCCTTAAATTACCTTGACCATTTCACGGTTCTCGTCGATCAACCTCGCACTCGATAACATGTAATATATTCTTTAGAATTTCACTACAGCCCGTTGAAGTATTTCATTTGTTTGATAATGTGTACATTCCTTAAATTACCTTGACCATTTGAAGGTTCTCGTCGATCAACCTCGCACTCGAGAACGCGTAATATATTCTTTAGAATTTCACTACAGCCCGTTGAAGTATTTCATTTGTTTGATAATGTGTACATTCCTTAAATTACCTTGACCATTTCATGGTTCTCATCGATCAACTTCAGCCACGATAACATGTAATATATTCTTTAGAATTTGACTACAGCCCGTTTCAGTTTGTTTGATAATGAGTGTATTCCTTAAACTACCGCGAGCTGTCCAAAGGGTGGAATTTCTTATCATTTGTCTTAATTTGTAATAATTTGTTTGAATTCTGATAGAAGGTGATGCGAAAGGTGATGGCAAAAAAGGCGGGGGTAAGAAAGGTGGCGATAAAGGAAAACCAGAAAAACCATCAACGGCAAAGTCTAAACCAAGCGATAAGAAGGTACAGTAGTACTAATAATGATGATGATAATAAGAATGATAAAAGTGATGATGATAGTAATGATGATGATGATAATAATGATAATGATGATGATGATGATGTTTTACTTCTTGAAAAAATACAGCGATGAATATAAAAATGACAAAATTGATGATGATAGTAATACTCATAATAATGATGAAGATGATGATTATGTTGACGGTGATGTTGACAACAACGATGATGACAATGATGAAGATAAAGGTGACAAAAGTGATTATGATGATGATAAGAACGATGGTGACGATGATAATGTCGAAGGTGTTGGAAAAAAATGATTATGCTGATGATAATATATCTGAAAATGAACTGCTATTTGTATGTAGGGTGGTAAGGATGCCCTAGCTGCTATACCCAAGGAAGGCCCGGTGGTAGACATCAACGCAGTGCGATGTATCCTTGTTATATAATAATAATCTTTATTACAAAATGATAATATCAATTTTTTTACTCTATATTATTATATCCACTAGATAATACATGATAGTTTTACCACCAGTATCATTTATGCCATAGTCATAATCATCATCATAATCACTACTATCGTCATCATCATTAATAACATCACCACCACTATTATCACATCATCATCATTATCGCCATCATCATCGATATAATCATCCTCGCCACTAGAGTACAAACACTAAAATACTGCTAAATTATGCAAATTCTTTTGTTCTCTATTGTTTAATCAACACTATTTAGTGGTAAATAGTACAAAGTATTGCACACTTTTAGTGTTTGTACTCTATCATCATCACTATGTCATCATTATAATCATAAACCTCATTATCATCATCATCATCACCAATATTTACATCATTACAACTATCACCATCACCACCACCATCATAATCATTATCACCATCATCATCATCTTCACTATTAGTGTGTTTGTTTCTTAACATTTATTAGATATCGTAGATCTCTACAATGAATGTGACCCAGAAGGTAATAATCGCTTAAAGTTATTGTATGCAAATGTTTTTAAACAACGTTTCAATTCACAATGACTTTAATGATTTCATTATTTGAAAATACGTTTTATTTGCTTTCGATCTTATGAATACAATATAATTAGTATTTTCAAATGAGTAGAACATTGTACAAACAATACATATTAATAATACAACAATAAAATGTATTTTCAAGTAATGAAATCATTTTTAAAAGTCATTGTCCATGGTCCAAGTCTCTTGTGCATTTAGTGTCTCCAGTGTTTTGAGTTTGGTTGAGTGATAGAGTACAAACACTAGAGTACAAACATTAAAAGTGTGCAGCATAAATACCACTAAATACTGCTAAATTATGCTAATTCTATTGTTCTCTATTGTTTAATCAACACTATTTAGTGGTAAATAGTGCAAAGTATTGCACACTTTTAGTGTTTGTACTATAACAGTGTGCAATACTTTGTACTATTTACCACTAAATAGTGTTGAATAAACAATAGAGAACAAAAGAATTTGCATAATTTAGCAGTATTTAGTGGTATTTATGTTGCACACTTTTAGTGTTTGTACTCTAGTGACAAATAGCTACTAACTAACAACTAGTTAGCAACAAATATCTCATTCTCGTACCCAGACACTACTCAGATTTTTGCCAGATCGTAGGCTCTGGGAAACCCTACAACACCGGAAGGCAGAATTGTTGTGACAGCGTCAACAGAGCGCATGCGCCATCTTTAATTCGACCGAGTTGTTTGGGCACGAGTTAATTAATATTCATGAATCATCATCTTCTGTACGAGCCTTAGCACGCTTGAATGTGCAAACTATTTATGTTTTATAAATTGATTTTAATGGTTAAAGAAGTGCATTTGAGCGGTAAAATTAGGCACGGATAAGGAAACATTACCATAAAATAACATTCTTGGATCAGAATTCTATAAACTTAAAAAAGAAAGGATTTATGAGACTGTAAAGAATGTTGACACGTGTCTTGGTTCTCCGAAGCTGCAACCGTCCCGGCACTGTGAGTTAGGCGAATTTAAAAATAGTCGTAACTTGTTTAATTTTAACCCAAATCGCTTGAAATCTTCACAGACACTTACTTAAATAATAACTGAAAATGACACTGAAAGTTTTTTATTGAATTGTATTAATATTTCGTAAAATATAAAATAATAAAATAAAATAAAATAATAAATGAAATAACATTCACCACTGATGAGTGCAGATCGCAAGACCTGTATAAAACAGCACTGTATGGCTCAAACAATATAGTCTATATATTTATTACTAAATAGTCCCCCACCCCTTGTTAGAGCCATTGGTTTAAGAGTTGGTTTGACTATTATTTATCACATCTGAAACGCTTCAACAAGTAACACTTCTGTATGATGGTACTTTAATCAAATAACTTTACAGCTGATTGTATAGTATATGTTTAACTATTTCTATAATAAATCGATACGATATCAAAAGAAAAGTATTAATAGTTTAATCCTGTACAGACGTATTGATTTTGGAATGTTCACGTTATCTACATGTTTGTTGTAACTCTTGCTTGTGCATAGTTTGTTCTGTTCCTGGTTCTCCCAGAATTGTTAGTAACGTTTCTTCTGCACAGTAATGTTTTTGCTGCTTCGCGGAAATCAGACAGACAGACAAAGTACACACAAGGGCTGAAACTAGAGTTGACGAACGGAAGAAAATAGCTTGCAATAAAATTAAATGAATACAAATCGATGCATTTATTATTAAAAAGATTATAAAGATAAGTTGATGAAAAGAAATAGGAACTAAACAAAATCAATACATATATGAAATTAGGAAGGTAACAACACGAATAAAGAAGTAACGAATACAAAACCATTCTGACCGCACTACCGATTCGTTTTCTTCGTAGTTTTCTTTGTACTTCAGAGAGATTGTCTTCAATGGCTTGTGGATTGGACAGTCTCCGTAAGGTTAGAATACTCAGTAAAGCAAGTACCAGAAATAAGACTATTAGTATAATATAATTGATGGAAGACCATAAAATGTAATAAAAAATTAATTCTGATTTTACATCACAATAGCCATCTTTCCCCGAGCGAAAAATTACTTGAAACAAACTCATTGCAGCAGAAATCAACCAGGAGCAAGCAAGCAAACACACACGTTGTTTTGCCGAGTATGGTCGTGATATCTGAACAACTCGCCTTGTTGTGATTCTGTATCGTTCAATGCTGATGATTAAAAGGGTAATAAGAGATAACATTTGAGAAGTCCCCCATAGAAAGGAAATAGCTTTACAAGCAAAATGAACAACACTATCATCATGCCATAACTTGTTCCCAAAAAAATATATTTGTGCATGTATCAATGCAATTACTGTAAAGAGAGTATCTGAAACGGCCATGTTGATGATCAAGAAATGAAGATTTCTTCTCACGGTGTACTTAACAGCGAGTACGATGGCAAATACGTTACAACCCACACCAAATCCACCAACAAGGAATAATGCTGCCATTTGAACAGCTCGTTCAACGTCTGTAGGAGGTTCATCATACTTGCAGTATCTGTTACCTCGTGTAACGTTAGACTGGTTCATGTTTAGATTTGTTGCGATGTTGTTATCCTGATAGATCCTTAGTTGTCTGCTGGTACTGACTTGTAACTAGCATATATATGGGTTCTAGCTTTCTTTAAATAGTTTTTCGATTCATTAATTTCATTATTTGTCGGTTTGCAGCTGTAATCATTTTTTGTTTCCATGTTGTTTATCAATGTCATTATTGGACACGATAAAGGCGATCGCAGTGAGTCACACAACAGAGCAACAGAATGCTAGATTTACATTTGTTTATGAATGTAAACAACTAAAGGTGATCGCAGTGAGTCGCATAACAGAGCAACAGAATGCTAGATTTACATGTGTTTATGAATGTAAACAACTAAAGGTGATCGCAGTGAGTCGCATAACAGAGCAACAGAATGCTAGATTTACATGTTTTTATGAATGAAAACAACAAGAACCTTGCAAAGGACTATTCAATTAAGGCGATCGCAAAAATTCAAAAAAAGGAAAAGGGTTCACATATAATCGTAAAAGATCGTATGCTATCTCAGGTGGTCGTGCTGTGTCACCCGCGTAATAACTGTCGTAAATGTCATATACATGTAATAATAACAAGGAGGAGCTGGTAACTGAACTTTCGTGTGCCGACTCCATCGTAAATTTAATAAAATTAGGTTAGTCATCAATGTAATAATTCCAATTAAACAAACTCAACGACAATTCAATAACATTCAACATAAATGTAATCATCGTTTGCATGGCCAATTATACTACTAATGCTAAAGTTAAACACCGCTTTCCTCCATCATTGGCAGTTTTGTTAATATTATTAAATGTTCAGTGTTCACGTGACAATATGACGTCATCAATGAAAATGAACTTTTCCTGCTCTTCGATCTTCATTGTTTGTTTTTTCCAAAAGCGCACGATTTTTAAAAACACATTAAATCAAGCAGAAATAACCATCAATAACTATCAATACACGTTATCGATTGCCCCATCACTATAAGTCCATGATCACATTTCTTTATAGGTAACACTTTATTTTGGTATACAGTGCTCAAATCTTTCATCATCCGAAAAATAATATTTCAATCCCGTTAAAACAGAACTAACGTTTTTTCAAAAGTAGTTTTTGGTAAAAACTGCACAACTCAATTTCGTCTAAAACGTCATCATTTCCCCACGTGCAGAGCAAGAGCGCGAAACATGGCGAAAGAACGACAAATTTAGAACATTTTTTAGCTTAAATGTATATTTTGATATTTTTGAATTTTCTTCGGCTTTGATTCAGCTACATTAGGACTTGACGTTACTGACTTGTAAGAGTAAAATCGCAACGAATAAGTTGACTTGGTTTTTCAACATCTATAGGGATAAATGATCAGATTCTAACCATGAGTTCATTTCCAGTTGTAAAAACCTATTCCTGTTTTGTTCATTTGTACATCCCTCAAGCAGGTAGCTAATTTATGAGTCATAGCACTAATTAGTTAATCGTGTGTAATTATAATCACTTTAATTGTAACACCCTGATGAAGCCGTCAGGCGAAACCGGTCGGTGACAAATAAACGGTTAAAGTCCCTAACTTCAGTTTGTACAATCTATATATATATATATTTTTTTTTTTAAATCTCCTGACGAGTGAGACTCACATCTCACGAAACAGGCTTGTCGAGATGAATTTGTAGTTGTGTTAATTTACTCCTACCCTCACATATATTTTGCTCTACTTCATCGTATCGAGCACTCTCAACGTACCATATACTTTACATATATATACAGTCGTTTGCAAAAATTCTGACCGCATCAAAGTATATCGGGTGCATTGTGGGTAATGTTTATTTAATAATATGCCTTTGAGTGCTTTTATGCGCTCTTGGTACTATCAGAACCACCCATAATACTTCAATGATGCTTACTACATGTCATTGAATGGATTCTGAAAAAAATTGGAGCGTTTTAAGGCAGAATTACCTACATATCTATATACCTATATACTTATATACTTATATACTTGTACGGTCAGAATTTTTGCAAATGACTATATATATATATATATATTAGTTTTAATGGACTGATTAAAACTGTACAACTTTATAGAATATACTAAATTTACATATGATTGTTAGTTGTTACGCTGTAGTTCCTTATATTTCTGTGCCTGCACGATGATATTAGTTCGTTCCTTTTGTTTAGGGTGCAATGTATATATATCAACTTTACTTGTGTCCTTGTCTTTGATAGTGACTAATAGTCACTAAATATATAAGAACTATTACACAATATACGTATATGATAGCGCCATCTGTTAATATGCAGTAAAACTCATTTTCAGCCAATTATACACACATAGGGCGTAAAATGAGTTGTTTTTGACATATATAGTTTCTGTAATTGAAATGTTTAATTGATTTATAAACCATCTCTGATGTTTTGACATTTGATATTTACATATTTTTCTTAGAATTCGGACGTTTTTTGATCAGCTGTTGTATATTTGTGGTTAACTTCTCGACGGAAGAACGATCCTGTTCAATGATGGCCGTCAAGTCGTCCAATTCGTTCTCAATCTGAAATAGAAGTTTAAAGCTTACTCAATATTTTACAGCAATGTTTAAAATAACTGGACTCTTTACGAAATGCTTGTACATTGTAATAGCCCTTAGAGGACAGACCTTTTGTGTTTGTTGGGGTGTGCTATTTCCAAGCTTGTTCGATATTTCTTTTCTTCCCTCAAGTGTGGCACGATATTTTTTTATAAGTTTGCTCCATATTTCTTTTCTTTCCTCAAGTGTGGCACGATATTTTTTAATAAGTTTGCTCCATATTTCTTTTCTTTTCTCAAGTGTGGCACGATATTTGTTTATAAGTTTGCTCCATATTTCTTCTCTTACCTCAATTACGGGTCAATTAAACCAGCTGCACGCAGGCAACTCAAATGTGGCAGGATATTTTTTTATCAGTTTGTTTGGTAATTTTCTACTATTTTTTACGTTGCACGATATATTTTTCAGGACCAAAACATTTCTCGATAGTGTTTTAGTGATTTAACCCACCCCAGTGTCAAATATCTGAAATGACTGTATATCATATATATTAATATCTTATTAACCGAGCGCGAGGGCCGTACTTGAAGTTGTGGGTCGAGTTTCTTTTTCCACTGTCATAAAAAACGGAAAAAATGAGGTTCCATAACTTCCAGTACGGCCCAAGCAAGCGAGGTTGATAAGATATTTATTATATAGCAATTTTAGGTAAAAAAATATAATTAATAAGCTGCTCTCGCTTTTCCGGTCCGTACGGAAAAAGTACAGCCCGATTTTTGACCAATGAGATCGTGCATTCTATCTTTGCTATATAATAATAAGTTATATAGAACGCAAACACTATATCCATAAAATAAAATCGCTACTGTGTTATAGTTCTTGTTTAATGTATATTAAATAGTCACTGTTAAAGACAAGTACGTAAAGTTGTAATGAGGTATTGTTTTCTTTTGTTTTCGATGTTTTTGATTGAATGGTATTGACTATTTGTCCCTAAATACAAACTATTAGTAAGTAACTATTTCATTCTATTTCATGGTTACTCTAGTGTTTTTTAAAATGATTTTCCGTCGTCGTCCGTGAAAGAAAAATGAGTAACTAATTTGTAGTAGTGTGTAATAGATACAAAGAGACTAGAGGAGTCAAGGTTATGTATGTCATACAATATTAAATATATTCGATCACAACAATCAATTATTCTAAAGATACTGAAAACACAAGAAACCGCAGTGACTTTTATAACAAATTCTGTGATCGCCATTGGAGTCCTGTTTTTCTTTCTTTCTGCGTTTGCATTCTAAATTATACATTTAGTGATGTCACGGATTAGTGAAGGCCACTTTAGTCTAGTTACCATTTAAGCATTAGAAGATATTTTCCGTGTTTCTATTTTCTGTTAGAAGACCTTTAATAGAAACACTTGGGATTGTTGGGAGAACACGACAAAGATTTTGAATCGATCACGAGCTGAAAGCGAGTGATTCAAAATCTTTTCGAGAATAGAGAATAGAAACAGACAATAGAAACACGGAAAATATCTTGTAATGCTTTTATAAAATAACGACAACAGATAATAACGAAGATCTAAAGGTAAATTGCATTTAATGCGCCTGATCACACAACAAATTCTCCTAAAGTCGTCAAATGAAGCAATCGACCAATCAAAATGCGTCATATATTTCTAAACGTACCAGGCGAGTTTCAAACTTGTCAAAAATAATTTTATTGCGATGAAAAAATCGACTTTATTCTTCACAAAATGTCAATATAAAGACCACAACAATAGATGATCAAGTTTACATGGATTTAAAAGTGGATTTCAGAGTTCACCTACATGGCCTCAAACCTACTCTCATAATATCTAAATATCCAATCTAAGATTAAGTAACCACAAACTAGCTATTGAAACTAGCAGATATAATAATCCATATATTCCATCAAATATACGTTATTGTGTATATTGTACCAATAATGAAATATAATCTGAAATGCATATGTTATTTAAGTGCTCGTTTTATAATCGTCTTTGAAACATTCTACAGTTTAATCGAAAATGAAATCTTTATCAATGAGAATATTGATGAAAATGATTTAGTTAATACATTAATGACATCTGATGATTGTAAAATTCAATATTGCTTTTCAAAATTTATTTTTAAATGCATGAAACAGAAATGAACTACAACAAAATCATGTAATTTTATAGACATTTGCATATATTAATCACTTTTTGTATTTCCTATATATATCAATTTATAATATTTGTTCATGTTATATGCTTTAGCAATACCTGTAATAATTGTAAAGGTCATGCTAATAAAGCGAATTCAACCCAAAACTCCACTCCCCTCTCCTCCCCTCCAACATCTCCCTACCTTTCCCCTCCCCTCCCCAACCGCATTAATTGTACCGGGGATAGTGACCAACCATTTTCCATTGTTTGGGTACTGAGAAAATAGGTACAACTGACACGTGTAAAATGTCATACCATTTCTAACAATATGCAAGGTGTATTTCATCTTCAACTAGCTATGTCTAATGAACTGAAATATTTAAGGCCATCGCGAACAACTCGATTCCTCGCTGCCTTACACAACGGCAACATCTTCAACCTCTCCCCTTTTTCTTTCTTTTTCTACAGACCTTCTCCACATTCCCTCTCGTGTTCCGATATATTTACCGGTATATGGACATATCAATGTTTCTCCTTAACAAAGTTACCGTTCGTCTCCTCTTCCATATATAGTATAACCATCCATATTGTGCTTAAAATAAACATCGCACAGAATTCCATTGTCTTTTTGGACATTTACTCAAGGCTCGCAAATTATTCAAAATAGGCATAATTCGAATAAATTATCGACATTAAGGCCTCGTCTACACGAATCCGATCCGGCTGAAACCGCATAGAAATATTTTCGTCCACACGAATCCTGTTGATCGTTTCCTATTCAAAAGTATGCGGTTTCGGTGACCGGATTCACTGGATTCGTGTAGACGATAGGCCGATTCGCATCAAAAAGTATGCGGTTTCAAAAGTATCCGGATCCGTGTAGACGGGGTCTAATAGTTCTGATTGTGGTTGTTTGAACGTCGCTCATGGGAATGTCACTGCTAAAGTTCTGAACGGTTGACAAAAGGATCATTTCACTTGTCCGACTTAAGCCGATTTATTACCGAGATCAAAGGGAGTAGGATTACTAAATTAGAGTTATTACAAATCGCAGCCTAACTTATTACACCGCATAACTTAAAGTCAGCCGTAAGAGCCTTAGATAATGAGCTCAAATATTCAGCTTAAAAAAGATAGTATTATAAAAAAGTTTTTTGTAGAAGTATAAATGGTGCAAAATGTTGCTTGGATTACGATGTTAATTTTGCACCCCCTACCTAAGTTTAACCTGTTATTAAAACCCACAAATTACAGTTGAAATATTGGCTCCCCACGAAAAATGCCTATTTTTGACAAATTTGAGCTAAAAAAAGATAGCCTTAGCTATTGACATTATTAAACATTTGATTGTGCAAACGTTTAGTCAACATTTCATCTTTGATTTGCACCCCCTACCTAACTGACATCACCTTTTAAAAACGTTTTAAATGTATTTTATTACCTAAAGTTGAGCAGTTTTGGCCTGTTTTCTTTGTAAATTACTTCATTAAATACGCTTCGTCTAATTGAACTTCGCGCTCAAACATCAGAAAAGACCCGGATGTGTCCGGGCATTCTGTGCGATGAAGGAATTCTCAAATATGTGAATATCTCGATGAAAATACAAAAGCTTGTCTTTACGCTCTACCGTTCGGCTTAAACAAGAACCAACGTGAACAAATTGATATGATTCTCTTCAGTCTTTCCCCATACAACTTGGCCGTCACGCAATCGCTGAGAATGAACGTCACCGTCTTCTCACAAGTGTTCATTAGCAATGTTTCTCCCTCCTCCTCCTCTTTCCCAATACGTAGAGCTTCCATTTCTGTGATTGCTCGCCATCGCCTTGTGCAAAAGCGTCAATAAGCATTCACCTTTCCTTTCCTCCTCTCTGCCTCATATAACTTCCACTGCGGAAAATAGTCTCTCCCCCCCCCCCCCCCCCCCCCCCCCCCCCCCCCCCCCCCATCTGAAACGCTTCAACAAGTAACACTTCTGTATGATGGTACTTTAATCAAATAACTTTACAGCTGATTGTATAGTATATGTTTAACTATTTCTATAATAAATCGATACGATATCAAAAGAAAAGTATTAATAGTTTAATCCTGTACAGACGTATTGATTTTGGAATGTTCACGTTATCTACATGTTTGTTGTAACTCTTGCTTGTACACAGTTTGTTCTGTTCCTGGTTCTCTCAGAATTGTTAGTAACGTTTCTTCTGCATAGTAATGTTTTTGCTGCTTCGCGGAAATCAGACAGACAGACAAAGTACACACAAGGGCTGAAACTAGAGTTGACGACCGGAAGAAAATAATCTATTATAAAAGTTAATGAATTAAAATCGATGCATTTATTAATAAAACGATTAGTTGATGGAAAGAAATAGGAACTCAAAACAAGCAATGCAGATATGAATACAGGAAGGTAACAACACGAATAAAGAAGTAACGAATACAAAACCATTCTCACCGCACTACATATTCGTTTTCTTCGTAGTTTTCTTTGTACTTCAGAGAGATTGTCTTCAATGGCTTGTGGATTGGACAGTCTCCGTAAGGTTAGAATACTCAGTAAAGCTAGTACCAGAAATAAGACTATTGCTATAATATAATTGATGGAATACCATAAATTGTAATAAAACCTTAATTCTGATTTTACTTCACAATAGCCATCTTTCCCCGAATGAAGAAAAATTACTCTAAAAAAACTCATTGCAGCAGAAATCAACCAGGAGAAAGCAAGCAAACACACACGTTGTTTTACCGAGTGTGGTCGTGATATCTGAACAACTCGCCTTGTTGTGATTCTGTATCGTTCAATGCTGATGATTAAAAGGGTAATAAGAGATACGTTTTGAGAACTCCATAAAAAGGAAATGGCTTTACAAGCAAAATGACCAACACTATCATCATGCCATAACTTGTTCACAAAAAAATATATTTGTGCAAATATCAATACAATAACTGTAAAAAGAGTATCTGATACGGCCATGTTGATGATCAAGAAATGAAGATTTCTTCTCACGGTGTACTTAGCAGCGAGTACGATGGTAAATACGTTACAACCCACACCAAATCCACCAACAAGGAATAATGCTGCCATTTGAACAGCTCGTTCAACGCCTGTAGGAGGTTCATCATACTTGCAGTAGCTGTTACCTCGTGTAACGTTAGATTGGTTCATGTTCAAGATTTGTTGCGATGTTGTTATCAGTAGATGCTTCGTTGTCTGCTGGTACTGACTTGTAACTAACATATATATGGGTTCTAGCTTTCTTTAAATAATTTTTCGATTCATTAATGTCATTATCTGTCGGTTTGCAGCTGTGTAATCATTTTATGTTGTTTATATTAAAATGTCATTATTGGACACGATCGTGTATGGTCGCTGTCAATCGTACGACAAAGAGACAAAAGGGTTCACATACGATCGCAAATAATCGCTAGAGATCGCACAACATGGGAGAAGGAAAAAAATGCAAGTTATTATACGCAAGGATTAAACACTAAAGGTGATCGCAGTGGGTCACACAACAGAGCAAAAGAATGCTAGATTTACATGTGTTTATGAATGTAAACAACTAAAGGTGATCGCAGTAGTGAGTCGCACAACAGAGCAACAGAATGCTAGATTTACATGTGTTTATGAATGTAAACAACTAAAGGCGATCGCAGTGGGTCGCACAACAGAGCAACAGAATGCTAGATTTACATGTGTTTATGAATGTAAACAACAAGAACCTTGCAAAGGACTATTAAATTAAGGCGATCGCAAAAATTCAAAAAAAGGAAAAGGGTTCACATATAATCGTAAAAGATCGTATGCTATCTCAGGTGGTCGTGCTGTATCACCCGCGTATTAAAATGTAATAACTGTCGTAAATGTCATATAAATGTAATAACAAGGAGGAGCTGGTAACTGAACTTTCATGTGCCGACTCCATCGTAAATTTAATAAAATTAGGTTAGTCATCAATGTAATAATTCCAATTAAACAAACTCCACGACAATTCAATAACATTCAACATAAATGTAATCATCGTTTGCATGGCCAATTATACTACTAATGCTAAAGTTAAACACCGCTTTCCTCCATCATTGGCAGTTTTGTTAATATTATTAAATGTTCAGTGTTCACGTGACAATCTGACGTCATCAATGAAAATAAACTTTTCCTGCTCTGCGATCTTCATTGTTATTTTCCCAAAAGCGCACGATTTTTAAAAACACATTCAATCAAGCAGAAATAACCATCAATAACTATCAATACACGTTATCGATTGCCCCATCATTATAAGTCCATGATCACATTTCTTTATAGGTAACGCTTTATTTTGGTATACCGTGCTCAAATCTTTCATCATCCGAAAAATAATATTTCAATCCCGTTAAAACAGAACTAACGTTTTTTCAAAAGTAGTTTTTGGTAAAAACTGCACAACTCAATTTCGTCTTAAACGTCATCATTTCCCCACGTGCAGAGCAAGAGCGCGAAACATGGCGAAAGAACGACAAAATTTAGAACTTTTCAGCTTAAATGTATATTTTGAATTTTATTCGGCCCTTATTCAGCTACACTGTTCTTTACTGAGTTGTAAGAGTAAAATCGCAACAAATAAGTTAATTTGACCGAGTTGTTTGGGCACGAGAATGAACGCATGAACGAGCACGTCGCATCGACGTCAATTTAATTAATATTCATCATCTTCTGTACGAGCCTTGGCACGCTTGAATCTGCAAACTATTTATGTTTTATGAATTGATTTTAATGGATAAAGAAGTGGATTTGAGCGGTAAAATTAGGGAAGGATAAGGAAATATTACCGTAGAATAACATTCTTGGATCAGACTTCTATAAACTTAAAAGAGAAAGGATTTATGAGCCTGTAAAGAATGTTGACACGTGTCTTAGGTTCTCCGAAGCTGCAACCTTCCCGGCACTGTGAGTTAGGCGAATTTAAAAATAGTCGTAACTTGTTTAATTTTAACCCAAATCGCTTGAAATCTTCACAGACACTTAATTAAATAATAACTGAAAATGACACTGAAAGTTTTTTATTGAATTGTATTAATATTTAGTTGAAAAACATCGAAGGTTTCAAAAGCCGCCTTATATATTCTCTTATAAATAGTGAGCTTGGGATACCTTTGGAAGTGCCTAATTAAACCATTGCTATTGTTATACCACTCAGCCAATCAGATCACTTGGAATTATAGGGGTTCTCAGAGCCTACGACCTTTCGTTAGAAAGCTGAGAAGGGTCTGGGTACGAGAATACAAATATCTTTGGTGATATTTCACGGACATAGTGTCTGCACTCTATTTACCTATCCCATATTCAGTGGTTTTAACATCTGCCCATGCGCACTGGCTGTTTATGGCTACATTTACACGGTACCGGACGAATTTTTGACCGGTCAAACTATTTACACGGTACCGGTCGACTTTTTGACCGGGCCGGCTGAAAAATCTTCCTCGATTTTGCAGGTCGAATATTTGACCGGTTAGGCGTCCAAATTATTGCGCGTTTAGCGCGGTCCCGTGTGAACAGAGCCCCTAAGCGGATGTTTTTTTTTTTGACCAGTCAAAAGTTCTTCCGTTACCGTGTAAACGTAGCCTTATTCTCTTATTTACCTATATTATTTCCTAATACCTGGTGAGATTTGTATTATCAGATGAGGAAGATAGCCCTGCCAAAGTCATGACAGACTTGATAGCTAAATACAAGAATGTCAGCGGTAAATGGGCAGGAGCAATGGGAACAGAACATCTACCAAGGTATATTCACTTATTTGAGAACATGTTAGCGGAGTGAATGGTCAATGGCTATTGCAAGACCGAAGGAAACTGTGGGTGTTTGATATTGATTATTTTTACCTCTTATGTGAGGTTTACAGCACAACACCAGCCCCAGATAGTAAAGAAGAGCTTGAAAATTGATAAAACTGTACTTAGCAATTTAGTAAAACACTAGGATATGCTGTATAGGTAACCACAATTCCTTTCGGTCGTGCAAACGCCGTTCGCCGTGTCAAACCTTTTTTGAAACAAGTGTATAGATGCTTGTTTCATTGATCCTTCTCTCACTATTTGCTAAACTGATTGACTAACCGACCAACTAACATAACATACTAACCGACCAACTAACTAACATACTGACCGACCGACCGACCGACGAACTAATTGACTGACCGACCGACGAACAAACTGACTGACCGACTAATTTTTTGGCTAACTGAATGCGACTGACTGACGGACGACCGAACGACTGACTGTCCGACCAACTGGCTGACTGACTGTCCGAACAACCGACTGACTGTCCAAACAATCGAGTAACTGTCCGACCAACTGACTAACTGTCCGACCAACCGATTAACTGACCGAATCACTAACAGACTGACTGCCCGAACAACCCCTCTGACTGCCCTCAACCGATTAACTGACCGATCAACAGACTGACTGTCTGACCGACTGACTGACTGCCTTCAACCGATTAACTGACCAACCAACCAACCGACTGACTTACGGATTGTTTGATTGTTTGTTATTTGTTTCTTTATATCTTAACTTCTCTGGGTTTTCCTCGCAGTATTGGTGAATGTCAGCGACTGCTTCTAGAAAGTTCAGCGTTTCTCTTTTACGGTCCTGAGAGATGTCTTGGTTCGTTGCCTCCCCATATGCTCGCTCCTATGAACCTCACCGGTGAGTTTCTGATATTTACAGTGCGACTACTGAAACCGGAACCACCAAAGCATAATTATCCAATCACGATCGAGAATATGAACAATAGAATCTCTACAAATGTTTGACTTTTTTGCTTAAAATGCTAATAATTTTCATTATTTGTGAACGGAATAGATAAAGATTGAATAAGAAACATCTTAGCCTGTCAGAACAATATTTTGTTTGATTTCAAAAGCTATCTATTTTGAAATTTGTTTGTGTGGCCCCGGTTCCAGTAGTCGAACTTTAATATTGATGTACAGTTAATGTCATTAACGTTATCCATCCAGGTGATTTCGTGCGCGCACTTCCGGTTAGTATAAGCCAATCAGAAGCATTTTTTGTCGCATCGCCAACAATTCCAAGATGGCGTCGTTCGAGAGAGTTGTTTCACGTGTTAACCCTCGATAAATACATCCTTAAAATAAATTTACGTTAAAAACTTCTATATTACTTGGACAACGAAAGCTCTATGCTGCTCTATGACCAATAAAAAAGAATGAAATCAAAACGCAAATGTTTAAAAGTAACCGAAATCGTTGCTGTCTGGAGGCGCCATTTTGGAACTGTTCGTTTTGACAAACATTCCTTTGCTCGCTTCCAAGCAAGATCAACTACACCAAGTGACACGTGATTTTTATATTTTTTTTTATTTTATTAGCTTTTTCCTTCAATACGAAGGCAGGGACACCACAACATCTTACGCCAATTGTCCTATTTCACTATGACGTCACATCAAAACATTCTATTGTCTTAACGCTAAGGATCATGGACGCCAGTGGGGGACAGATTCATAACAACAATACGAGAATACACAATAAAATTGCATTTACAAGACGGAGAGGAAAGAAATGACAACAAAATGCCATAAATATGAAAGTATAAACAAAGAAAAATAACATACATAAAAACTAGATAATGTGAAGCTCAATTTTCAAAGAGAAGGAAGATTTAGTTGAAATTGCCATTGTTTTCGGCGATTCTATCCCCCACTGTAAACACATTGTCACGTCATAATGAAATAGGGCAATTACTGTGGGCCCTGTAGTATGCTGAGACTTGACTGTTCTTTGTTCTAGATTGTAACGTTGCATTTATCATGGATCTTGTTCACACAAGCAAAAGCTTCCCGAGGCAAAGCAGAAGTGATGCCACAAAATCGTACGTATACAGCTCTTTCAAAAATCTTTGACTTTTGAATACTTGATAGTGCATTCAAAGACCGAAATGCATTGTGGGTCTTACAAAATTAGAATACCAAATAGGTCAATGTGCTTGTTTTATGGAGCTGGGGCCGGTTGTACAAAGCCTGAATAGCGCTATCCACCAGATAAATCCCTATCCAACGGATAAAACCTATACAAATTCTATACACTGGATAAATCTAATCCAGTGGATAACTTTATCCAGGCTTCGTACAACTGGTCCCTGGTGTACTTCAATGTTAAGTATGCGATACAATTACTATAACCTCCAAGGGCAATTTTTATTTTTCTCACGTATCTGTATTTCACTTAGGTAATATAATGAAATTTGTAACACCGTAAAAAATAGAAACTAGCGAGTAAACTAGTATAGGCTACGTCGGTGTTTGTTATAAACGATAGGTAATATAGTGAAATTTGTAACACCGTAAAAAATAGAAACTAGCGAGTAAACTAGTATAGGCTGCGTCGGTGTTTGATATAAACGATAGGTAATAGAATAAAATTTGTAACACCGTAAAAAATAGAAATAGAAACTAGCGAGTAAACTAGTATAGGCTGCGTCGGTGTTTCATATAAACGATAGGTAATAGAATGAAATTTGTAACACCGTAAAAAATAGAAATAAAAACTAGCGAGTAAACTAGTATAGGCTGCGTCGGTGTTTGTTATAAACGATAGGTAATATAGTGAAATTTGTAACACCGCAAAAAATAGAAACTAGCGAGTAAACTAGTATAGGCTGCGTCGGTGTTTGATATGAACGATAGGTAATAGAATGAAATTTGTAACACCGTAAAAAATAGAAATAAAAACTAGCGAGTAAACTAGTATAGGCTGCGTCGGTGTTTCATATAAACGATAGGTAATAGAATGAAATTTGTAACACCGTAAAAAATAGAAATAAAAACTAGTGAGTAAACTAGTATAGCCTGCGTCGGTGTTTCATATAAACGATAGGTAATAGAATAAAATTTGTAACACCGTAAAAAATAGAAATAGAAACTAGCGAGTAAACTAGTATAGGCTGCGTCGGTGTTTCATATAAACGATAGGTAATAGAATGAAATTTGTAACACCGTAAAAAATAGAAATAAAAACTAGCGAGTAAACTAGTATAGGCTGCGTCGGTGTTTCATATAAACGATAGGTAATAGAATGAAATTTGTAACACCGTAAAAAATAGAAATAAAAACTAGCGAGTAAACTAGTATAGGCTGCGTCGGTGTTTCATATAAACGATAGGTAATAGAATGAAATTTGTAACACCGTAAAAAATAGAAATAGAAACTAGCGAGTAAACTAGTATAGGCTGCGTCGGTGTTTGATATAAACGATAGGTAATAGAATGAAATTTGTAACACCGTAAAAAATAAAAATAGAAACTAGCGAGTAAACTAGTATAGGCTGCGTCGGTGTTTCATATAAACGATAGGTAATAGAATGAAATTTGTAACACCGTAAAAAATAGAAATAAAAACTAGCGAGTAAACTAGTATAGGCTGCGTCGGTGTTTCATATAAACGATAGGTAATAGAATGAAATTTGTAACACCGTAAAAAATAGAAATAGAAACTAGCGAGTAAACTAGTATAGGCTGCGTCGGTGTTTGATATAAACGATAGGTAATAGAATGAAATTTGTAACACCGTAAAAAATAAAAATAGAAACTAGCGAGTAAACTAGTATAGGCTGCGTCGGTGTTTCATATAAACGATAGGTAATAGAATGAAATTTGTAACACCGTAAAAAATAGAAATAAAAACTAGCGAGTAAACTAGTATAGGCTGCGTCGGTGTTTCATATAAACGATAGGTAATAGAATGAAATTTGTAACACCGTAAAAAATAGAAATAAAAACTAGCGAGTAAACTAGTATAGCCTGCGTCGGTGTTTCATATAAACGATAGGTAATAGAATAAAATTTGTAAC
Organism: Metridium senile; assembly: GCA_949775045.1. Classification (NCBI taxonomy): domain Eukaryota; kingdom Metazoa; phylum Cnidaria; class Anthozoa; order Actiniaria; family Metridiidae; genus Metridium; species Metridium senile. The sequence goes on from OX459107.1 coordinate 15,198,727, forward strand.
ACCGTAAAAAATAGAAATAGAAACTAGCGAGTAAACTAGTATAGGCTGCGTCGGTGTTTGATATAAACGATAGGTAATAGAATGAAATTTGTAACACCGTAAAAAATAGAAATAAAAACTAGCGAGTAAACTAGTATAGGCTGCGTCGGTGTTTCATATAAACGATAGGTAATAGAATGAAATTTGTAACACCGTAAAAAATAGAAATAAAAACTAGCGAGTAAACTAGTATAGGCTGCGTCGGTGTTTCATATAAACGATAGGTAATAGAATGAAATTTGTAACACCGTAAAAAATAGAAATAGAAACTAGCGAGTAAACTAGTATAGGCTGCGTCGGTGTTTCATATAAACGATAGGTAATAGAATGAAATTTGTAACACCGTAAAAAATAGAAATAGAAACTAGCGAGTAAACTAGTATAGGCTGCGTCGGTGTTTCATATAAACGATAGGTAATAGAATGAAATTTGTAACACCGTAAAAAATAGAAATAAAAACTAGCGAGTAAACTAGTATAGCCTGCGTCGGTGTTTCATATAAACGATAGGTAATAGAATAAAATTTGTAACACCGTAAAAAATAGAAATAGAAACTAGCGAGTAAACTAGTATAGGCTGCGTCGGTGTTTCATATAAACGATAGGTAATAGAATGAAATTTGTAACACCGTAAAAAATAGAAATAAAAACTAGCGAGTAAACTAGTATAGGCTGCGTCGGTGTTTCATATAAACGATAGGTAATAGAATGAAATTTGTAACACCGTAAAAAATAGAAATAAAAACTAGCGAGTAAACTAGTATAGGCTGCGTCGGTGTTTCATATAAACGATAGGTAATAGAATGAAATTTGTAACACCGTAAAAAATAGAAATAGAAACTAGCGAGTAAACTAGTATAGGCTGCGTCGGTGTTTGATATAAACGATAGGTAATAGAATGAAATTTGTAACACCGTAAAAAATAAAAATAGAAACTAGCGAGTAAACTAGTATAGGCTGCGTCGGTGTTTCATATAAACGATAGGTAATAGAATGAAATTTGTAACACCGTAAAAAAATAGAAATAAAAACTAGCGAGTAAACTAGTATAGCCTGCGTCGGTGTTTCATATAAACGATAGGTAATAGAATAAAATTTGTAACACCGTAAAAAATAGAAATAGAAACTAGCGAGTAAACTAGTATAGGCTGCGTCGGTGTTTCATATAAACGATAGGTAATAGAATGAAATTTGTAACACCGTAAAAAATAGAAATAAAAACTAGCGAGTAAACTAGTATAGGCTGCGTCGGTGTTTCATATAAACGATAGGTAATAGAATGAAATTTGTAACACCGTAAAAAATAGAAATAAAAACTAGCGAGTAAACTAGTATAGGCTGCGTCGGTGTTTCATATAAACGATAGGTAATAGAATGAAATTTGTAACACCGTAAAAAATAGAAATAGAAACTAGCGAGTAAACTAGTATAGGCTGCGTCGGTGTTTCATATAAACGATAGGTAATAGAATGAAATTTGTAACACCGTAAAAAATAGAAATAAAAACTAGCGAGTAAACTAGTATAGGCTGCGTCGGTGTTTCATATAAACGATAGGTAATAGAATGAAATTTGTAACACCGTAAAAAATAGAAATAGAAACTAGCGAGTAAACTAGTATAGGCTGCGTCGGTGTTTGATATAAACGATAGGTAATAGAATGAAATTTGTAACACCGTAAAAAATAAAAATAGAAACTAGCGAGTAAACTAGTATAGGCTGCGTCGGTGTTTCATATAAACGATAGGTAATAGAATGAAATTTGTAACACCGTAAAAAATAGAAATAAAAACTAGCGAGTAAACTAGTATAGCCTGCGTCGGTGTTTCATATAAACGATAGGTAATAGAATAAAATTTGTAACACCGTAAAAAATAGAAATAGAAACTAGCGAGTAAACTAGTATAGGCTGCGTCGGTGTTTCATATAAACGATAGGTAATAGAATGAAATTTGTAACACCGTAAAAAATAGAAATAAAAACTAGCGAGTAAACTAGTATAGGCTGCGTCGGTGTTTCATATAAACGATAGGTAATAGAATGAAATTTGTAACACCGTAAAAAATAAAAATAGAAACTAGCGAGTAAACTAGTATAGGCTGCGTCGGTGTTTCATATAAACGATAGGTAATAGAATGAAATTTGTAACACCGTAAAAAATAGAAATAGAAACTAGCGAGTAAACTAGTATAGGCTGCGTCGGTGTTTGATATAAACGATAGGTAATAGAATGAAATTTGTAACACCGTAAAAAATAAAAATAGAAACTAGCGAGTAAACTAGTATAGGCTGCGTCGGTGTTTCATATAAACGATAGGTAATAGAATGAAATTTGTAACACCGTAAAAAATAGAAATAAAAACTAGCGAGTAAACTAGTATAGCCTGCGTCGGTGTTTCATATAAACGATAGGTAATAGAATAAAATTTGTAACACCGTAAAAAATAGAAATAGAAACTAGCGAGTAAACTAGTATAGGCTGCGTCGGTGTTTCATATAAACGATAGGTAATAGAATGAAATTTGTAACACCGTAAAAAATAAAAATAGAAACTAGCGAGTAAACTAGTATAGGCTGCGTCGGTGTTTCATATAAACGATAGGTAATAGAATGAAATTTGTAACACCGTAAAAAATAGAAATAAAAACTAGCGAGTAAACTAGTATAGCCTGCGTCGGTGTTTCATATAAACGATAGGTAATAGAATAAAATTTGTAACACCGTAAAAAATAGAAATAGAAACTAGCGAGTAAACTAGTATAGGCTGCGTCGGTGTTTGATATAAACGATAGGTAATAGAATGAAATTTGTAACACCGTAAAAAATAGAAATAAAAACTAGCGAGTAAACTAGTATAGGCTGCGTCGGTGTTTCATATAAACGATAGGTAATAGAATGAAATTTGTAACACCGTAAAAAATAAAAATAGAAACTAGCGAGTAAACTAGTATAGGCTGCGTCGGTGTTTCATATAAACGATAGGTAATAGAATGAAATTTGTAACACCGTAAAAAATAGAAATAGAAACTAGCGAGTAAACTAGTATAGGCTGCGTCGGTGTTTGATATAAACGATAGGTAATAGAATGAAATTTGTAACACCGTAAAAAATAAAAATAGAAACTAGCGAGTAAACTAGTATAGGCTGCGTCGGTGTTTCATATAAACGATAGGTAATAGAATGAAATTTGTAACACCGTAAAAAATAGAAATAAAAACTAGCGAGTAAACTAGTATAGCCTGCGTCGGTGTTTCATATAAACGATAGGTAATAGAATAAAATTTGTAACACCGTAAAAAATAGAAATAGAAACTAGCGAGTAAACTAGTATAGGCTGCGTCGGTGTTTCATATAAACGATAGGTAATAGAATGAAATTTGTAACACCGTAAAAAATAGAAATAAAAACTAGCGAGTAAACTAGTATAGGCTGCGTCGGTGTTTCATATAAACGATAGGTAATAGAATGAAATTTGTAACACCGTAAAAAATAGAAATAAAAACTAGCGAGTAAACTAGTATAGGCTGCGTCGGTGTTTCATATAAACGATAGGTAATAGAATGAAATTTGTAACACCGTAAAAAATAGAAATAGAAACTAGCGAGTAAACTAATATAGGCTGCGTCGGTGTTTGATATAAACGATAGGTAATAGAATGAAATTTGTAACACCGTAAAAAATAGAAATAGAAACTAGCGAGTAAACTAGTATAGGCTGCGTCGGTGTTTCATATAAATGATAGGTAATGTTGACTTAACTTTACTGACGTTTCGAGCTGTAGCCCTTCGTCGGAGTAAAGGGAGTAAAAGTAGCTTTAATTTACTCCGACGAAGGGCTAAAGCTCGAAACGTCAGTAAAGTTAAGTCAACATTTTTTACGGTGTTACAAATTTCATTTTATTTAGAACAGATTTGGTATGACTGTGAAAAGTTCAGTGCTGTGTGCGTGCCTTGCCTTGCTGCGACCGTGATGTTTTATACAATTTTGATTGCCTTGCCGTGCCTTGACCGCGTTTGTGACGTATGCTTTTCAAAGCCATGCATACGAAATGGTGTCTAATGGATTATGTTAACAAGGTTTTTAGTTCCACGTTTGGTTAATTTACATAAAGAGAAAAACTAGTGTTAACCAATATTTTTCTTATTATATTTAACAATTTTCAGCATTGAGCATTGTAAATGCGAAAGGAAGTTATACTATTAAATTGAAACTAGCGAGTAAACTAGTACAGGCTGCACCGGTGTTTAATATAACAAGGTTTATTGAAAATACTTTCGTACCAAACACGGTGAATTACAGTATTATAATAATATATATACACACAAAAGAAAAACGAAATAGTAAATTTGATACAAATATACACCTACTTGCAAGAAAGTTGACATACGAAAAAAGAACATTTGTATTTAGTGTGTTAAGAATAAATTAAAAGTACAAAAGAAAGAGTTCAGCTTCAGTGATCATCTTTTGTACTTTTAATATATTCCTAACCTACTAAATACAAATGATCTTTTTTCGTATGACAACGTTTTTGCAAGTAGGTGTAGCTAATTATGAAGTATTTACAATTAAATTACTACTATTAGACATATACTATAGTTTGTTATTAAATTATGTAATAACACTAGGAAAAAAACTTTTCTTAAACCTCTCAGTTCTACATTTGAGTAAAGAAAATTGAGATGCATTACGCAGCCTACGGCCGTTTGAAGCGGCTCTGGTCTCTGGCAGGATCGAATGTAGGCGCGATGATGTGTTATTGGCGATGTTCTCAAAAGTTTGAGCGTACAGTACGTTTCTTCGTTCGTCGAGGCGTGGAAGGGATGTCCTTGTTAGTGCTTCTGTATATGTGATTTCAGGATACAAGATACGGAGGGCTCTGCGTTGTAGTTTCTCAATTTTATCAGTTTGATATAAATAATAGGTAATATAATCAAATTTGTAACACTTTAAAAAAATGTTGACTTAACTTTACTCATGTTTCAAGTTTAGCCCTTCTCTTTTACTCCGACGAAGGACTTAAGCTCGAAACGTCAGTAAAGTTGTCAACATTTTTTACTGTGTTACAAATTTCATTCTATTACCTATCGTTTATATCAAACACCGACGCAGCCTATACTAGTTTACTCGCTAGTTTCTATTTCTATTTTTACGGTGTTACAAATTTCATTCTATTACCTATCGTTTATATGAAACACCGACGCAGCCTATACTAGTTTACTCGCTAGTTTCTATTTCTATTTTTACGGTGTTACAAATTTCATTCTATTACCTATCGTTTATATGAAACACCGACGCAGCCTATACTAGTTTACTCGCTAGTTTCTATTTCTATTTTTTACCTATCGTTTATATCAAACACCGACGCAGCCTATACTAGTTTACTCGCTAGTTTCTATTTCTATTTTTTACTGTGTTACAAATTTCATTATATTACCTATCGTTATATTATTTTAATAATATAACGATAGGTAATATTAATATATAATATAATATATAATATATATTATATAATATTAAATTATTATTCTCTTTAGGGTGAACGCTATCTCTCTGGAAGACCCTCTAGAGACTGCTATGTTGTTTTCCCTGGCGGGTGTGAGGTGTGTGGTGGCTAACAGTTGGCAAGGACAGTTCAAAGATATTAACACAACAATGATGAAATATTTCACAGGTATGGCTACTTAGAAACATGGCTAGCTCAGTTGGTTGGTGCGCGGCCTTTGGACCATCATTATCATTGTCATCATCATCGCGTTAGCACCATCATCATTGTTATCATCATCGGCATCATCACCATCTATCACCACCATCATTATCATTGTCATCATCATCATCATCATCATCGCGTTAGCACCATCATTATCATTGTTATCATCATTGGCATCATCACCATCTATCACCACCATCATTATCATTGTCATCATCATCACTCGTCTTCATCGTCATCATCGCGTTAGCACCATCATTATCATTGTTATCATCATCGGCATCATCACCATCTATCACCACCATCATTATCATTGTTATTTAGATTGCTGGTTGTTCAATTCCAGGTATTCTCGAGGAGGCAAAGACAGTTGGTCAAGCAGTTCGTTCGCTGATAGAATTCCCTGAGGTACCTCAACCTGAACAAGACACAGAAAGCTCCTCAGAAAAGGGCTCCAAACACACAGAGGGACGAAGAAACAGCGTTCTCACCGGGAAAACAGCCCAGCCAGAACGCCAGCCACCCATCGACCCTCCTCGACATTGGTTCAATGCAGTTGTCTATGGAGCACCCACCGTGTTATTCACACAAGCAAAGACCTCCTAAACTTTAGATTACATACGGAAAGTTGTAGTCGATTTACCTGACAGTTTCGCTACACTTATAGAATGCGTTCAATGGACGAATTTTGCACTTTGCAATACATTATCTTGTAAACATTCTCTATAAATAAATCAATACTTTTATATTTTATCTACTTACTTACTTACTTTCTTACTTACTTACTTACTTACTTTCTTACTCACTTACTTTCTTACTTACTTACTAACTTACTTACCTACTTACTTACTTTCTTACTTACTTTCTTACTTACTTACTTTCTTACTTACTTACTTACTTTCTTACTCACTTACTTTCTTACTTACTTACTTACTAACTTACTTACCTACTTACTTACTTACTTTCTTACTTACTTACTTACTTACTAACTTACTTACTTACTTACCTACTTACTTACTTTCTTACTTACTTACTAACTTACTTACCTACCTACTTACTTACTTTCTTACTTACTTACTTACTTACTAACTTACTTACTTGCTTACTTACTTACTTGCTTACTTACCTACTTACTAACTTACTTACTTACTAACTTTCTTACTTACCTACTTACTTTCTTACTTACTCAGTCTAACTCTTTTACTCCGACGAAGGGCTAAAGCTCGAAACGTCAGTAAAGGTAAGTCAACATTTTTTACGGTGTTACTAATTTCATTATATTGCCTATACTTACTTACTTACTTACTTGCTTACTTACTTACTTGCTTACTTACTCACTTACTTACTTACTTACTTATACTTACTTACTTAGTAACTTACTTGCTTACTTACTAGCTTACTTACTTACTAACTTACTTACTAGCTTACCCACTAGCTTATTTACATACTAGCTAACTTAGTTACTGACATACTAGCTCTAGCATCTCTTTTTTCCTAGTGCTATTGCACAATTTAATAACCAATAGTAGTAATAGTACCTATAGTATATGTCCAATAGTAGTAATTAAATGTAAACACTTCATAACTAGCTATATTTGTATTTTTCGCTCGTGTGTATATGTATTACCATGATACTGTAATTCACTGTTTAAGGTGCGAAAGTATTATCAATAAACCTTATTATTATTATTATTATTATTATTATTATTATTATTATTATTATTATTATTATTATTATTATTATTATTATTATTATTATTATTATTATTATTATTATTATTATTATTATTATATTATTATTATTATCTCTTTCGAATGGCATTTCTTCTTAGCATAACAATTTTCGATACATGTTTTTTATTTGTTGTGTTTTTTTTTAGGGGCGAGAGGGGGACGGTGAGGACGTTTTAAGCATATCTTATAGTCGTGGTTTTGCAAAAACTGGTCATATCAAATGTTGTCATTCATTGCTGTGAAAGGGCCGTGCGTTGCGATACATTTTGTTATTTTTCTTGAAGTTGGCCATAAAAATATAAAAAAAAAGAATCCTTTGTTTCACTAATTGATTTGATTATCCATTCTAAAACCTTTTAGAAATACAAGTACTTGAAGGGAAAACTTTAATTTGTGCCGGGAGTACCGCCCTTGGTTTGTTAATTTCACAGAACGACCTAGCATTACATTATAATTTTTTTAATTTTCAAGAAAAAGAGTTACTATTCCATCCATAATCACAGAATTGCGAAGTTTCGTAAATATTGCTCTTTAACTAGCGAAGGTGTATGTTTTTGAAACAGACTTTTTGCAAAAATATATATGTTGCCAGGCATGCGATGCACGGCAACAGGCGTTGATATCAGTCTAGACACACACTTTGCTGTGCTGAAATTCTTAGTTTAAAAATTTAATAACCTCGTCAGTCAGTTTAAAGGAAACTTTACAATTTCACTAATATCGACGTGCCAATTTCGGCCACAGTCTGGAATCCCTACAAAAAGACTAACATCAACAAAATCGAAATGGTACAACGACGCGCAGCACGTTTACGTGTGTAAAGACTACCGCAGAACATCTAGTGTTACAGACATGCTACAACGACTTGGATGGAAATCACTCGAACACAGAAGAAAGATTCTTCGACTTGTCATGATGTATAAACTACTCAAGGGCCTTATTACGAATGATGGTTTTCCTACACTGGTAACAATGCAGCGCGGAAGAAGCAGACACACGAATACTCTAGCTTTAAAAATACCACCTTCAAGAACAGACTATACCTCTTATTTTATTTTCCTCGTACTATATAAGAGAATGGAACACTTTACCAGAGGACATTGTTAAAAAAAAACAGCGTAAATGCATTTAAGAAAGCAATAGAGAACAATATTTGACATTTTATTATTATTATTGTCATTTTCATTATTTAGATATTTTTTTAAAGGATTTTCTATAGAAAGAGACGGGGTAACACGGAAGAAGAAGAAGAAGAAGAATTTGATAGTGAACCGAGTCTTTTCCCGAAAAAATAGCGTGAAACATGTCTACCTTATTATAGGAAATTAACGCTCGGAAATATTAACATAATTTAAATTCACGCGACCTAAATTAACACGATTCAGAGGGGAAAATGCTTTCATGAAGAAAATTAACGCGAAAAGGGGCTTAACATTTTTAAAGGAAGGAAATTAACGCGATAGAGCCAACTAACAAATCAAAACAATGTCAATAGCTGCAAAGTTCTTTGATGTGGCATAACAAACGTGAGAACCTAAAGTCAGTATTAAAATCATATCCATGCTCAGCCAGTCTCTAAACGTAGGGAACAAGTGAAGGAATAGCACAAGATCCGAGTAGTGACGATGAGATAGACCCGGAGGATGCACTGTAATTTGCGGGTCGTTTGACATTTAATCAGGTTGTAGATTTTGGATAAAAAATAAAAATAGTATTATTTAAATTAACATCCAACTTTATCATTTACGTTTTAATTAACGTTAAAGGAAATTCTCGCGACCTAAATAAACGCGAATTTTTAAAATTCGCGTTAAATAAGTGAAGCGTTAATTTGCTACAATAAGGTACTAAAAAACAAGAGGAGTTTTTGGGAAAAGACTATCAACGTACAGTAAAACCTCAATAAATTTATTGAATTGCTGGCGAGTACGCCTCGTTGGTTATCAGCTCATGTACGACTCGATTTCGTGTAATAACTGTTAAATAGCTTCGTGTTAAGAAAATAATAATAGATAAAAAGAATAAAAATGTCCTAGAAACTCGTGCAGAATTGACAGTTCTTCTTGAGTGCAATAAAATTCCGAAAATAGGCAACCGAAAAATCATTCAACAAAATATGTGAAAATAAATGTGTGAAAATTACTTCTTGATACGTAAATATATGAAATGCCCTTTACACAAGTTATTCTTCTTGAGTGCTATAATTAATCCTCTTGAGTGCAATAAAATTACGAAAAAAGGCAACCGAAAGATTAACAAAATATGTGAAAATAACAAAATATTATGCTGTCAAACACTTGTTCAATTACATATTAGTTGTATCCTCGACTTGGAACTATTATTCGTGGTCACTGAACGAAACTGAAAAGGTCTATTCCACATAATTTTTGGAGCTCATAGCACCTTCCTTCGATTTTCGAATTCACATCGCACAGAATGCGTCTTTTCTGCTGTTTGAGCACGAAGTTTAATCAGGCGAAGCGTATTTAATGAGGTAATTTACAAAGAAAACAGGCCAAAATTGCTCAACTTCGAATTCGTGTAATAAAATACATTTTAAAAGGTGATCTCAGTTAGGTAGGGGGTGCAAATCAAAGATAAAATGTTGACTAAACGTTTACACTGTCAAATGTTTAATAATGTCAATAACTAAGCTTCTCTTTTTTGAGCTCAAATTTGTCAAAAATCGGCATTTTTTTGTGGGGAGCCAATATTCCAACTGTAATTTGTGGGTTCTAATAACAGGTTAAACTTAGATGGGGGTGCAAAATTAACATCGTAATCCAAGCAACATTTTGCACCTTTTACTTCTACAAAAAACTTTTTTATAATACTATCTTTTTTAAGCTGAATATTTGAGCTCATTATCTAAGGCTCTTGAGGCTAACTTTAAGTTATGCGGTGTAATAAGTTAAGCTGCGACTTATAATAACTCTAATTAAGTAATCCTACTCCCTTTGTTCTCGTTAATAACTCGGCTTAAGTCGGACAAGTGAAATGATCCTTTTGTCAACCGTTCAGAACTTTAGCAGTGACATTCCCATGAGAGACGTTCAGACAACCAATCAGAACTATCAATGTCGATAATTTATTCGAATTATGCCTATTTTGAATAATTTGCGAGCCTTGAGTAAATGTCCAAAAAGACAATAGAATTCTGTGCGATAATGCACATTTGTTATATCATATTGTTTTTTATAATGCTTCGATCAGTTAAACTAAGTCCTACTAATTTTGACCTGTACACAATTAATGTCTTTTGTAAACTGGGTGAAGAGATCGTTTATAATTAGCAAATACGTTGGATTCTTCAAGGACATAAAATAACAGAAGACCCAATATGTAAACATTTATTGCTTCCTCTATTTAGTTTAAAGCTCAATTTTGGACAAATCGACGACATTATTTTTAACAAATTTACGTAATAAAAGTGTACCTGTACCCCCTTTTTCTGAAAACTGCACAGTGACTGTCGACATATTTATAGTTTCACCTATGTTATTCTTTATATATTATTCCTAACGTTGGGATTCACGAGTCCCTAACAGTAACAATTTTCACTAATTCTTATAGGATTATTAAAGTAAAGAATAGTATTTTACGTCGGAAGTCCCTTCAGCCGAAGCTGATCTTCCAGGGAGCCGACGGTGCGCTCATTTTACCTACCTCTCTCCATCAGTGCTCCGTTTTACGGGTATTTAAAGCTACTTAAAGCTACACGGAAAGAAGAGAAGTTAAAACAAGGATGGTCACTGATAATCGAACTCGGGACCTCTCGCACAGAACGACGCGCACGTGCACTAACCAACTGTGCCATCCTTGCTTCTGTATTGAGGTTATATCGACTTATAGCTTCGTGTTAAGAAAATAATAGCAATAAAAAGAATAAAAATGTCCTAGAAACTCGTGCAGAATTGACAGTTCTTCTTGAGTGCAATAAAATTCCGAAAATAGGCAACCGAAAAATCATTCAAAAAATATGTGAAAATAAATGTGTGAAAATTACTTCTTGATATGTAAATATATGAAATGCCCTTAAGACAAGTTATTCTTCTTGAGTGCTATAATTAATCCTCTTGAGTGCAATAAAATTACGAAAAAAGGCAACCGAAAGATTAACAAAATATGTGAAAATAAAAAAAAGTATTTTATGCTTTCAAACACTTGTTCAATTACATAATTGACATATTAGTTGTATCCTGATTGGCTAAGAACTAACCAATCAGATTGGCCAAGATTATACTCAGATGGTGATTGGCTAAGAACTAACCAATCAGAGGCACGCAAACATCAAAAATGTCCACAAAAAGAGGTGGGCAAGCACAAGGTACACAAAGGTGCCAGAGCTTTGCAGAAGGAGCTGAGAAACATTTACGAAGGTATGTTTGTTTCACATGTTAAAACATTGCACAGATCTTACTTCAGAAATATCATTGATTCGCATTTGTATCACTATTCTTTCAAACCAAAGCTCAGAGCCCTTTTTCGGCGCGCCTCTAACACTGTGGTCCAGGTTCGAGTCCTAGCTCAGGCATGGATATTATGTATGCTATTTAATTGTTTGATGTGTTTCGTTGTTCTTTCAAATATGTCTTGAGGGTTTCATTCTATAAGGGTTTTAAAAAGATGATGGTAAAAAAGTGATTTATACTCATACCAAATGTATATAACTATTTATAAAGGTCGTGTTTATTTCAAAACAGAAACAAATTAAGTGGATGACCACAAGTTACTTAGTTCGGTGCCAAACTTACTTTCATGTTGCTCTGGAGAACCTCATATTAAGTAATGATCTGTTTGAATTTTCAGGTAAAAAAAAATTTCGTGATCGATCATGTCAGCTGCAAAACTCCTTGTGGTTGTTGTACTTGCTGTAGCATTAAACGAAGTCGCCAGTGATCCCAACCTTGACCAATGGTGGCCAAGATACCCTCCAAAGTCGGGCAAGAAACTAGTCGCCAGTGATCCCAACCTTGACCAATGGTGGCCAAGATACCCTCCAAAGTCGGGCAAGAAACTAGTCGCCAGTGATCCCAACCTTGACCAATGGTGGCCAAGATACCCTCCAAAGTCGGGCAAGAAACTAGTCGCCAGTGATCCCAACCTTGACCAATGGTGGCCAAGATACCCTCCAAAGTCGGGCAAGAAACTAGTCGCCAGTGATCCCAACCTTGACCAATGGTGGCCAAGATACCCTCCAAAGTCGGGCAAGAAACTAGTCGCCAGTGATCCCAACCTTGACCAATGGTGGCCAAGGTACCCTCCAAAGTCGGGCAAGAAACTAGTCGCCAGTGATCCCAACCTTGACCAATGGTGGCCAAGGTACCCTCCAAAGTCGGGCAAGAAACTAGTCGCCAGTGATCCCAACCTTGACCAATGGTGGCCAAGGTACCCTCCAAAGTCGGGCAAGAAACTAGTCGCCAGTGATCCCAACCTTGACCAATGGTGGCCAAGGTACCCTCCAAAGTCGGGCAAGAAACTAGTCGCCAGTGATCCCAACCTTGACCAATGGTGGCCAAGGTACCCTCCAAAGTCGGGCAAGAAACTAGTCGCCAGTGATCCCAACCTTGACCAATGGTGGCCAAGGTACCCTCCAAAGTCGGGCAAGAAACTAGTCGCCAAATGATTCTTGCTTCCAAACAGGGCAACGATTTTCATCAACATAAACGATGTAAAATCTAAAATAAACAAATATTCAAATTACTCAGTGGCTTTTGTTTGATAATCTTCGCACAGCGCGCTTTTTGGCTTTCTATATCAATTGCCATTATCATCACACACTACTCCAAGTGAAACGCTCTAAACGGTATGGACGGCGTACTTTATAAATGTTGATCTGATATCGTACGGTGAACCCTCTCGAGAAAACGCAAAAAATCAAAAGTGGAAATGCCAACTGAATTTCTTAGGCGTAATATACAGTGGAACCCCGCCTTACGGCCACACGCTTAATATGGCCACCCCGTTATTGCGGCCAGTTTTTTAGGCCCATACATTTTCAGTAAAATTTACCCGCTTAATACAGACACCCCTTAATACGGCCAACGGCCACCTTTTTCGTGGCCGATTGACAAACTTCCATACTTGTTAACCCCGTATTACGGCCAGATCAAATCAGACACAGTTTATACACAGCATGAAAAATTACATTTAAGCGAGCTTAAAGTTAGCTTAAAGCTATCTTAAAGTATTGCTTTAAACTCCTTTACGTGAACTTTAAGTTTCGTAAAGTTCAACTTTAAGTCAGCTTTAAGCTGCGATTTAAAGCTGCTTAAAGAGACACGCCCTTTAAGCTGACTTAAAGTTGTTGCTTAAAGTTGCTTAAAGGGTACTTTAAACTGATGTAGATGTCACTTAAAGTTCCTTAAATCATTGGTTTGAGCATTTCTAGGGGAGCTTAAATGTCACTTAAAGTTCCTTAAATCATTGGTTTGAGCATTTCTAGGGGAGCTTAAATGTCACTTAAAGTTCCTTAAATCATGGGTTTGAGCATTTCTAGGGGAGCTTAAATGTCACTTAAAGTTCCTTAAATCATTGGTTTGAGCATTTCTAAGGGAGCTTAAATGTCACTTAAAGTTCCTTAAATCATTGGTTTGAGCATTTTTAGGGGAGCTTAAATCGCACTTAAAATTCCTAAAATGGATTATTAAAAGTTCAGGCACAGTATTTTTAATCTTTTGCTTTCATGATTCATCCTAAGTAATATACAATAACCACCCTGACCTAATATTTTATATATTATACAAAACTCTTTAGAAGACATCAAGATTCAAAATACAATTTATTTAATATAATACAACTTTAACTTACAATTGTTGGCATAATCACCATACAATATAAATATATTACAATTTCCTTTTGAACATCCAAGCCATTATTTTATGAAGTTCAATAAATAGTGATTTTGCATTTGCCTTTGAAAGAAACATGACTATTTAGTTCTTAATTGGTTGATAAAAATTAAAAGAAAATATCATGTTTAGAGCCAACTACTAAAATACTGAACATTCTTTCATGGGCAAGTGAAAACCACTAATGCAATCTAGGCCATGATGGCATCAAGTAACTACAGGTATCAGAATGTTTTACAACTTTCAATTATTATCCAAACTTTTAATTCCCATGTGAAATATTATTTCACAGTAGAAAGTGAACAAAGCATTCTGATCTTGGTAGTATATGATGACATAATGCTATTCTAACTCTCTCTATATAAATATTCAAATAATTATTTGGTCAAACCTGATGGTCCTTAAGCCAATAATCTTACACACTGATTATATTTGTACTATGCACTATATGACTTTTGACAGACCTCAAATTTGACTAAATAAACTTTTTACATTTATTTATATTTTAAATATGACATAGATAATGATAAATAGACAATAAATAATATTAAGAGGTTATTACATTGTAAATATTTTATCACCAAATCTCTCATTATTGAATGAATAAAATACATTAAACACACACTAAAATGAATGTGAGAAATTTTCAAGCCATATATCAAAATGGAATGTGGTGATGATGATAAAGTGTAATAATGATAACAGTAATAAGAGTGAATGGTCTGATCCCAGGTGTAATTGATGTGGATGAGGTATGATCGTCCGGGGTAGTGCAGTCTTGAGAAAGACTGATGGTGTTGGTGACTGACGTTTCAACAACCTGAGCGGAAGTCATCTTCAGAGTAAAGAAACGAAAACGATGTGTCACATCTTTTCGTTTCTTTACTCTGAAGATGACTTCCGCACAGGTTGTCGAAACGTCAGTCACCAACACCATCAGTCTTTCTCAAGACTGCACTACCCCGGACGATCATACCTCATCCACATCGATAACAGTAATATGCATAATAATAATAATAATGATAATAATGGCAAGTAACAGTGTAGATAAATAATATAATAATAGATAAATGAAATAAGTGACATAGAAAATGATATTTATAAAATTTTTGGTATCTAACGTGCGCTCTGATTGGTTGATGGCCATGTCTATATGAGAGAACAGAATGAAAATGACGAAAAAATTTCATAAAATAAATATAAAACGGCCACTTGTGTCTATGTACTGTGATATAAACATGCTGGGAGATGTAGAGCACTCAAGAAGCAAGAGAAACACTCGCTGTGCTCGTGTTTCTAAGCTTGCTTCTCTCATGCTCTACATCTCCAAGCGTGTTTATACCACAGTACATAGACATGCGCGCTGTTTTATATTTCTTAAATAAATAATATATAATATAATGATATGGTTAATGATGTGGAGGATAATGCTGGTGATAATGATTAATATAAATGATAAGTAATATAACGGTGTACGGTTGTGATAATTCACTATCATGTCTAAATATTATCACCACCGTACACCATCATATTCCTTATCACTTATATTCATCATTATTATTGTCACATTATTATTGATAGCATTATCCTTTACATTAACCATATCATTACATTATCTATTATTTAAATATAATTTTCTATGTCACTAAAGTTCATTATTAATCTATTATTATATTTATTCATCTCCACTGTTACTTGCATCATCATCACTAATATCATCAGTATTGTCATTATTAATCATTGTATTAATCTCCACTAACTTTCATCAGTGTTATTGTTATCACAACCGGTATTATCAACATTAGTACTAGTATCATGATGGAGATGATGATAATAAGAATGATACTAGTACTAATGTTGATAATACTGGTTGTGATAACAATAACACTAATAAAAGTGGAGTCTGAGATTAATATAATGATTAATATATATAATAGTGTAGGGTTATGATAATAAAAATGATAGTAATTGAGATGATGATGTTAGTAATGACAACAGTGTTAATGGTGATAACACCAGTTGTGATGATGGTTGACAATAAATGATAAAAGTAAGTGGAGATTAATATAATGACAAATTGACAATTTTGACAAATTTGTTTGAACATATTGTTATTTCAAATCACAGTCTGGACACCATACCGGTCATGACCGAGATACTTACTGTGCGACTCACCGTACCGTAGTCACTTACAAAAACTTTTGATGAATTTTTGACATTTTTTCATCTCAATCGGACCAATAATTTACAGACATCAAAGTTTCTAAAGTCTCCACCTCTCGATTTAAACTCCACCTCTCGATATAAAAAACTCCACCTCTTGATATAAACGCGTATCTGATTGAGATGAAAAAATGTCAAAAATTAATCAAAAGTTTTTGTAAGCGACTACGGTACAGTGAGTCGCACAGTAATCAATTAACCTATTCTGTAATTCCTACCAGCTACTAATAATGCTACTATATATATAGACATATTCACTTGTGCCCAGATAGAATACCAGTACTACTTCTTCTTCTTCTTTAGTTAGAACTGTGGATATAAACAATCAAATATTTAGTATAACAATAAATATTTAGTTCAGTATATTAATTTCAACCATGATGGTTTTGATAGTGTCTTAATTCCGTTAAAATTCTGTTTAAAAGTGAGGAACAAACAATTTTAGGTAATGCAGTTTATATAGCAGTTTGAGTTAGATAATATGGTTCAAGGTGCCCCATTGGCATCTTGCCCCCAACTAGTACCATCTTGCCCCCTTACAATAGTGTTCCTACAAATATGTTGCTTAAAACAATTTAATAAGAAAAAATATCAGAAGAACAACGTTCAACAAGAAAAGAAAAGGAATGAGAGTATTATATTTTGATATATAAGAAGCATATAAGTATATGATTGTGTATAAATTAGTACCATCTTGCCCCTAGATGTGCCTATGAATAACACTAATATTTCTTGCTTTAAAGACATCAAATAAATAATTTTGCTTCACAAAAAGTTAATATAAAAAAGATAAGCGTTTTTCTTTCTTTTCAAGCTTTAAAACAAGCCAATAGTCATATTTGTAGCTAACATATAGAGCGAGTTAGTATATTTCGACAAGATGGCCGCTTTGATTCGACTTGGCGTCCTATATTTGCTTCGAGTTCATTCCTTGGTTAAGAAGTCAAAGAAATCATTTCGCTTCACAAATAGTTTAATAATCGTTTTTCTTTATTTTAAAGCTTTAAAAGAAGTCAAGAATCACATCTGTAGCTTAGTTATAGTGCTATATAATGCTAACTATAGTAACTTGTCAAAGTGTTGCTGTTTCGAAGGGTTCTTACCTGAAGAAGTTAAACGGCATTAAGGACAGCAAGTCATTCTTTTTAACACGTCAGATAGCAACAAGTTCTTCCTGAAGGATATACAAGCACTTGGGTTCCGTATAAGCGATTCTAACCGGGTAAAAAGTTCATTTTTGTGGCTATAGCCAAAGGCGAAAGCCACTATGTCGTCCTGTTGAGTGAGTTGTTAGCTCGACTTGAGCCGGCGGTCTGCGGAGACTTGAGCACGTTATCATGGTTACTTGAGCACGTGACTTAGAGCGACGTGAGACGTGACATGTGCTCGAGTTAGATTTGAAGGTGAGCTGTCTCTTTTTCATCATGAATTTCCCCCCTTTTATCGTCAATATCCAGGCACAGTTTTCTGTGCAATTGTAAAGTATTGGTTTATCAAAGGTTTTTCAGGTTTTTGGATGATATGCGGCGATTTTATGATGTCAAAACGACCGTTCAACCGAAGTGTTTGTTTGGCTTCACGGCTATCCAGAGTCGCTGTCTTCCTGTTTCGAAACTTCCCTCCGGGGAGCAAAAATTTCTGAGTTTATTAACAGCAGGGGAACAAAAACTGCTAGTTGACAAAGCAACGAAAGTAATTACACAATTTCTGTGAAAAAGCACTTGTATATCTGTTATTTTGATACAAATGTTTAAAATTTACTACTCAAAAAGCAATGTAGTAATATTCCTTTAGATGCCAATAATTAAAACACTGGCAAACATTAGTGAAAAGTACTAATCTATCTGGAATTTTATGTTCAAGTTATTAATTTGTTTATGTTTAAGTTATTAATTTGTTAATAAGTTATTAAAACAAATGTTGTGTTATGAAATGTGTGTATTTTGTTTATTTCAATGCAACATTTATTTTCTATTTAATAGAGTAATTTACATAAAGCTATGAAAAGATTATACTATACATACATTCTGCAATACCATATACTCATACACTGCCTATTTTCTTTCAAAGATACCTGGCCAATCAAATGCATGTCTTACTTATATCTACTCTTCCACTCAACTTGAGAATCCATACTCTTCGCCAGACTTAAAATTATTTCTAATGTTTGGAAAATAAACGAGAAGCTGCATGCAGTCTTAGACTGCATATTTTTCAGTACAACATAGCCATGAAGAAATTGACTTTATTTTCTGTATTTTCCCCTCTTTCTGCATAAAAACCAATCAATACCACACTAATATTGTTTGATCAAAATCAAACAATGTAAAAACATTTCGATGTTTTATTTTCAATGCTTCATTTATATATCAACTTTTAACAATAACAAATCTAAACTGACCTTTTAGAAGAAAATAACATTCTACATCAGCTGATTATCACTTATAAACAACGTGAACAATGATAAGTACAATATAGTTCTAAATACCAATTTGCGTGTACGCATTACAGACATTAAACTATAGCCACATGCAGTCTTGGACTGCCTTTAATTGTGATTGAAATCAGTCACCATCGCCACAAAGAAACGGGCGCCAAATCTTTCAAACGGTCTTCTGTAAAGTTTGC
Source organism: Metridium senile (assembly GCA_949775045.1). Classification (NCBI taxonomy): domain Eukaryota; kingdom Metazoa; phylum Cnidaria; class Anthozoa; order Actiniaria; family Metridiidae; genus Metridium; species Metridium senile. Next base: position 15,217,910 of record OX459107.1, read on the forward strand.
AAAGCACCTTGGGCCGGGGATAAATATCCCCGGCCCAGGCCCTCTACGAGCGTTGTAACAGTTAGCAATAAATGTTGCAATAACTTTGCACTATGGTCAAAGTTCATTTTATTTTAAATTTGCTATATGTTTCAAACACGCAGTTTTTACAGTGTAGGTTAGGCTTAACGTTTAAACACCTTTAAGGTACTTTAAGTAATAACTTAAAGTTGTTCGCTAAACTTTAAGTAAACTTTACACTACCTTTATGCTCAACGTGTTAAAAGTTAACTTTAAGCAACTTTAAGTCGCAATTAAACCTAGCTTAAAGTTGTACCAACAGCTTTAAGTTGACTTTAAGCAAACTTTACACTCGGTACGTAAAGGTGACCTTTAAACTGCTTTACGCGGCACTTAAAGCTAACTTAAAGCTGAACTGAACAACTTTAAGCAGCTTTAAGTTGGCTTAAAGCTGCTTAAATCAAAGTTTTCGTGCTGTGATAGATCTTATATAAATAAAAGTCTCCAATCATGAGGGATAGGATACATGAAGTTCGTGAACAAAGACATAGTTTGCTTTAAAACTAATATAGAACATATAAAAAGTATGAAAAAATGAACTACTTATCTGTTGCTTGACTCTATTCCTTCTACGTCCCTCGAGTTGTATTTTAAATATGGCGGCTTCAATAAATTTAATTTTATACAGGCCTAGTCTCTCACGGACTTTAAGCTTCTTGCGTCATACCTTCGCCCTATAAACCTATATTTACACTGGGTAGGAACCTCCATCAAGGTTGCTATGATATATCCAATCACATAGCTTTTATAACAAAAGGCTATTGTATAGGCTTTCGTACCATGTTTGTAAGACAAACATTTTGACTCTCTAATCCCCGAATGCATGGGCATAATATGATGGCAAAATAATATCTTGGGGGGAGGGCCTGCAATTTTGACTGGGGAGGGACTAGATTTTTGTACGATACTTCTGCTGCTTCTGCAGCATAGCACGAAAGTCGAGTTAAGACTTCCTACCCAGTGAAGATATAGCTTCGAGAAAAAAAAATCGAATTGGGTTAACCTTGTTTAGTTTTTTGAGCAAAAAATTCTAGAAATAACTATAACTGAATAATAATTACCCATAGCCATTAGCGAGGGGCGCGACTAGACGTTAACTTTTACAAGTAGACGTTTTTCTACTTTTTTTTATTCATTTATCTCAACTGGAGTCATTAAAAATGAAGAGCGTATATGAAAGTAGTTCTTATTAGGGAAAATGATAGAGCGAAAACACTAGAACCATGAAAACAAAATCAAATTGTTAGAGTACAAACACTAAAAGTGTGCAATAGAGTACAAACACTAAAAGTGTGCAACAAAAATACCACTAAATACTGCTAAATTATGCAAATTCTTTTGTTCTCTATTGTTTAATCAACACTATTTAGTGGTAAATAGTACAAAGTATTGCACACTTTTAGTGTTTGTTCTCTACTTTGTACTATTTACCACTAAATAGTGTTGATTAAACAATAGAAAACAAAAGAATTTGCATAATTTAGCAGTATTTAGTGGTATTTATGTTGCACACTTTTAGTGTTTGTACTCTAGTGTGTAATAGTTCTTTTTTAGCGACTATTAGTTACTATAAAAGACAAGTAAAGTTGCAATGAGGTATTGTTTCCTTTTGTATTTGATGTTTGAATTTCTGGTTGAGTGATACTGACTAAATAGTCGCTAAATAAAAACTATTAGTTAGTAACTATTTTGTTTTTTATTTCATGGTTCTAGTGTTTTCGCTCTATAGATTGCAGATATTATATTTATTAATGATTTATTTATATCTGTCGTTATATTCGTGTGATCTTCGTTATATTCGAATGATCTTCGTTATATTCGTGTGATCTTCGTTATATTCGTGTGATCTTCGTTATATTCGTTTGATCTTCGTTATATTCGTGTGATCTTCGTTATATTCGTTTGATCTTCGTTATATTGGTATGATCTTCGTTATATTCGTTTGATCTTCGTTATATTCGTGTGATCTTCATTATATTCGTTTGATCTTCGTTATATTCGTGTGATATTATGTATATTCGTTTGATCTTCGTTATATTCGTGTGATATTAGGTATATTTTTCGTTTATTAATGTAATCTTCATCATATTCGTGTATATTTTTTATCACACAACTCTGTTGACATTGTACATCTACGGTGAGCTCACATAGAAAATGAATAAATAGTCTCATGCTTGTAAGGGCCCGGGCAACAACAACAACAACAACTTTATTACCAGCAATATCAAGAATAATTATACAATTATAATTTAAGGAATGTTCAGATAAATGGTAAAAGTTTCTCAGAATAGCTAAAAAAAAGCTAATCAAAACGGCAACATTCATTCGATTTTGTTGAATGGCAATGTTTAAACGCTGTTAAACTCTTTCAACATTGTTGAAACGTGTTGAATTGATATTGAAAGAGTTTAAAAGCGTTTAAACATGAATGGCCATTCAACAAAATCGAATGGAAGTTGAAGCACATATTGAAGCCGTTCGCCCGGGCCCTTAAGAAGTAAATATTCGTCGGAATAGTTCAATACTACACTTCAGGAATAACGTTATAAATGTGCCAACGGGATTTCAATTCAATAAAAAACATAATATTTTCAATCGTTTTCAATTTCAGAAATTATGCGGCGGCATGTCTATAACCTTTGTTTTGTAATCAATAATGTATTATGTAGAAGCTATTTGTATTCTTGTCTTAAACTACTTTGGCCACGTTTTCCTTTTTTCCTTATATCTGTCTTAACTCAAAACATATATATTTTATAAAAAATGTAATAGTATTTTACTATTTGTTATATCATTACTGTAAATGTAATTAATTATACGTGTGAATAAACTAAAGTCTAAGTCTAAAAAGTCTTATAAGATTACTATTACTACTATTATTACTATTATTATTATTACTACTAGAGTACTACTAGAGTACAAACAATATACCCGTGAAACAAGTAGTGCTAATCAGTACTAAACAGTGCTAATTAAACAATAGAAAACAATAGAATTAGCATAAAATATCACTATTTAGTACTATTTATGTTTCATACTTTTAATGTTTGTACTCTATTGTACTGTCAAACTGCACAATAAAAACAACAGCACCAATCTAAAATAAGCACCAACTACTCGATAACAACAATAAATAATAAAATAGATAGCAAAACAAATATAAACTTGTGTATGATTATGATCAACGTAATGATCACCCTGTCCAATAAAGTTGTTATTATTATTATTATTATTATTATTATTATTATTATTATTATTATTACTATTATTATTATTATCATCATCATCATCATCATTATTATTATTATTATTATTATTATTATTATTATTATTATTATTATTATTATTATTATTATTATTATTATTATTATTATTATTATTATTTAAATAATATTAAATCTGAATTTTCAAAGGGAGTGTTTTTAAACTAAACTAAATCAATAAAAATATAGTACTAGTAATTACTGGGACTAAATTTTTATTGATTAAATTTAGTTTGTTTTTTAACTATTTAGAGCTTGATATCTTATCTTTTCCCGAGAACGTGAAGCAGGTGTAGATAAATTAAAGATAACCAACGGCGAATGGTGAGTATCATCAAGGCCCGGGCAAACGGTTTCAACATTTGCTTCAACATATCCGTTCGATTTTGATGAATGGCAATGTTTAAACGCTTTTTAACTCTTTCAACATCAATTCAAAACAGGTCACGTGACCATACTTTTTGCATAAAATCCCCTTATATCTCCCTACCAGTAAGTGATAACCAAACTCTCCAAGCACAGTTCTGTGGAGACTTTGGTGAGAAGTACATTTAATGTAGAAGTTTGTTTTACCTATTCAAACTCGCGACCCCATTTTCAAATGAAAAACGAAATCCTTTATCCATCTAAATTGGTCACGTGAGCGCCCCTAAGTCAAAATTAAAACTTTAGGAACAGCAACAGCCCGAGATCTATCAATATACCAATTTTTATTAAAATCAAATGAGTTTTGTGGCAATGACAAATAGAAACGTTTTTTCGTGAAACACTGGCTAGAACCAGACCTTAACATACTTGAGACCATCACAATAATCAACATCTTGAAGATCTCTGATATTGATATTTTATCTATAAATTAATAAATTATTTATTATTGTTATTTTTTTTTTTACAACTATACATCATTGCGATCACCGTTTTCATAATCATTATCATAGTTATATGGGTATATTTTTATTATTATCAATGTTATTCGTCTTATCTTAATCAATTTATTTTTCAAGAAACATCGTCACATTGCATAATCGATGCAGCAGTCGATTTTCTACCATTTGTTGTTATTAAAATTATCTCCTCTACTCTCATTGGCTTGAATTTATTCGCGTGATAAATTATCCCCTTTACCACTTCAATCAATCAATATTATAATTTTCTTATTCTTCATCAAAATGGAAATTAATGAGTAAATTGTTTACTCTGACGAAGGGCTAAAGCTCGAAACGTCAGTATAATTATAAGTTAACATTTAAAACAAAACACCGTTTATTGTTTATCAACTCTATCATTGCAAACATGACGACAAGAAACGGAACAGAAAACAACCACAAACAACAACTAAATCATGATATCTTTCAAGCACAAGTCTTCGCCATCGTTATAAGTCTAGTTCTTGGCCTAATAGCAACTGTATTTAACGGCCTTCTTCTCTTCACATTGCACAAAGACCCTCTAAGATGTTTTTGTCGACGTGCATCTGTTGTATTCATTCAAGGGCTTGCATTGAGTGACTTTTTAGCAGGAGTCTTTATCCAACCAATTTACGCGATTTCTTTAATACTTGGGGTTGTTTCAAAGATCAATAAAACTTTACACGATGTAGCAGTCATTGGATCACACCTTGGTACGAAAGTATCGATTTTAACGCTCGTCGCACTTGCAGTAGATCGTTTACTGGCGATAGCATTTCCGTGGAAGCACGGCGTCATTATTACGCGAAAAAGAGCAACGGCTACAAATATAATAATTTGGATTGCTGTGGTTATTTTCGAAGGAAGTCACTGGATTTCTTCTGCCGAAGAAGTTCTCCATAAACTCGATGTACATTTGCAAACAACGGTGCCCATTATTGGATTGTTAATCATTTTTACCGCCACTTATTTAGCTTTTCGAAATCACTCTAGGAGAAGGGTATTTGCCGCGCGAAATGTTCAAAGTAGATCAAGTCGAATTAATTCGCAAAACCTTTACTTCGAGAAAAGGATAATGATAACAATATTGCTTATAATGCTTGTGGTTTTGATCTCGCTTCTGCCGTATCTCATAGCCCAGCAGATTGGAAAGAAATGTCATTCGCATCACCAAGAAGAAAGTCATGATGACAATGATGATGGTGATTGTGAGCGAGATAGTAAGGTGCAAGTACTCGATATCTTGTCAGTAAGTTTGTTGGGCATCAGCTGCGCTGTGAACCCAGTCCTGTTCGGCTGGCGCGTACCGCATTTTCGACAATCTCTAAAGATGGTTACGAAATCTTTACTACGTTGGTGTGGATTACCGGAATTGTTTACGCAAGAGATTTCTGTAAGATCCAATTTACAAATTACTGCAGGCCATTCACAAATCTCGCAAATCTCGCAAATCTCGCAAATCTCACAAATTGGAAACTCGTAGAACAAACTTAAAATCACAAATCTCACAAGTTGGAATCACGTAGAACGGATGAAAATACGTGTATTAAACAATATCATGGAATGACCGGTATGGTTTCCATGGAAATAACAGGAGTAACAGAAATGTTTAATTTGGTGACGAACGTTAATCACTCTTTGAAATTAAAAAAAAATGTTGTTTATCTAAAAAAAGTTTATTTTTGGCGAAAACGGGCTTAAATCTATACAATTAATGTTCAAATTCTAATTAATCGGTTTTAATACGTGTAACGATTTCCCCGAGAAACCTGTGACGTCAGGCCAGGTTTCCAAGGAAACAGCTTGATTATAAAAAGCATTTGCTGACGTTAATTATAAGAACCATAGTGGTTGAAATAAAAGAAGATTTGTATTTTTAAGTATTGTTTTTAATTCTACTGCTTCAAGGATAAACGGTTTCAACATTTGCTTCAACCGTGATCCGTTCGATTTTGTTGAATGGCAATGTTTAAACGCTTTTAAACTCTTTCAACATCAATTCAACATCGATTCAACACATTCCCAATAAAAATTCTTTTTTTCGGAAACGGGCAGTCTTCAGATTATTTAGTCTCAGGAGTCTCAGGAAAGAGCTAGGGGTACTGTCAGGCAGACATATACCATTTGTTTACTGCAATAGTACTACCTAAAATTAGTAATGGTCTTCTAGTCCAAGGGCCAGTTGCACGAAGCCTGAATAGCGCTATCCACCGGATAAATCCCTATCCAACTGATAAAACCTATACAAATTCTATACACTGGATAACTCTTATCCAGTGGATAACTTTATCCAGGCTTCGTACAACTGGAACAAGAGCTTACCACAGTTCAACATTTTCTTCGCCATTGTCGGTTATAAGTACTATATACAATATGAGTGGTCGATCTGTATGAGATATACAGTGGCGATTCAAAGACAAACCACTGTTGAAGGAATAGAAAACGAGGCAGCGTGCTCTATCGAGTCATAGAGCACGCGGGAATTTTAAGAAGACGAGAGAATCGTTAGGAGAAGCACGACGCGTAGCGGAGTGCTTCTCAGCGCTTCTCAAGTCTTCTTAAAATTCCCAAGTGCTCTATGACTCAATAGAGCACTGCTGCCGAGTTTTCTATTTCTTTTATAAAATATTCAGTAGTTAAAATCAAACGAATCGACGCTCCGTGCACTGTTGAGTTATAGAAAACGCTTCTCAGCCAATTAGAGCGCGCGATTTATATCAAATATTTTATAAATATCTCATACAGATCGGATGCGAATAGTGTATAGTACTTATGAAACTCCAACATTAGTTCTTTGATATTTTACTAAAATTGTAAAGATAAAAGTAAATCTGACCGAGAAAATTTAAGTTAAAACTTATGTAAATCAGGACGAATCTGTATCGGATATACAACCTCCTCAACTGTTGGGATTTCTTTTGTCAATTTCTCATGAATTATTAATGAGTTTTATAAGCGTAATTACATATCTTATTTTATTGACATCTATGAGTTAGTAGATAGGTCCGATCGTGCTGTTTTTAGAATAATAAGCGGAGATGCTTATCATCCTTTACGAATTACTTCCTAAAGTTCAGTATGTTAAGGAGTTTGCACTTCAACTAAGGAAAACCTGTGCTTAAACAATATTCAAAATTCAAATCTGCGCGTGATACATTATAACGAATTGCTCAGTAGTAACGATCACTGATGAAGGTCTAAGTATAGATCGAAACGTCTGAATAAATTAAATCAAAATCAGGCCAGAGTCAAACCAATTTGTATTTTAATAAGCATTTAGACTTAAACTTTAGCTTCCATGTAATACACTATACGATATAGAGTATTTATAGAGTTCTCAGAAATTGATTGTCTTTGATATTGGTATGTATTTTTACCGATAATCTTCAATAAAGACATTAATATTATTATAATTAGCAAGTAAACAATTCATGTTAATATCATTTAGTATAACACTGAAAATGCAACACATTACCTAAATGCATTACAGTAAACACCCGCAGTTAAGAACCTTTATTTTTTAAAGTCTGGCAAAAAAGGTGCTTGTATAAAGGGGTAGTTGTTCGTAATTTGGGCAAAACAGGTTCTTAATTAGGTTCTTAATTGTTATAAAGGAGATATTATTATTTCTTATTATAAGAATAATAAATAAGCTCGGTTTAGACTAACATTACATATAACTGTGACTTTAAACAAACAAATAAACAATCAACTTACAATTCACAACAGTAACTGTAAACAGAGATTTAATACTAACTGTATTATATTATTATTTTTTCCAATAAACTGTGTCAAGTAACTTCTGGGTTGTTTATCCTGTAATTTGGCTGTTATCCACATATAAGGACCTGCTTGATCCTGTTTGGCGAAACAGGTTTAGCCTGCGTAGCGGCTCTTAGAGAGGGGGAGGGGAGGGGAAAGAGGGGAGAGAGGGACTGGGGAGGAGGGAAGGGAAGAGAGAGCCTGCCGGTAAGCCCTAGGTTTTTCGTACTCTCGCACACCAGTGTGCGCGTATTTCTATTGGTCGAAACCGTCAGAGTTGACAAGCGTTGACATAATGATATGTAAGCCCCGTTTGACAGTCTATTTCAAGATGGCCAAATCTCTATTGTTAGAAGAAAGCATAAACTTACTAAATATCGACTTAAAACAAGAACAAAGACTCGCTTTGAAATCACTCTTACTTGGCAAAGATGTTTTGGCCATTTTGACGACTGGATTTGGCAAAAGCAGAATTTATCAAACGTATACAGCAGTCAAAGATGCCCAAACTGGAACAGCGCTTGTGTTGGTCATTGCTCCATTGACGAGAATCATTATTAAAAGACCAAATTGCCCATCTGAATCGTTTAAATATACCTAGTGCAGAGCTTTCTGATAAGATGAAGAGCTAAGGAGTTGAGTTGTAATTTTAAGATATTGTTCAACTGAAGAAGCCCTGACGAACAAATTTACATGCTGTTGAAGGACAACAACAGTGAACTTCATAAGCGACTCTCGAGCATTGTTGTTGATGAAACGCACAAATTCTTCAGAAATCGTTAACACTTTCAGGCTTTGGTTTCGGTCCTTTACGTACGCTATTTTTCGGCGTTGAAAGCATCAACGAACACAAGAAATAACGATAAGAATACAGTATAAATTAAATGCTACTCGATAAATTGAGATTGTGTTTTGGTTCAATTATTTGGTACGCCAGGAAGACATGTTAATCCGACAGATTATCGCTCCTATTTCATTTCCGGTGATATGTGAACGGTTGAGATAATTTGATATCTTGAGTGGGAGTATACGAAAAAACCTAGGGCTTACCGGCAGGCTCTCCCTTCCTTTCCTCTCTCCTCCCCAGTCCCTCTCCCTTCCGCCACCCCTCCCCTCCCCCTACCCTAGAGCCTGGCTACGCAGGCTAAAACAGGTTCTTATATTAAGGGGTATTAAAATGGCAAATTTCTGCCAAGAGGTTCTTAATCCACTAGGTTCTTAACTGCGTGTGTTTACTGTATTAATAATTAAGAAAGGCTTTGCATTGCAGTTGATACAGAGAATTGGCAATTTTTCGGTGCCTGATATTGTTTTGCCCTTGAGGTTGTGCACGATATTCTCAGTTCAAAGATTAAAGCTGTGCTCGATATTTTTAGACCTGTAACTCGTATCAATGCCTTCCGTCCCTAGAGTACAAACACTAAAAGTGTGCAACATAAATACCACTTAATACTGCTAAATCATGCAAATTCTTTTGTTCTCTATTGTTTAATCAACACTATTTAGTGGTAAATAGTACAAAGTATTGCACACTTTTAGTGTTTGTACTCTATTAGAGTACAAACAATATACCCGTGAAACAAGTAGTGCTAATCAGTACTAAACAGTGCTAATTAAACAATAGAAAACAATAGAATTAGCATAAAATATCACTATTTAGTACTATTTATGTTTCATACTTTTAATGTTTGTACTCTATTGTACTGTCAAACTGCACAATAAAAACAACAGCACCAATCTAAAATAAGCACCAACTACTCGATAACAACAATAAATAATAAAATAGATAGCAAAACAAATATAAACTTGTGTATGATTATGATCAACGTAATGATCACCCTGTCCAATAAAGTTGTTATTATTATTATTATTATTATTATTATTATTATTATTATTATTATTATTATTATTATTATTATTATTATTATTATTATTATTATTATTATTATTATTATTATTATTACTATTATTATTATTATTATTATTATTATTATTATTATTACTATTATTATTATTATTATTATTATTATTACTATTATTATTATTATTATTATTATTATTATTATTATTATTGTTGTTGTTGTTGTTGTTGTTGTTATTATTATTATTATTATTATTATTATTATTATTATTATAATTATTTAGTACTAATTATGTTGCACGCTTTTAATGTTTGTACTCTAGTAAACAAAATGGGTGGCCTAGCGGTGAGAGCGCTGTGGTCCAGGTTCGAGTCACGGCTCGGGCATGGATTATATGCATGAGAGTTGAGTTTGTTTGATGTGTTCTTCTCTCCGATGCCACGAGGGTTTTTCTCTGGGTTATCCGGTTTTCCTCCTTCCGCAAAAAATGAACATGTGAGCTGAATTGTGTGCAAAATAATTAAAAGTAGAGGTAGTGAGTGTGTGTCTGAGTCTCCCCTATTAGTAGGGCCTTTTGAGACGTTAAAAAGTGATTTATTCTAATTTACATTTCAGATACAAGTCACTAGTGGTTGTATCTAATTTACATTTCAGATACAAGTCACTAGTGGTTGTATCTAATTCACATTTCAGATACAAGTCACTAGTGGTTGTATCTAATTTACATTTCAGATACAAGTCACTAGTGGTTGTATCTAATTTACATTTAAGATACAAGTCACTAGTGGTTGTATCTAATTTATATGTTCATTGTTTTAACCCCTGTTTTCCCTGACGATTATTCAAACCCTCCCCGTGCTTTAAGTTTGTATGGGCTTTACAAGGGTGCTCGTGTGATCTGATTTCTCATATCGGATTGGCTGGAAAGCTTATGAATTATTAATGAATTTTACAATTTTTTATGCGTGCATGATATTGACACCCAGTGCTGCAAAAAGTGTACCAAAGGGGCGGATGTTTCCGAGCAAGAACAAGCACATTTTAAAGTCGCTATTCCCGTATCGCTACTCGTCTCTTAATTACTTCAGGTTCTGTCTAGGCAGGCATGGAAATGCTTGTAAGCATTTGGCTGAAACAGTGCGTGATAAGATCGTGTAATATGCTAAAAATGCCACAAGGAATTGTACTGGTTTTCTCGCCTATAACGCTATATTTCATTTAAGTTTTGATATCTACATTCAAATAGAATACTCTAGAAATACAAGGCAGAACTTTGCGTATATTGTTTGAGTATGTTGGGCTATATTTGCTTTAAAAAACGACGTGCATTTTTGATTCAAGTTTCGTACAAGTTTCAAGAAAGTTCCAGCCAAAACAACCGTGCAGTTCACTGACCTCCATCGTGAATATGATTCATGTTTCATTGTCCATTAATTATCTGTATCTAATGTTACCACAAAAATAGCTATAAAAGAAGTAACGCGAATACCAAAACATCACAGTTTGAAATACACGCTTTTGTGCGCTAGCTTTTGGCCTAAACGTTTCTATAAAAGAAGATTTTGAGTACTAGCTTTTGGCCCGTTTTATTGGAGAAGATGAAGTCGTTCTTGTTGATGTTTTGTGTGCTTGCTGGAATTGGATTAGTGAAAGTCAGATCAACTCCTGCTACAGTTCCATCTGTGGAGAATCTTCAGCTTTCGGTGACGCAAAAAGGGCTTGATTATGGTATATGTTTATTTGACTTTTTCTTCAAGTTTCTTTTCCTTCCTTCTCCTTTCCTTTCCGTTTTTCTTTTCCCTTACATTTCCTTTCCGTTCCCTACCATTCCGTTCCCTTTCTCTTCCTTCCCTTTTCCTTTTCCTCTCATTACCTTTAATTCCCTTTCCCTTTTTTCTAACGCTTCCTTTTCATTTCATTTCATTTCTTGTATTAACTATTCTTTTGTAATCCAACATGTTCTTATGTAAGTATCTCCATTTTATCTTTTCCCTTTCCTTTCCTTTCCTTTCCTTTCCTTTCCTTTCCTTTCCTTTCTTACCCTTTTCCTTTTCCTTTTGTACGCCAACATGTTCTTCTTTTAATTATCAAATCATTTTTTAAAATATGTTTGTTTTTTTTTCATTCTTTTAGCAAATAAAATGTTTAGAGCAGGACTGATCAATGAGATTGAAGGTCTACGAACATCCAGCACTAAAAAATCAGCTTTTTGGACTACTTTGGAACTCATAACGTAAGTATCAACATAATGTACATCGCCATTGATCGTCATCATCATTACTATTATTATCTTCTTTATTATTATTATCATTATAATCATCATCATCATAAGGATTGCTATTATTGTCTTCTTTATTATTATCATCAAAATATCATCATTATCATTACCGTTATCATCATCATCATCATCATCAATTGTTTTCATTATCATTATCATCATCGACAGTTATCATCACCATCATCTGCATCATAATCAAAATCATCATTATTACACTGCAAAAACGGCTGAGTAGCTACAACACAGTATATTGCGTTAATCATGTATTCAGGATGGCACTTTATAGTGAGTAAACACAACTCTATAGTAAGTAAACCCAACTCATTATTGATTAAAAGTGAGGTTAAACTCAATATATTGAGTACATTGTACTCAATGGTGCGTCTTCATCTATGTTTACTCTCAATAATGAGTTGGGTTTACTCACTATAAAGTGTTATCCTGAATGCATGGTTAACGCAATATACTGTGTTGTATCTACTCAGCCGTTTTTGCAGTGTACCATCATCATCATTATCGATTGAGTAGTTATCATCATCATCACCATCACCTGCATCATAATTAAAATCATCATTATTATCATCATGATCATTATCATCATTTCAGTTAATACTATCGCATAAGTATTATTTATTATTATCTGTAATGTCTGTAATCACAGTCCCGAGGTCAAGAACGTGGTCTTGCAATCTTCTTCTATTCGTTTCGATGGGGGTTTGGTCAAAGTGAAGGTTATACTGCAAAGGGTTAATGTGGCTGGCCAATACAAGTTTAGTCAGTAAGTCCTACAATCAATCATAATGTATGAATCATCGATCAATGAACCAATCAATCAATGAATCAGTCAGTCGAAAACGAAAGAAACGAAAGGCTTTACCATTCATTTAAACACCCATGGCTATTTTTGACGATCATGATAGATATTAATTTACTTATATTCTTTCTAGTTGGTTTTCAAGTGGAAATGGAGATTTCACTAGTACAATGTCAGGAGTATTGATCGAAGTTGACCTTGCACTGGGTGAGATACTTGTGGGACAACTACAAATCACTCCCCTACCTCCCCAGTGATTATTTACAATTACAAATCACTGCCCTCACTCCCCAGCGATTATTTACAATTACAAATCACTCCCCTATCTCCCCAGCGATTATTTACAATTACAAATCACTCCCCTCACTCCCCAGTAATTTATTTACAATTACAAATCATTCCCCTCACTCCCCAGTGATTATTTACATTTAATTGAATTATAAATACACTGCAAAAACGGCTGAGTATATACAACACAGTATATATATTGCGTTAATCATGCATTCAGAATAACACTTTATAGTGAGTTAACCCAACTCATTATTGAATAAAATGAGTACATTGTACTCTACATTGTACTACACATCTACATTTATGTTTACTCTCAATAATGAGTTTGATTTACTCACTATAAAGTGTCATCCTGAATGCATGATTAACGCAATATACTGTGTTGTATCTACTAGCCATTTTTGCAGTGTACGAACATACCATGCCATTTGCTTTATTTGTATGCCCATGATGTTTTTTTTTATATACTTAGGTCTTATTAACCGAGCGCGAGGTCTGTACGGGAGAATCTTGACTGAGGTCGGAAAGTACAGACCGAGCGCAGCGAGGTCTGTACCCGACCGAAGTCAAGATTCTCCCGTACAGACCGAGCAAGCTCGGTTAATAAGGGTTTTATTATATGACCACATATATTTTCGATAAAAAAGTAATAATTTTTTTAATATTTTACGACGCGCGTACGTTGCTTTCAAATGGCTTTCCTACGGTGGCCCACAACTGTCACATCAAAATAAAAGAGTTCACAGCAAAATAAAAAAGTTCACAACAAATTTAAATCGCTCACAGCAAATTCAAATCGCTCACATCAAAATAAAAAAGCCCACAGCAAATTCAAATCACTCACATCAAAATAAAAAAGCTCACAGCAAATTCAAATCACTCACATCAAAATAAAAAAGCTCACAGCAAATTCAAATCACTCACATCAAAATAAAAAAGCTCACAGCAAATTCAAATCACTCACATCAAAATAAAAAAGCTCACAGCAAATTCAAATCACTCACATCAAATAAATCGCTCACATCAAGTAGCCGATAGTACTGGTCAGCAGCAGCACCACTTAATCATGGATGGGATTCCTGTGTTGTTCCGCCATTTTGAAAACCTATCAGACTTGCATCACTTGCACGATTAGTAGTGTCATGATTTATTGTTCTAATTGCGGGACACAATTAAAAGTTAGCGACAACTATTGTCACAACTGTGGTCAAAGTAAGTTCTTGTTTATACTTAAAATGTATTATTACGTTGAAAAATTATGCCTAAATAAGCGATACTGGCGATATTGCATCGTGCACGTGGTCTGCTAGCTGTCACTGTGGTTTGTTATATGAATGAATATATGTAAAAGAAGTAAAGTTTATATCTTATAATATTTTTTATAATTATTTTAATACATGTTTCTTAAGTTTATACTTAAAAAGTGTAAGCTTTATCTATTTTTAAGGGAATATATAGTAATGATTATTTGTATATAAAGATCTGATAAACTAGACGATCTTAGATCGACTTTTTTATAAAATATATATGTACCTCTTAAGTGCTTATGTTTTCTCTACAAAATGCATGTGTAAAAATATGTGAAACTTTTTTTTATAAAGTATCTATGTACCTATTGAGTGCTTATGTTTTTTTATGGAATGTATGTGTAAGAATATGTAAATATGTTTAAAAGTATTTATTTATTTACATAGAGAATATGCTTGTATTTAGGAAACATGTGTTATCGTTCTTACTTCTCTACAAACGTGTGTGTACATTGTGGGTGTTGTGATTGAACTTGTATGAAGTGCTTGTCTGTTTAATTCTTCTTAGATGTTTAAGAAGGTATAATTGTTATTAAAAGTTTATGATTAAAAGTTTATGTTTCTTGAATGGGGTAAGAGGGTTCGTAGTAGATATGTTTGGTGTATAAGTTTCCTTCTATAAAGGTGTACGCATTTTGATAGTGTTGTTATTGAATTTTTCTGTTTTTTTTTATAAAATATATATGTAACTCTTAAGTGCTTATGTTTCCTCTAGGAAATGTATGTGTAAGTATATATAAATATGTTTAAAAGTTTTCGATCCTTTATATAAAAAATAAAAAAATATGTTTGTATGTTTACATGTTGTAATTGTTTGTTCTTTTCTATAAAAGTGTGTGTGCATTGTGGGTGTTGTTATTAAATGTGTATGAAGTGTTTGTGAATTTTATTCTTCTTAGAAGTTCTGAAATTATGTACGAGTCATATTTTATTTGGTAAATAAGGATATAATTTTTCAACGTAATAATACATTTTAAGTATAAACAAGAACTTACTTTGACCACAGTTGTGACAATAGTTGTCGCTAACTTTTAATTGTGTCCCGCAATTAGAACAATAAATCATGACACTACTAATCGTTCAAGTGATGCAAGTCTGATAGGTTTTCAAAATGGCGGAACAACACAGGAATCCCATCCATGATTAAGTGGTGCTGCTGCTGACCAGTACTATCGGCTACTTGATGTGAGCGATTTATTTGATGTGAGTGATTTGAATTTGCTGTGAACTTTTTTATTTTGATGTGAGTGATTTGAATTTGCTGTGAGCTTTTTTATTTTGATGTGAGTGATTTGAATTTGCTGTGAGCTTTTTTATTTTGATGTGAGTGATTTGAATTTGCTGTGAGCTTTTTTATTTTGATGTGAGTGATTTGAATTTGCTGTGGGCTTTTTTATTTTGATGTGAGCGATTTGAATTTGCTGTGAGCGATTTAAATTTGTTGTGAACTTTTTTATTTTGCTGTGAACTCTTTTATTTTGATGTGACAGTTGTGGGCCACCGTACTTTCCAGTAGTTTTACTGAAAAAGAGCGGGTTGTCAGAAACCGGTTTTCATTCAGCATGTGACATCTACTTCAACAAACTTACAGTAGTTTTAAGGCAAAAATATCAAAATTACCGCAGCTTTCTTCATCATTCCAAATCAAAGATCGTTTAAAGACAAAGGCTTTTGTTTATATCTCTACATCAAAGAAAGTCAAGAAACAAAAAACAAGTTTTACGTGAGGATTTTAGCTGATTTTAGCTGACAAGTGAGCCACGATGGATGTTGAAACGAGTTGAAATTCGTCGGTCTTGTGGACGTTTGCATCGAGAAAAAAAGCCTATACCTAAGCTTTTTTTCGATAAATATTTATAAGAACTTTAAGCGAAATCACCGTCAACTGTTGAAGGAATTTATTTGTCTGTGTCGTACTTTATGAAGAAGATGAAAGCATGATGCGATCGCTGAGAGAACTTTGAATCAAGAAAAACGGCCTTTTTCAAGATTTTTGAACCTTTTTATGCAGAGAAAGAAAGACAAGAACACTTCCTGACTTCGAAAACGTTGTTGACTTTGTATACAAACTTATTGTGCATTTTACAGCTTTTTAAAAGTATGAAATAAAGTACTGAAAAGCAACGATATTTCTCAACAAAAGATAGCTCAACTCACCGCCGTGTTGTTTACAAGGAAAGATAAAAACTAATAGTATGCTTTTCAACTATTATTGAGGTATGTGAACGAGCTTTATATTCTTTAGAGAATTAAAATAAAATCCTTTTGCGTATTCTCTCGTGAGTTTTTGCAATTTGATTTGATTTTCTCAACTTTTGCTTGTTAAAATGTATGTATAAAAAAACAACCAATGCTCGCCACCTATAGCCTTTGATTTTCTCTCTCAGTGGGTTTTTGTTTATTTTATTGCATTCTGTCAATGTTTTGGTCAATTCAGGATAGTACAAACGTTTATCCTGCTATTTTTGTTTGATAAATTACCGTAATAAACAATTACCTAAGAAGATTTTTCAATTTTTTCAAATATTAATATCACTTTCGGACCGGTCTACCTAGGAAAATCTAGACCGGAGCGAAATCGAATTCAACCAATCAGATTGCTCAATTTACTAGTGTCCAGACTCCAAGATACACGGTCATGTAATAAGAGGACGTAATAAATAATATGTCTATATGTTTAGGTCGAACTAACGATGGAAAAGCAATGATAGCAAACAGAAGGTGTCGTACTTCGATTCCAGCAGACACTATGACCAATAAGTTCAATGGCGCATCAAGGTAACATGGGAGGATCTAGAAATTTGTCAGGGGGTATCCCAACTACAAATGAAGGGCTCTTAAGGTGTCAGGTGGTGTCCGGTCTCTAAATGTCTTAAATAAAATAGGGGTTATTGCAACGCTAGGGGGTGTCCGGTTCCTGAAGGGACACACCCCCCTCACCCCCCCCCCCCCCCCCTCACCCCCTGGGTAACAATCAGAACATTATTTGACATCCATGCATTGTAAACAGCCTCACCCAAAATTTTGACCGCACCAGAACGAGAAAAGACTAAACTTACACAGCATAAATGAACTCAGAGTTATAGGGGAGCTCCACATACATGCACGTGCAATTTCATGAGCATCTGTGGCGCGTCTCCGTTAGGATTTTCAACTCTTTCCGTCTGAATTATTTTGTGTGAAAGTACAAACTGTGACACTTGGTTTGCTAGAGAGTGCCACAAAGCAGGAGATCAAAATTGAGTACCCGAAAACGTGCGTCCCATTTCCAGCGCGCGTCTGTAAAAATAGAAATAGTAGCCCTTAGTTTCTGTTGCAAGTGGAGTACCATGGCTACAAATCAGGAGAAAACCTGAAATTGCTATTGTTAATTTGTTAAGGGCAAGGTGTCATCATCATGCAGCCCTCCAATTTCCACGACGACAGGCCAAGCAAACACAGCTTCTCGTGTCATTCCCAGCAAAGACTACATGATGACCCTTGCGCTGTCCGATCAGTACCTCAATTCACTGTTAAACGTGTATTACCAACAAGGACTGCTGTTAGTATCAATGGACGTAGCTAAGGTATATATAAAGTATACTACCATCACTTACCATAGGGGCGGATCTAGGGGTTGTCCTAAGCGTCCTTAGCTTCAGGCACCGGAAACTCCCTAGCGCCCACAATTACCCCTATTCTATTAAAATACAAAGACATTTTTTTTTTAAATAAAGAACTGTATTTTACGTCGAAAGTCCCTTTAGCCGAAACTAGTCTTCCAGAGATCCGACGGTGCGCTCATTTTACTTCCCTCTCTCCATCAGTGCTCCGTTTTACGGGTATTTAAAGCTACTTAAAGCTACAAGGAAAGAAGAGAAGTCGAAACAATGATGCGAGGTCACTGGCCGGGAATCGAATTCCTTGATCCTTAAAATTTAGGGACCTGACACCCCCTAACACCTTAAGAGCCCTTCATTTGCGATTTGGACACCCCTTGAAAAAATTCTGGATCTACCCATAGTCACCATCGGGGCACTTCCACCACGAGGCACAATCCACATACACTTCCACTACACTTTTTCATAGCATTTTTCCCCTTTCTCTCTGTCTATTTTTTCCCCTGTTTTTTCTATATTGATTTCCATATGTTCCAGGTATTTTGCACATTTCCCAGTCTCTTTCAAACCTTGTTACCCTCCTCCCTGATCTGTTCCTCTCCTGGCATCCTATTTATATGCATTCTTACACTGCAAAAACGGCTGAGTAGATACAACACAGTATATTGCGTTAATCATGCACTGCAGGATAACACTTTATAATGAGTAAACCCAACTCATTATTGAGAGTAAACATAAATGTAGATGTGCCATTGAGTACAATGTACTCAATATATTGAGTTTAATCACTTTTATTCAATAGTGTTATCCTGAATGCATGATTAACGCAATATACTGTGTTGTATCTACTCAGCCGTTTTTGCAGTGTGACTGATTACTCTTCATTACATGTATGGTTAATTTATTTCTTTTTCCCTTATGAGCAAAACGTTTTCTTTTTCTCAACAGGCCATAGAAAAAGCCCATGTGGTAATCAAACCAACCAGTCCACCAATCACCACAACTGGAGTAAATGGCTCGCTCATCTCCTTTAACGCAACAGCAGATGTTAATATCACATCACCAAATGGACAAATGATTCTGAATCAGGACTTTGTAAGTATTTACATTTCGAGTAGAGCGCAAATATTTAAACTATGATACTTTAAATCAAAAATATAAAAATTTAAAATCTTAAAGTTTTAATTTAGTGGTTATTAGTCACTTTCAATCACAAGTAAAGTTGTAATGAGGTAGAACTCAAACACTGACATCCATTAAAAAGAATCAGATTGCTACTGTGAAATAGTTCTTATTTCAGTATAGTGACTATTAGTTACTATCAAAGACAAGTAAAGTTGTAATGAGGTATTGTTTCCTTTGTAATTGATAGAGTGAAGTCATTTAACCCGTGAATTAGATATTAGACTAATACACCTTAGAAGTCTCTAATTCCATTGTTTTCTTTTGTGTCTATTTGACTATTACACCTTGACTATTTAATTTTGTTTCACGGGTTAAATGTCTTTACTCTATTTCTGGACGAGTAATGATAAATTACTTTGATATAGGAGATACAAGGTGAGATTTCGTTTGAAGTTGAAAACCAGGGGTACAGGAAAAGTCTTTCAGCAAAGCTTAGTAACCTTGAGTAAGTAAAACAAGAAATCACATCTTATACACCGAATCGAAATATGGCGGCCAATCTGAATAACAATTCTTCTTGACTGCCAAGCCTCACATGCATGTGAAAACTCTATTGTTTTCCAACGTGAACACGAGGCTAGACAGTCAAGAACAATAGGAGTACGCCATATTTCGATTCAGTCTATATCGTGTTACATTTTGTCTTCACAGTTCCCTGCGCCATCTTGAAAGGTAGCCAGGCTTTGCATCGAAGCGAGACGAACGTTGAGAGTTGAATAAATGTCCCGCGAGGTGTTGAAAGGTCTCTATCATTGCAAGCTCAACGTATTGCTTCGATGCAAAGGTCCGGCTACCTTTCAAGATGGCGCAGGGAACCGTGAACGGGACTACATTAAGGTGATTGTCCATCCATGCAAAAGAGAAGGAGTAATAATTGTGGTCGTCTCGATTACCCCTGTGTCCATGCATTAATTACGTACATAATAATTGTTCAATGATGAAAGAGGGTGAGGGGGACATGAGGGGGTCTTCAACACCGCAACATCGCAAAAATATTTTCAGCAACACCGCATCACAATATCTCTCACCAAACACTACGAACACCGCAGCTTTAAAATTCACCGCACACCGCAGCATTGGAAAAGCAAACACCACACACCGAAGGCATTTACATCACCGCAACACCGCACTTTGAGAATGTTTTCACCGCAACACCACAAACAATATTCATCAACATCGCAATCCCCCATGTCCCACTCTTAAAATGACTTAGCAGAACCTCTTTCTATATTTCAAATTTGTAGGGCTGTTTTTCTCATCGCCGGATCTAAGGTAAGATATATGTAGCTAAAAACTAGTGAAGTTTTTGCATACAATGAAAGAATGAGAAGCTTAGAGACGTGGCATATGAGAAGGGAGTGGGGTAAAAGTCGTATGTTAAGCAGTAGTAGTGTATGTTGAACGAGTGGCTTCTTGGTAATGAATGCCATGATAAGCCTCTGTATTTTACTCTAGAACTGGACTTCTGTTCATACATCCAAACGTTCTGCTGTGTCTGACCATAACTGCGAGGGCAAAAATAACTTTCGGCTATATCAAGCCTTTGTAGTTTACTATAGAACTTCTGTTAAAAAGTTATGCAGTGTTTGACAATAGCTGTAAGGACAAAACTAACTTTCTACATCAAGCCTTTGTATTTTACTATAGAACTTCTGTTCAAACATCCAAAAGTTCTGCAGTGTTTGACCATCCTATCTAGCTGTAAGGACAAAACTAACTTTCTACATCAAGCCTTTGTATTTTACTATAGAACTTCTGTTCATACATCCAAAAGTTCTGCAGCCAGTTTGACAATAGCTGTAAGGACAAAACTAACTTTCTACATCAAGCCTTTGTATTTTACTATAGTACTTCTGTTCATACATCCAAAAGTTCTGTAGTGTCTGACCGTAGTTGTGACGGTAAAAAGAACTTTCTACATCAAATATATCTGCCAGAATGATGCCATGATGCGTCGTTCGTCTGTATAGTAAACATCTTTGCTAGCGAAGCGAAGCTAGTCCCAAGAACCTCGTTTTCATGCTACGCTCATGGTGATACCGCTGGCTCGTTGGATTTGCGTGCTCATCTACGATAAGAGGTAATATTCTTATCTTTTATCCACAGGTAAAACAGTTTGTGGATGATATCGGAAGTGACAAGGTCAATCTTGCATTGAATAGTAAGTTAGACAAACTTATAATAATAATAACAGAGTCGTGACGAGGAAGGTGGGATCAGGGATCACATACCTAGGATCGGGGATCACATAGTCCGAATCAGCTGGAATCAGGGATCACAGAAGAGGGGTCGGGATAGTATGAATAAATTCAGGGATCAGAACATTTTTTGTGGGATCAGGAATCAAAATACGCGACCTTTTGGGATCAGAAATCAAATTTTTGTGTTAAAAAAGGGATCAATTACGAGAAAACAACCCTTGTTACGACCATGTAATGAGTTAAGTTATCGTACTCTTACATGTTATATATTTTTTCGATTTGCATGCATGGGTTTTTGTATGACCACTGAAAAACAGGAAGAGGAAGAGATAGTTTTACTAGATAATGTAACAAATTTATAGATACTTAATTTAATTAATGTAAGTTATAGGGTATATATACGTATGTACGTATATATGTATATATGTATATATATATATATTTATTTCTTATTATTTTTATTATTACTATTTTTTTCTCTCTATTGATTCTAGATATATTTTATTTGTAATTTATGTTCTCTGAAAAGCCTTTTAAGGACGAGAATAAAAATGTATGTATGTATGTATGTATATATAGTTCACATATTTAAAGAAACAATTTTTCATTTTCAGAAACGTTGAATCAGATGATTCCATTGCCATTGGTTGGGAATATTACATTGGTCAACCATCAGATCACGTACTCCCAGGTGAGACTTCACTTGGTATATACATTGACTGTATTAAAACTGACTAAGATATATAACGATAATTATGATGATGGTGATGGTGATGATGATGATAAAGATGATGATGGTGATGGTGATGGTGATGATAGAGATGATGATGGTGATGGTGACGGTGATGATAACAATGATGACGATGATGGTGATGACAATGTCAATATTGATGATGAAGATAATGAAGTTGATAATGATGATAACGACGATGATGATGTTGATGATAATGATGATAACAATGATAACAACGATGATGATGATGAGGTTGATATAATAATGATGCCGGATAACAATGATGACGATGATGACGATAATGTTGATAACAATGATGACGATGATGATGATGTTGATAATGATGATAACAATGTCGATGATGATGATGATGATGATAATGATGATAACAATAACAATGATGATAATGATGATGATGATGATAACAATAATGATGATGATAATGATGATGATGATAATGATGATAACAATGATGATAATGATGATGATGATGATAACAATAATGATGATGATAATGATGATGATGATAATGATGATAACAATGATGATGATGTTGATAATGATGATAACAATGATGATGATGATGATAATGATGAAACAATAATGATGATGTTGATAATGATGATGATGATGTTGATAATGATGATAATGATGACTAACAACGACGATGATGATGATAATGATCATAACAATGATGATGATAGTGGTGGTGGTGACGATCGATATTGACAAAAGGCAATGATCTTCGATGATGGCGATAAGTTGACTATTGTGATGGTGATAATATGACTCACCTCTACCTCAACCCCTCGCACAGAGCGAAATGCAACATTACTTCATTCAAAATTATCTGACAAATTCCTCTATCTATTTGCATAATTTCAGGCCCAGGTGATCCTTGCATCAGACATACATATGTACTAGCCACAGGAAGCCCGACTCAAAAGCCTTCTACTTGCTGTACTTCAGATTCAAATAAATGAATACATCTCAATCACCATTTTTCATAATATACATTCGTATAATACAAAATCATTAAATTCTTATTATGTTACGCATACAAAATTTCTATAAATTAGTGCCGAATCTAACTTGGAGATCTAAATATATTAACCGTGAATATTTTGATTCATAATAGTATTTGTTGGTCATCAACCTTTTAATTTAAAAAAACTACTCCTAAGCTTTCGGCCTTTCAGCCGTTAATATATTTGTTGGAGCAACCAAAAGCAGCCTATACTTTTATTGTACACAGTATAAAACGGTTTGTGACTTGTCATCCTTCTTTTTCCCCCTCAAAACCATTAACGCAGATGTTCCGTACTATTATTATTATATTACTTTCTTTCAGTTGATTGCGGGATTAATTATCAGTTCATTTAACTGATTTTAAATTCACAAAATAATTAACGCACAAAATCATCTTTGATACTGAGGATTTATATTTTAGAATATTTGTCGTTACAATGTGAGTAAGATTAATTATTCTTAGTAGTATCATCATTATTTTGCTATTTTTAATGCATATTTTTAAAGGGCCAGTTATACAAGGGATAAAAAAAACTAGCAAAGTATATAGACATATATTGTTATTATAAACATATTTTACATACTTGTCAGCAAATAAAACATTATAAAAATATTATGTCTCTGTTGTTATTTTACTCAATAAAACCAATAAAAATTAACTATAATATTTTTAAAAGTAGACTAAATTTATACTCCTTGATCGCGCGCGCAGTTACGTTCGCGAGAGACTGGGACCAAAGTCTATTATTGAGTCATCCATTGTCATGGTAACAGCAGTTCCCGCAAGATGGCTGATCTCGACACACTGAGCTCGTTTATGAGCAAAAACATTATTCGTGGGACACCATCTCCTCTTCCAAGACCTTATTTACCTTCATTACCACCGAAAAAGACAGTCAAGCCATCATACTTTAGGTATACGAAGTGAACTTTTGTTTCAATACGCGAATTCTGGGTGACTTTTTGAGTTGACGTTCATGCGCTGCGCGAGTGATGGAAGTTTGTTGATTTCTTGTTGACTTTGTTATGTAACGGAATTTTGTAGGTTCTTGGAAGAAGCGCCTTTAACAGCTTTGCAGGGAGTTGTAGCAGATGCCCGGGAGCCTCCGTCGGTAGGTTTACAAACTTTTGAGTTTTTTGCGTGATTATTAACTTCAACTATTAAAAGTGAGCTTTTGTTTCGCTAGCTTACAAGTTAAGGAGTTAGTAGTAGTTAGATATCTTAATTCGCAAGAATGTAAATGATATGAATTCCCTTTGGAGTTTTCTTGAATTGGTTAACGTAAACCAAAAGAAAAAAACTGCCGTATTTTCGCTAAAGCTAAATGAAAATCGTCCGAAGACGCAAGTGTAAAACAATTTAATAATGAGTTTATATTAGTAATTGTATTGTTCAACTTTAGACACCCGCTGTCTTTTTGTTTGCTTTTCGTAATAAATTTTAATGATAGCAACAGATATTAATCCACCAGCAAATAAACCAAAATCAGTATTAATTTACACATATAAAGTTGACCGCAAAATACATTACTTTTGACATTTATAAATCTTTATTAATTACATTTTTTCAATGTTACTTTTGTTGTATAATTTGTTAAAATTCAGTGCTGCTAAATTTGATCGTGGTAATCGTTTCCTTAGTAACACAGACCCAGGGACACTAGTTTATACATAAATCCTTGTGGTATTTCCTATTTAACATCAACCGGAATAAAAAATAGATTTTAAAAATATATATTTATAGCACATTTTATTATGTGAAGAAATGCACTTTAAAATGTATCATTTTGACTACCATTTGATATGATTTGAAAAAAATATTTTTATTTGCTAATTTTTGTAATTCCTTGACATTCAACACGCTGTATTGACTTTAGGTGAATTAGTCAGAGCATGGGCAGCAGAGTATTGCTCGCATTTGTATTCGCTTGTAATCTCCCATGCTCACATGTATGCTCCCATGTTCACTTTATCTTTTTGCATTTTCTCCCTCGTTCCCCATAAGTAAAATAACTGTTTCCCTGAAATGTTTTACCTTATGATGCCATTAATCCCCAAAAACTAATGTTTTAACATATTTTGTTCCCTTGTTCCCTGAAAATAATTTGGCAGTATCCCTTGTTCCCTTAAAATAAAAGTGCTTGCATGTTCCCTTGCTCCCTAAAACCCCTGGGAGGGGCTCACATATTGTACTAAATTAATACAAAACAATATATCACATGCTATCAAGGCTTAAGAAGTGCATAATTTCAAATTGGCATTGCCATTTTAACCTTGGCTTTGAGAACCTGTTTTGAATTCTATGTATTAAGGCCCGGGCAAATCCGTTTGCCAGGCCTTTAACTGTAATTTTTTTCTTCAGCCCCCAAAGCTACCAAAAAGTCGTAATAGAATCCATGTTGGCACCACAAATAGATGGCGACTAGCAAACTCACTTGGAAGTGATTTACTTGGTTCAAACCAAGCATTAAAGGCTGCAAGCAGCTCATATAATGATACTATTGTAGCACTTATGACTGGTAAGAACATGATGGTGATGGTGATAATCATAATGATGAAATGGGGATGATATTGATAATGGTGATACCAGTTATGCTAACAAATTAGTGATAAAAATTGATAACTGAAAGGAATGTCTCATTTCTTTGTCCATTCATTTTACCATTATTTTACAAAATTATATATAATATGTTCTATTTTTATTTATTGAATGTTTATACATCTTTTAGCTGACAACCCTATTACCACCTGTTTCCATGGTGATGTGGATAGTCCAAGGGGTCAGACATGTAAAGTACCGACATCCTCCTTGATGTCACCAAGGTTCTTGAAGTCCCAACCAGCACTGTCTAATGTGGCATGGAGACAGGGCAATTCTCAAAGAATGCTCAAATCACAGCCGTTTATGTATATCGACACAAAGAAACAGGGATTGAGTAATGCACAAAGGTATGGACTGATGGAAATGTTGATGATGGTGACGAGAATTGGATGGTGACGAGAATGGAGATGAATGATAGAGCAGATTTCGTATGACTGTGAAAAGTTCAGTGCCATATGCTTGCCTTGCCGCAACCGTGATGTTTTCAAGATATTTGATTGCCTTGCCGTGCCTTGACTGCGTTCATAGTTGTACGAAATCTGCTCTAATGTTGATGATGATAAAATAAAACATGGTAGGGATTTTTAAATCTTTAAAAATCACAAAACTTGCGGGCCATGTATACTCACACTCCTTACTACATGTACATTCAAATATTCTATGAACTCAACTCTTAATAATAATAATAATAATAATAATAATAATAATAATAATAATAATAATAATAATAATAATAATAATAATAATAATAATAATAATAATAACTTTAAGTATAGTTTAATAAACGAGCAGGAGTATTTTATCAGGATTTAAAACCATGAGGCGAAGCCAAGTGGTTTTAGACCTGATAAAACACGAACTGAGAGTGTATTAAACGGCTTTTCACCTATATTTTGTGTTTTGTAAAAAAAAATCAAGGATTTATGAAAGTTTATTAGAGAAAATTCAGGTAAAAGTTTATGTAAATTAGTGTGAATCTATATCTACAATTAAAACACTAGTCACGGTTACAATTTCTTTTGTCAATTTCTCATGAATTATTAATGAGTTTTTGAACTCATTATAATAACTCATAATAACTTTGATTCATATGTTGATTTTTCGAGGGGGGGGGGGGGGGGGAGGGGAGAAGGGGAAAACCAGATCATTTACCCAGAGAAAAACCCTTATGGCATGGTAGAGAACAATACATTAAACAAACTCTATTTATTTGTTCAATGCACAAACTAGCAATCAAACCCACAGGTCACAGGTGAATGGCCAGCACTCTCACTGCTAGGCCACCCAGTGGTCAATGGCCTGGGTTTGATTCCTGCCCCGGATGATTACGTTAATTGTGTCCTTGCACAAGACACTCTCTCAGTGCCTCATCTTTTTTGGATAAGGACTTAAAGCCTGAGGTCCCGTCTGCCTTCACTCTAGCTTCCTATATAAGGTGGACATAAAATATCCTGTTGTGCTATTCGAAAAGAACAGGGGATTGTTTCCTGGCACAACAGTCAGGTCTCAGCATACTACAGGGCCCACAAAATTGACTTAAAATCTGTTGTGGTGTCCCTGCCTTCATATGAAGGAAGAGCTTTTAAATAAATAAATATGGTGGTGATGGAGATGAATGATAATAATGATGGGGGTGGTGGTTAAGGATGATGACAATAATGATGGTGGTGATGCCATTGATAGTTGCAATGCTCTGTAATTATAACATTTCAATTTTTATACATTATATAATTGTATTGTTACAATTAGATTGTTTTTTTGACACTACCATTTAAATTAAAACAATAAGTTCTCAGACGTTTCGATCAAGTCTAATTGTAACAATATGAACCTTCCTAGCAGCAACTTTAAAATATTATACAATTGTGTTTAGGAACAATGAGCCAGAACAAGGTATACCAACCCCAATGCAACTACGTCAAATAGAGCTACAAAAGAACTTCTTACCTCCCAACATGAGATCACCAAACCCAATGGAAATGTTCTTGCATCGATCTCAAGTAGCTAATGCTTATAAAACTCCAGGTAATCACTGACAAAATGATTGTTACAATGTAGTTTGCCTAGAGCGAAAACACTAAAACCATGAAGTAAAAGCAAAATAGTTACTAACTAATAGTTTCTATAAGCTATGTGACAAATTATGCGATCAAGGAATGCGTTATTGGCAATTTAGTTACTTCAGTTAGAGCAAAAACACTAGAACCATGAAATAAAAACAAAATAACTACTAACTATAGTTTCTATTTAGTGACTATTTAGTCAGTATCACTCAACCAGAAACATCAAATACAAAAGGAAACAATACCTCATTACAACTTGACTTGTCTTTTATAGTAACTAATAGTCGCTAAATGAGAACTATTACACAGTAACATTTTGATTCTATTTCATGGATATAGCGTTTTTGCGCTCTATTGATTCTCACACTAATTTGGATGTTCATTTACAACATCGATCCATTCATTTCTTCATTGTAACTTTCATTTCTTTTTTGGGTTTCATCCATTCACACTTTCATCCATTTATTTATTCTCATTTACACACACTCGTTCATTCATTGGTTCTTGTTGTTCACTAATTTACTCATTCATGCATTTGTTCAGTCATTTATTCATTAATTACTTCATTTTTCATTCATTCATTATTTATCTATTCATCCTTTCATTCACTCATTCACACATCCAATCATTTATTCATTTATTGAACCATCCATCCATTTATTCATTCAATTATTCATTCAATTGTTCGCTCAAATATCCATCCATTCATTTATTCATTCAATTGTTCGCTCAAATATCCATCCATTTATCCATTCATTTATTCATTCAATTGTTTGTTCAAATATCCATCCATTTATCCATTCATTTATTCATTCAATTGTTTGTTCAAATATCCATCCATTTATCCATTCATTTATTCATTCAATTGTTTGTTCAAATATCCATCCATTTATCCATTCATTTATTCATTCAATTGTTTGTTCAAATATCCATCCATTTATCCATTCATTTATTCATTCAATTGTTTGTTCAAATATCCATCCATTTATCCATTCATTTATTCATTCAATTGTTTGTTCAAATATCCATCCATTTATCCATTCATTTATTCATTCAATTGTTTGTTCAAATATCCATCCATTTATCTATTCATTTATTCATTCAATTGTTCGTTCAAATATCCATCCATTTATCTATTCATTTATTCATTCAATTGTTTGTTCAAATATCCATTCATTTATCTATTCATCCTTTCATTCACTCATTCACACATCCAATCATTTATTCATTTATTGAACCATCCATTCATTTATTCATTCAATTGTTTGTTCAAATATCCATTCATTTATCCATTCATTTATCCATTCATTTATCCATTCATTTATTTATTCAATTGTTCATTCAAATATCCATCCATTCATTTATTTATTCAATTGTTCATTCAAATATCCATCCATTCATTTATTTATTCAATTGTTCATTCAAATATCCATCCATTCATTTATTTATTCAATTGTTCGTTCAAATATCCATCCATTCATCTATTCATTCAATTGTTCGCTCAAATATCCATCCATTCATTTATTCATTCAATTGTTCGTTCAAATATCCATCCATTCATTTATTCATTCAATTGTTCGTTCAAATATCCATCCATTCATCTATTCATTCAATTGTTCGCTCAAATATCCATCCATTCATTTATTCATTCAATTGTTCGTTCAAATATCCATCCATTCATTTATTCATTCAATTGTTCGTTCAAATATCCATCCATTCATTTATTCATTCAATTGTTCGTTCAAATATCCATCCATTCATTTATTCATTCAATTGTTCATTCAAATATCCATCCATTTATCCATTCATCCATTCATCCATTCATTCATTCATCCATTCATCCATTCATTCATTCATTCATCCATTCATTCATTCATTCATTCATTCATTCATCTATTCATTCATTCATCCATTCATTCATTCATTCATCCATTCATTCATTCATTCATTCATCTATTCATTCATTCATTCATTCATTTATTCATTCATTCATCCATTCATTTATTTATTCATTCATTTATTCATTCATTCATTTATTCATCCATTTATTCATCCATTGTTATCCATTTGTTATGTCAGATGTGATTCTGTACGCCCTCGATACGACATGGGAACTTCATAAACCGTTCATACAAAAGTCTGCACTGCTTAGTGCAATGGTTCGAACAGCTGATAAAAATGGAATGAGAAACATCTCAGAAGAAGAAGAGGAACCTTGTCCTATAGGTAAACATATCACAAAATGTGTTTTATCATATACATGTACCCTTTCCGAGAAAGCTTGTCACCCGTGAAAAGCACACAAGCTAGTGGCGCAAAGGATCATGGATCAGTTCAGAAACTAAATGTGCATTCGGAACGCCTTTCTTGTTGTTTGATAATCAAAACAGACATTTCTCAATAACATATTGACAAGTGTAGCAATGCGTTCTGATAAAGTATACATAGGTAACCCATAATCCCCTGTGTTACTAGCTTGTAGGCTTTTCACTTCACGGATGACAAAGTTTCTCGGATAGTGTGTATACAACTAATTGCAAGAACGTTGTCCTGACTTTTGCAATTTAGTGGGGAAGAAATTAATTAAAAGACAAACGAATATCACTGAAGCTGAACACTTTCTTTTGCTATATTCTATGTAACGAAATTGCTAATGTTTTTTTTTTTCATGTGACAACACAGGGGCGGATACAGGATTTTTCAAGGGGGGGGGGGGGGGGGGGGTGGAAAAAAATTTCAATCAACCAAGGTCATTACGCTTTATGTAAATAACGAAATTAGAAAGGCGACAAAAATAAAGAATCGATAATTCAGTTCATTGTGAACATTACGGAACTTTTGATTTATATTTATTTTTATATTTTGTTTAGAATCAATTCATTTTTTAATTTTTGATTTAAAATCAGTTTATTTTTTAAACTTTTAGGGATCAAAATGGGGGGGGGGGGGGAATCCACCCAATCCACCCCCCATGTATCCGCCCCTGCAACATTCTTGCAATTAGGTGTAAACAGCACTGGTTTACAGGGATTTCTGCCACTGAGAAATATCATATTTGAACACATATAAAAATACGATAGTTTTTCATGTAAAAATATCATTTTTTCATAAAAATAATTTCTGTTTATATAAACAGAATAATACATGGACGCTTAAGCCTGGTTCACACGGTATCATAATCATAGTAATAATCATAAGCACAGTCATAAGAAATGGAGAAGTTTCCATTTTCTTATGATTATGACTATGATTATGACGTTATGTCGCACGTGTGAACCGTACAATCTTAGTCGTAAACGTGGTTATGATTATGATTATGACGCCGTGTGAACCAGGCTTTAGGATATGGTGTTTATCTTCTAATGTTCAAATTTGATATTTCACTCATTGGCTGGGCTCACTTGAAGATATAGAGGCGTGACGGTCTAGTGGTTTGGGGTTCGATTTCCGGTCCGGGCGATTGCGTTTATGTGTCCTCGGCCAAGACACTTTACTCTCTTAGTGCCTCGTCTTCTCGGATAAGGACGTAAAGCCTGAGGTCTGTCCTGTCTGCTTCCACTTCAATTCCTATATATAAGATTGATGTAAAAGATCCTGTTGTGCTATTCGAAAGAGCACTGAGGGGATTGTCTCCCGGCACAACAGTCAGATCTCAGCATACGACATGGCTTTCGGTAATTGGCGTAATCTGTTGTAGTGCCCCTGCCTTCGTATGAAGAAAAAGCTGACATAAAAATAACCTGTGAACAGGATCAAGAAATATAAAAAAAAAACTTCCATATCTCTGCTCTCCCATGTTTAATTCTCTATATAATTCCAGAAAAATGAAAAGCAGAATCACAATAATAGTGTGTTTTTCTTTAGATGATAGAGATCTCAACCTGCAAGCACTAAAGACTGCTGCAACAAAAGAAACAACGTTTAGTCAATACCAGCAATTAATACCACGAACAGCTAGTTTTATGGACAATGTATTGACATTAAAATTAAGGATAAAAGACCCCCTAATAACAAAACACAGTGAGTACCATGTATCATTATTCCAGAATATTATTATTCCAGATATTATTATTCCAAATATTATTTGTTTGAGACAGGTGGATAATGGTGATGATAACGATGACAATGATAATAGTTATATTGATGGTAATGATAATAATGACTATAGTGATAGTGACGGTGGTAGTAGTAATACTAATAACAGAAATGGTGATAAAGATGTTGTGGGCAATGATGTTGACGATGATGGCAACATCGATGGTAGTTAAAATGATAATGAATGCAATCATTTGACAATAATGACCATTCTAATAGTGATAATGAAGGTGGTGTTCAAAAAAGATATTGATATGATGGTAATGTTGCTATAACAACTATATGGTATGTTTGTTTCTAGGTTTAGCGTGTTCTCTCGCTGCAATGTATGAAGCAGAAAACGAGATGAGAGTAGAGGAAAGTGATGTTGTTGGTGTATTGGCTGCGGCTCATTTCCTGGGATTTGCATCTCTAGAAAGAGTGTAAGTATGTCGTATATCCGGGAAAATCCGGCTGGCGTTTTCGAGCTCGGTTCATGTACATGGTAAAAACGTCTACAATCAGCGTCAATCCCTGCGCCATCTTAGCTACAAAGGTAGCCAGGCCTTTGCATCGAAGCGAGACAAACGTTGAGCTTGAAATGATAGAGACCTTTTAACACCTTGCGGGACAATTATTCATACATCGAAGCGAGACAAACGTTGAGCTTGCAATGATAGAGACCTTTTAACACCTTGCGGGACAATTATCCACGTGTCTCTACCATTGCAAGCTCAACATTCCTTTCACTTCGATACAAAGGCCCGGCGACACTGCGCCCAAGGTATGCCTTAGGCAGATTATTTTGTTGATTTTCAAACAAAATCCCCTCTCCCATAATCTAAGATGGTCTAAAATCAAAGCTCCCAAGTAATTATAATCATATTAAAAAAATGAACAACATTAAAAGGGAGGGTGAGGGGAGTGAATACTTTAGAGTTTATCAGCCATATACTCATTTTAAGTCATATGGTTTGTTTTCTTAGTTGTGCCCATGTAATGTTGAATGGTATAGCTTCCTGGTCTGTCTGTGCTTTTCATGCAGCTGCTACTAAGGTAAGAATATGATGGTGATGGTCACTTGATGGTCACTTGATGGTCACGTGATGGTACGGTTCAACATCAAAACCGAAACAAGTTTGAAGTTTGCGGGCTTTCAAAACCAGTCCATATTAACTCTGGTTATAATAAGCATGCTTGGGTTTATATGTGAGTGTGTTTGATGTGCTGTTCTCTCCCATGCGACAATGTGTTTACTTTTCTCCACCGATTTCCTCACTGCAAAAACGGCTGAGTAGATACAACTCAGTATATTGAGTTAAACATACAGTCAGGATGACACTTTATAGTGAGTAAACCCAACTCGATAGTGAGTAAAAGTGAGGTTCAACTCAACATATTGAGTACATTGTACTCAATGGCACAACTAAATGTATGTTTACTCTTAAAAATGAGTTGGGTTTACTCACTATAAAGTGTCATCCTGAATGCATGAATATTGAGTTGTATCTAATCAGCCGTTTTTGCAGTGCTCCCTCGATGCATGATAGCAATATGTGAGTGGATTGGGATTATATGTGAGTGTGTTTGTTGTGTTGTTCTCTCCCATGCGACAATGGTTTTACAGTTCTCCACCGTTCTTCCCTCGATGCAATAGGGCCACTAGGTTATCAGTACGATTTATTGTAAATTGTAACTGTCATGTGTCACCCTCTTTAAATTAAGTTCATTCATTCGATGCATAAAGCAATATGTGAGTGGATTGGGTTAATATGTGAGTGTGTTTGAAGTGTTTTAAGTTCTCTCCCATGCGACAATGGCTTTCCTTTTTTTCGCCGGTTTTCTTCCCTCGATGCAAAAAGCAACATGCATGTGAGTGGAGTGGTGTTCGTTGTAAATATTAGATGTAGTTCAGACCGGGCCGTAGCACGGGGAGGGGCAGGGGGTCCGTGCCTCCCCCCCCCCCCCCCCCCCCAAATCATTTTGAGTGTGCTACGACCCTGAGCTAGTGGTGTTAGTGTGAGCTACCCCACGGAAGAGTCCCGATATAGAGTAATGTTTGTAAATATATACGTGTTTTTCCTGTCACTAAACCTTGTTTAATGCATATAGTATAATCAAAAATCAGTGGCCGAATCGTGTGAAAGATGGATTGAAATCAACCTTGTTCCTCAAGTAAGTATAGTTGTAACTTTAAGTAATAGAATAAAAACTGTAACACCGTAAAAAACGACGTTTCGAGCTTTAGCCCTTCGTCGGTAAAGTTAACATTTTTTACGGTGTTACAAATTTCATTCTATCACCTATCGTTCATATCAAATACCGACGCAGCCTATACTAGTTTACTCGCTAGTTTCTATTTCTATTTTTTACGGCGTTACAAATTTGATTCTATTATCTATCGTTTATATCAAACACCGACGCAGCCTATACTAGTTTACTCACTAGTTTCTATTTCTATTTTTTACGGTGTTACAAATTTCATTCTATTACCTATCGTTTATATCAAATACCGACGCAGCCTATACTAGTTTACTCGCTAGTTTCTATTTCTATTTTTTACGGTGTTACAAATTTCATTCTATTACCCATTCTTTTAGATCAAATACCGACGCAGCCTATACTAGTTTACTCGCTAGTTTCTATTTCTATTTTTTACGGTCTCACAAATTTCATTCTATTACCTATCGTTTATATCAAACACCGACGCAGCCTATACTAGTTTACTCGCTAGTTTCTATTTCTATTTTTTACGGTCTTACAAATTTCATTATATTACCTATTGTTTATATCAAACACCGACGCAACCTATACTAGTTTACTCGCTAGTTTCCATTTGTTGTTATATTTGGTCTATAGTATAAACATGGCCTGCATCGCTCGGTCATTTATTGAATATTGAATATTTAACCAACAGTTAGCAGTGCAAATCTACCTCAGTCATCTACCTCAAGATCTACTGGAAAAGACTCTCAAATCAACTAGGTAACTATGACGACAGATTCCTTAAAGATGCATGGTAATAAAGGAAAGCCCTCTAAAGGAATACAAACGACAAATAAACAAGCAAACAAACATTGTTTTTGTGTATTTTTCTTTTAGAATATTCACGTGGAATGAATATTCGCTGTACAAGCTACTATGCTATTGGATCTTTTTACAACAGCATCAACATCTACAGGTGATTACTGTTGAATGTGATGATGATGGAGATGATGACATTGGTGGTGGTGATGTTGTTGATCATGGTAGTGGTTAGGATGATGATCTTAATAAACTTGATGGTGATAATGATGATGATGAGGGTGGTGGTGATCATGGTGATAAAAATGATGCTAATGTTGGCGATAATGATGATCATTTTCTGATGATTATGATGGTGACAATGGTCATGATCATGATGGTGATAAAATGATGATAATAATGGTGATGATAAATTTCTGATGATAATGATGGTGATGATGACGATGATCATGATGATGATGATCAAGGTGATAAAATGATTATGATCATGGTAGTAATACCGATGGTCTTTATACTCATAACCACGATATCTTTGTTTCTAGCTTATGCCATCCTGGGGTACTGTCGTCACGTGGTTTATGAGGTATCTTCATTTATAGATAACGTATGCATGATAGTGCTAGTAGAGTTCAGACACTATGTCCGTGAAATATCATTAAAGTTATTTGTTGCTAACTAGTTGTCACTATCACTCAACCAAAACATTGTTAATAGAAATACACTGGAGACACTAAATACACAAGAAACTTGGACCATAGACAATGACTTTAATGATTTCATTACTTGAAAATATGTTATATAGTCTTACTATCTATATTGATTGTACAATGTTCTGGTTGAGTGATAGTGACAAATAGTTACTAACTAACAACGAGTTAGCAACAAATAGCTTTGGTGATATTTCACGGACATAGTGTCTGCACTCTAGTACTTTTTGTTGTTGTAGCATTGTATTTTAGTACTTTGACCAAGAATCATATATGTGGTGTTTCTTGTTCCAGTTTACCAAAGACCAGTTCATTTTTGGAAAGAGAGGAGGTAGGCTAACCAATGTTATTACAAAATTAGAAATCTCACAAACGGCAAACATGTTGATGTATGGTGTCTTCTTTCCCTAGGGATATGGATATGTTTGCTTGTTTCGATCGATACGAATGGAAGGAATCACAGATAGTAAGTGTTATTTTCCTTCCTTCCTTCCTTCCTTCCTTCCTTCCTTCCTTCCTTCCTTCCTTCCTTCCTTCCTTCCTTCCTTCCTTCCTTCCTTCCTTCCTTCCTTCCTTCCTTCCTTCCTTCCTTCCTTCCTTCCTTCCTTCCTTCCTTCCTTCCTTCCGTCTTTCTTTCCTTCCTTCCTTCTTTGCACATTCCTTCCTTACTTCAATCCTTCGTTCGTTTCTTTGTTCCTTTCTTCGTCCTTTCTTTCCTTTATATTTTCTCGTTCTTTCCCATTTAATCTCCCTTTCTAAATATTTTTGAATCAATATAGGTTCACAGCTCGATGAAGTTCAAAAAATGAATGTTATACCGTCACCCTGGCTGTTGCGTATATATAGTCAGCATTATCATGCAGTAAGTAAAGATGTAACTCTGCTATGAACATCATTATCATCACCATCATCTTCATTATCACCATCATTATCACCATCATCATTATCATCATCACCATCATTATTATCACCATCACTATTATCATCATTATTATTATCATCATCACCATCATTATTATCACCATCATTATTTTTAAAATTTCTTTGTTGGTTGGTTTTTCATTCATAGTGTTAAAGCTTCTTCAATCAAAATGTTTTTTATTATCCAAGCTTTCGGGCTTAACAGCCCATCATCAGGGTTATAGTGTAAGTGCAACTGAAAACGGTTGAAAAACACGAATACAAACAATACGCGCGCTTGGATAATAAAAAACATTTTGGTTGAAGAAGCTTTAACACTATGAACCATCATTATTATTATTATCACCATCATCATTATCATTATTATCATCACTATTATCATCACCACCATCACTATTATCATCACCATCATTATTATCATCATCATCACCATCATTATTATCACCATCATCATTATTATTACATTGTCGTCATTATTTTCATCATCATTATTATCACCATCATTTTCATCATCATCACCATCATTGTTATCACCATCATCATTATTATCACCATTGTTGTCATCATTTTCATTATCATCACACCCAGCAATATCACCGTTATTTTCATCTCATGTGTTGGAAAATACACATCCACCTGTTTATAGTTACACTTAACGTGAATTCCTTTCGTTGTTAGCTTCAAGGTGGTGGCGACATGTCTCTGATGACGAGATTCGAGCAAGGAGCTGTACGAATAGGATTTATGATGGAACAGGTACTCTCTCTTTTTACAGGCAATAGATAGTTTTTACATATAAAAACAAGTGTTGCTCCCAAACATATGGCTGCCATGAAATTCTTATATAGGGCGCAAACTTTATAGAACATATTTATATCACAACGAGATCATTTCTCTTCATGGTTAACCCATTTTAACATGTTGTATTTCAGCATTTGCAGTGTCACAACGAGATCATATCTCTTCATGGTTTTTACTTCGAGGTTAAAGTAGCCAGGAACGGTGACAATTCAGACTATTCCTTCTATCTTCAGGTAATAATTTTGTCATTCAATATGCATACAGTAGAAACCCTCTATAGCGGACCCTAAAAAAACGGAGTTTTCCAGTTAAAACCTGACATAATTATTTTCCCATAGCTGCAAATGAACCGGCCTCAATAAACAGCTGCAATATTGGCAAAAACTAAGTGTGTTAAATTAAAACTTACCAACAATCAATCCAGGGTGGGGAAGAGTTTTTCCGTGATCCGTGATTCACCGCTAAATTTAGCCTGTGATTTGAGAAAAGCAAAAAAAAATTAAATTCAAAAAAAATAGCCGTGATCCGTGAAATCACCTTCGCCCGTGACCCGTGACTTACAGATTTTCACTGTTGTGATTCGTGATTACAGAATCGGTGATCTGTGAAAACGTGACAGCTTTTCATTTAAACAGTTGTGTAAACTGAAATGTTTATTGCCAGCAGTGTTATTCTTTGTATATCTGTTAGATCCAGTTAATATTGATTATCCGTCTGACAAGCGCAAAACATTGCCTAGTAGAAACAACAGAGTAAAAATCGCGAGTTCTTAAACTGTGATTCGTGAAAACACTTTACTTTACTACGTGATCCGTGAAATCATGAAAAACGGCGCGTGACTCGTGATCGGTACTCCCTCTTCCCCACCCTGTAAATCAACCAATCATTTTTGTACTAACTTAACTAACATTGTTGGGTGTCCCTCTCGTTTCCGTCCATAATATTTGATTAGGGGGGTGGAGAGGGGGAGCAATGTTTTTGAATGAAGATTTTTGCAAATGTGTACATGACATGTCAAAGTGTCTCGCTAGTTTTTGCCAAGGTTGTGGAACCTTCGCTAAAACTCCTGGAGAAAAACCACTCACTCGTAAAACACAAATTGTTCAGTTTGAATCAGTTTCCAATGTGTTGTGTGTTTGTTTGTCTTTTAGAGGCTGAAACCCAACGATCCCACTCTATCGTTCAAAGCCTGTGCAAGGCAAACGTTCTCATTAAGACAAGACAGAGAGGTAACCTACAGTCAATACCGTGCAAAGCATTGTGGGCATACACATTAACACCATTATTCGAATCTTGATTATTTATTTCTTATTAATATCTCAATAATACCCCTCATGTTCTTGATTGTATACATATCGATTATTGGTGTTTAGATGTATGCCCATAATATCTCAACAATAACCTCCATGTTCATGGCGAGAACAATGATTGTAAGCACCTCGATTATTGGTGTTTAGTGTATGCCCATAATATCTCAACAATAACCTCCATGTTCTTGACGAGAATAATGATTGTAAGCACCTTGATTATTGGTGTTTAGATGTATGCCCATAATATCTCAACAATAACCTCCATGTTCTTGACGAGAATAATGATTGTAAGCACCTCGATTATTTGTACTTAGTGTATATATGCCCATAATATCTCAACAATATTGGCGAGAATAATGATTGTAAGCACCTCGATTATTTGTGTTTAGTGTATGCCCATAATATCTCAACAATAACCTCCATGTTCTTGACAAGAATAATGATTGTAAGCATCTCGATTATTTGTGTTTAGTGTATGCCCATAATATCTCAACAATAACCTCCATGTTCTTGACGAGAATATTGATTGTAAGCACCTCGATTATTGGTGTTTTGATCTAAGCCCATAATATCTCAACTATAACCTCCATGTTCTTGACAAGAATAATGATTGTAAGCACCTCGATTATTCGTGTTTAGATGTATGCCCATGATATCTCAACAATAACCTCCATGTTCTTGACGAGAATAATGACTGCAAGCACCTCGATTATTTGTGTTTAGTGTATGCCCATAATATCTCAACAATAACCTCCATGTTCTTGACGAGAATAATGATTGTAAGCACCTCGATTATTTGTGTTTAGTGTATGCCCATAATATCTCAACAATAGCCTCCATGTTCATGGCGAGAATAATGATTGTAAGCACTTCCATTATTTGTGTTTAGTGTATGCCCATAATATCTCAACAATAACCTCCATGTTCTTGACGAGAATAATGATTGTAAGCACCTCGATTATTTGTGTTTAGTGTATGCCCATAATATCTCAACAATAGCCTTCATGTTCTTGACGAGAATAATGATTGTAAGCACCTCGATTATTTGTGTTTAGTGTATGCCCATAATATCTCAACAATAACCTCCATGTTCTTGACGAGAATAATGACTGCAAGCACCTCGATTATTTGTGTTTAGTGTATGCCCATAATATCTCAACAATAACCTCCATGTTCATGGCGAGAATAATGATTGTAAGCACCTCGATTATTTGTGTTTAGTGTATGCCCATAATATCTCAACAATAACCTCCATGTTCATGGCGAGAATAATGATTGTAAGCACCTCGATTATTGGTGTTTTGATGTATGCCCATAATATCTCAACAATAACCTCCATGTTCTTGACGAGAATAATGATTGTAAGCACCTTGATTATTGGTGTTTTGATCTAAGCCCATAATATCTCAACAATAACCTCCATGTTCTTGACGAGAATAATGATTGTAAGCACCTCGATTATTGGTGTTTAGATGTATGCCCATAATATCTCAACAATAACCTCCATGTTCTTGACGAGAACAATGATTGTAAGCACCTTGATTATTGGTGTTTAGATGTATGCCCATAATATCTCAACAATAACCTCCATGTTCTTGACGAGAACAATGATTGTAAGCACCTCGATTATATCTGAATGTATATACTTTTCACTATTACTGTAGGTTCGCTATTGTTTGAGGGTTCAGTGGAAATCTAAAGATATATACAAAGTCTACACCTCAGGTATATGAACAATTATATACAATCTCACTACTAAACAATAATCCTTTTTCTACCCTTCTTCCTTTCCACCTTTTCCGACCTCAC
Organism: Metridium senile; assembly: GCA_949775045.1. Lineage (NCBI taxonomy): Eukaryota > Metazoa > Cnidaria > Anthozoa > Actiniaria > Metridiidae > Metridium > Metridium senile. The sequence continues at coordinate 15,258,513 of OX459107.1, forward strand.
TGCAGATCCCCCCTCCCTAAAGAAAGGCTCATTCGCTTTGTATAGCGAGGCTGTAGGGGAACCTCCTGTTCCTTCCCCTCAGGACTGAGAAAGAAAAGCAAAAAGCACTAATATCGCGCGTCTAATCGTCATATAGCCAACGGTGTAATCTTTTCCCTCTCTGTCGATGTGCCCTTTTTGAGCTTATTTAAAATTACTCAAAGTTATCGATAATGGAAAGATATTGAACCAAGTGTGATGATCGATTTCGGGATCTCTCGCACCGAAAGCCGCGCGCACTTACCAACTTTGCTACTGTTCAGTTCAGTATATTTCCCCTTGAGAGACAGAGCCCCCCTTCGAGTTCAATTGTGCAATGAAGTCGCCTCTCTCCTGCGTCGCTCGTTTTGCCTGCACATTTGTTTCTATTCCGGGGAGTAGAGGTAGGGGGTTCTCGCCGATCATCCCTACCACTTGGACAAAGGGAGTCCCCTCCCCCGGTTTTTTTTTAGTATTTCGCTTACTTCATCCTCTTTCTTGTTTATATCCCGAAGGTGTTCTCAGTCAAATATTTGGTTTTTCTTGTTTTTATCACGGGGAGTAGAGGTAGGGGGTTCCCGCCGATCACCCCTACCACTTGGACAAAGGGAGTCCCCTCCCGCCGGTTTTTCATTAGTATTTAATTTGGCTTACTTCATCCTCTTTCTTGTTTATATCCCGAAGGTGTTCTCAGTCAAATATTTGGAGAGTCCCCTCCCCCCGGGTTTCTTTAGTATTTCGCTTACTTCATCCTCTTTCTTGTTTATATCCCGAAGGTGTTCTCAGTCAAATATTTGGTTTTTCTGGCAAGATGAAACGAAGTGAGATAATCAACGTGGAAGACGTCTCGATGCCTCTCTATATTACCGTGTTTCTTATGTTTCCGCCTTCTTGATTCATTTCGGGTTCCCTGTGTGATTCGTGTTTCATGGAAATTCCACTTGAATCTTTCGTCGAATTTATTCAAAATGATTTTCGATTACTGCATAAGAGATTGATATAATGCTAATATATAAATATGATCAAAAGTAACGAGTGACGCTAATATATTTTTAAAATGATTTTAAAATAAAAGAGTCCCTCGAAAATTAAACTTACCACGCGGTGTTTCAAATTCATTCAAGGACTTGCATGGGTATTTATCATACATGTACCATTCTGATCTGAAATCTAAAATATGTTTGTGGTGGTGATTTTACTGTCCTTCCAAACAGTTTGGTTGATAATGATGACGTTGATGATAAAGATGATGATGAAGATTCTGATGATTCCGCTATTGCTGCTGCTGCTGATGATGATTGAAATACTAAATGATGATGTTGGTATTGTGAAGCCTGATGATAATGATGAAGATGCTGATGATTCTGCTGCTGCAGATGATGATGATTGAAATACTAAATGATGATGTTGGTATTGTGAAGCCTGATGATAATGATGAAGATGCTGATGAATCCGCTGCTGCTGACTATAATACTAAATGATGATGTTGGTAATGTGGAGCCTGATGTTGATAATTCTGATGATGATGTTGATCATGATGCTGATGATGATGATGATGATGATGATGTTGATCATGATGCTGATGATAATGATGATGAAAATGTTGATCATGAAGCTGATGATAATGATGATGTCGGTGATGATTGTAATGGTGGTAGTGATGATGATGTTGATAATGATAAATAATAAATTTATTTTAAATAGCGCCGATTCACTTGTCCTAAGCGCTTAACAATGATACTAATGATGTTGGTGGTGATAATATATTTTATTTTCAACTGAGCTGATTGACACAGTGACGTCACTATTACAAACATTAACATATAATAGTCCCTAATGGCTTGTAACCAATTTGAACATCGAGCTAGCTGATTACAGTGGTAATAACATACACGAAAAAAATTTCTCAATTCTGATTGGCTAAAAGCAGTGCTGTTTTAAGGAAATACAGTGCAGAAAAAGGAAATCAGTAAAAAAAATAATAATTTTAATAAAAAAATATATATAATAAAAATATATATATAAAATAAAATATAATAAATAAAATATAATGCCTTTTCAGCCGAATTTCTAAATATTCACAAGTGTAAAATTATCGTTTGTTGAATAAATTATCTTGTCACATGTTCAACGTCACTTCCTTCAGAATCAAGAAATTTTTTTATGTATATTATTAAATGGAAATATCAGTCAATAAACATTTCCTTTCCAGTGCTAAAATGTTCAATAAGTGTTAAGTATAAATACACGGTCAAGTGATTAAAGAAAATTGCGCGTGATGATTGGTCGAGAAAGTCTCACTATTTCTCGATTATCTTCTACTGCAGCGTTTCGCGCGCTTTTGATAAGAAATGAACAGTTTTTCTTGATAAAAAAAAGCTGGTTATTTTTACTTTTTGAAAAAAATCACTTTTGTATTGATACTAAGACAATTATCCACCTCAGGCTCAGTGAATATCGGTGAATAATAACCTTGACTCCGTCTCGGTTATTATTCACCGATAATTACTTCACCATCGGTGACTAATTGTTAAATATTCGTGTTTTGAATTAAGATTAAAGAATTACAATTCGTCTTTTATACAACTAAACTAAAACAACTAAATTGCCAATAACGCATTCCTTGTTCGCATATTTTTAAATATTTGTCACATAGCTTAGAGTCTGCTGGGGCTATTTGTCTTATTCAGAATTTTTAAATTTTTCCAATGCTTTTAAATCTTCACAAATAACATTCACGGTTTAGAGAAGAATATATATCGAAATGCTTTAACAAGATAAACAATAAATTAATTAAACTAAAACTAAATATCCAATAACACACACAAAAACATTCAATGATCGCATATTTCTAAATATTTGTCACATGCATGCTTAAAGTCTGCTGGGGCTATTTCTCTTTTTCACAATTCTTAAATTTCTCCAATGCTTTTAAATCTTTACGAAGATCATTCAACGACAGCCCACTACCAACCGTTTTCGGGACACCCTGGTATTTCTCCAGTTCCTCGCACGTCGCCATCCTTCGGTTCCTGCTAGCCGAGTTGGTGAGGAACGGCAGATACTCAGCGTCGACAAGTTTTGGCCCTCCTTCCTCCCAAGCGATGATAACCTGGCCATGATAGGAACAAATGATTTTCTCATTGGGAGGGACATTATCCACTTTCACTCTCTCTTTCTTTCTATTTTCTAACAGTTTTTTGGCCAGTGATGAACTCATTGTTCGTTGTTTTTTTCAATAGCTCGGTGGATGTAGAGTTTTCAGTTCTTAAAAAGGATACTACAATAACCACAGTTACATAAATGCTTTACCAAGTGAACGATGGGCTAATTTATTCCAAACTGACCATACGTCATTGCTTAATTAAGTTCGTAACATTCTGATTGGTTGATTAATTGTCGGTTTTTTTTCTTTATCGTGCAATTACTATACTGATTACATGTCGACTTTTGCTTTTGCCGGGACATCTTTTTCGGGCTACCAGTAATTATTAATTACTTTATTTGCTAATTATTTTATTTACTTGCTAATTACTTATGATAATAAATTAGAGAAAATCGCGCGCGGTGATTGGTCGAGAAATTCACACTATTTAACAATTATTCGTGGTTGTCGGGCGAATATTTACCGAGCCGTGAGTCTTCGAGCCTGAGGTGAATAATTGTTTTAGTATTTCTTGTATATACACAATTCACAACCGAACAGAAAAATAAAGAAACGAAAATTCTTGTATAAAATAAAAAATTATTGCGTAATATTACAAAGCGTGACAAGACGCAAGAGCTTCAGCGGTAGATATGGTCCAATATCCCGAGATAGCGAACCAATGAGAGCGCGCGTTCTTTTGAGGTTGTGAATTGTGTATATATAAGACATAAGACAGTGGGAAAAAACTTGGTCCATAACTTCCCGTACTGCCCTCGCGCTCGGTTAATACGATATTATTATTGACTGAGTTCTAGTGGAGGGCCGTACGGGAAAATATTTGGCTCGCGGTCATGACGTACGGACCAAGCCAACTATTTTCCCGTACGGCCCGACCTAACTCAGTCAAGAAGTTTTTTATCATATGACCCACTCTTTATGATTTAAAGGCCATTTTTTTTTTGTGATGTTTCGAGTAGCGGGTCCGTACGTGTTTGTACGGACCAGGTGAAAATAGCCGTACGGACCCCATCACGTGACTTTTTCCGAAGGTTTTCTTAAGATCTCGCGCCGGGCCAGATACGGGTCATGTGATAATTGTTAAGTATTTAAAACAGTTACCCGGCATGCAATACTTACCTCAACCAAATATGGCCAATAAGACTAATAATAGTTTGATTACAATATCATTTTCTGGTTTACAATATCAGTCGGTTTTAATGTTATGAAAAAGATATTATTATATAGCAAAGATATAACGCACGATCTCATTGGTCAATAAGCGGGCCGTACTTTTTCCGTACGGACCGGAAAAGCGAGAGCAGCTTTTCTTTTTCCTCTTTGAATATCTTTTTTTATTATTATTTTACTAGTTCTTTTGCAATATTTTTGCCTTTCTATTTTGATATTTAACGGATTCTTTTTTGATGACAATGAGAAAACTACGTTCGCATGAAAATACGGAGAAAAACAGGTCGTAATATCATGTTTCCTATTTATTCTTTATTATAGATTTTTCCCTAAAATTGCTATATAATAAATATTTTATTAACCTCGCTTGCTCGGGTCGTACTGGAAGTTATGGAACCTCGTTTTTTCTACTTTTTAGTGCCCTCGCGAAACGCACTCTGGCCATAAGACAGTGGAAAAAAACTCGGTCCATAACGTACGGCCCTCGCGCTCAGTTAATATAAGATATTAGTATTATTTAATAATAATAATAATATTTATTTAGACACGATTTGGTCGTGTATATGATAAAAATATTCACATATTTATATATTTACACATTTACTTTAAAATGCATCAAAAATCATAAATCATCCTGACTGATGTTTCAAGGTTTCTGTAAGTCGGCTTTTCAGCCATGCAATTCCTGTACTAACTTTGGGCTTCCTTTGGTATCTTTCTCGCTCGCATAGGTCTTTGCCGACAGCTATGTAATTATCATAATATAAATTTTTTTAATGTTTTAAGAAAAGAAAGCTATCATAGGATAGACATTCACCCTAACAATAGCTTGTGAAAGTTTGAGAAAAAGAGATTAAATTTACAAGAAGCTATATGAGTTTAAAACTTAGACAAAATACCAAAACGAAAATAACAGAAAATAACATACAAATCCTTACATTTTTAATTCAGAATAACTTTATTAGCATTTTGCACAGCTAAAGCAGTGAAACGTTCATGAATGCTTATATATGAGTTATATTATATAGTCCTTTCATAAGAGATTGCTAAAATTATAAAACACTTTTGGAAACTAGCGAGTAAACTATTATAGGCTGCGTCGGTGTTTGATATAAACGATAGGTAATAGAATGAAATTTGTAACACCGTAAAAAAAATAGAAATAGAAACTAGCGAGTAAACTAGTATGGGCTGTGTCGGTGTTTGATATAAACGATAGGTAATAGAATGAAATTTGTAACACCGTAAAGAAATATAAACTAGCGAGTAAACTAGTATAGACTGCGTCGGTGTTTGATATAAACGATAGGTAATAGAATGAAATTTGTAACACCGTAAAAAGTAGAAACTAGCGAGTAAACTAGTATAGGCTGTGTCGGTGTTTGATATAAACGATAGGTAATAGAATGAAATTTGTAACACCGTAAAAAAATAGAAATAGAAACTAGCGAGTAAACTAGTATGGGCTGTGTCGGTGTTTGATATAAACGATAGGTAATAGAATGAAATTTGTAACACCGTAAAAAAATAGAAATAGAAACTAGCGAGTAAACTAGTATAGACTGCGTCGGTGTTTGATATAAACGATAGGTAATAGAATGAAATTTGTAACACCGTGAAAAAAATAGAAATAGAAACTAGCGAGTAAACTAAAGCGTTTACTTAGTGTTAGCAGGGACAACTCGCTTTCATATAAACAGCCCCTAAGAGGGATACTTAATATAGATATAAGGCGGGAAAAGTGATGAACCAATCAAAAAGTGATAGAAAATGTAGGAGTTAAAGAACAATGGATTAATTGGAATAATGGAAACAGTGGAATAATTATTTATATTAATCAATTAATTATAAAATACTTGTTTACTTGTAAAAGTCACTTTCCGTCCACAAACGCTTATTCTCCCTGTCCCCAATTCCAATTTCCTACACAGGAAGCCCATGACAGTGATGACAGTAGTCGCGTTACATTCGTGCCTCGCTGTTATGTTATTGATTACATCTGACATTGTAACCTTTTCAGCTAAAAATCAATATCTGGGTTTCCTGTGGCGCCCCAATTACAGTGACCCCGGATGATGAGTACTCCAATCAAGTTTTGAAGATGCCGACGACACTAATTGATTTCTTGCTTAGTGACGACACGCAAGCTCGTCTGGTTGTGTAATCTGTACCTAGTAGACAGTATCGATGAATAATACACAAAGTAATACACGACCGAATCGTCCGTAAGCTCAAACAGATTTGCAAAATGCTTTTGGCAACCGTTCAGTTATCATACATTTTTATTCCAATTGTTTCCTTAGAAACATCGACGCAGTCAACACTAGTTTAACCGCTAGTTATCGTACATTTTTACTCCAATTGTTTTCTTAAAAACATCGACGCAGTCCACACTAGTTTAACCGCTAGTTATCGTATATATTTTACTCCAATTGTTTCCACAGAAACACCACACTAGTTTAACCGCTAGTTATGAATTTTTTTATTAATTTAAATTTTTTTAGAAACATTGATGCAGAGTACAATAGCCATTTAGCCGCTGGTTATCGTACACTTCATTGTCCCAATTATTTCCTTAGAAACATTAACGCAGTCAAAACTTTTGACTAAAATTAATTACCAATCGTCGGACTTTAAAATTTATCCACAACAAATTAAAGCCAGTTTGAAACGCTAGTAAACTTTGCTCTTCTAAAACGACGTACAAATTATTGTAATCGATATGGTAGACCGCTGGCGTGCTAGCGACGGGCTCACACACGGTCAACAGATGGATTGTTAAGATAACACTGTTCAGATGTGTTTCTGTAATACGATTATCTAGACAACAGGAAGAATTAACTAATTACTGTCAGTGGGATATAATTAATTAGCTCGACCTGACTTGAAAAAACTCTTTGTACTTCAAGACCATCTAAAACCCACAGACTCCAACTGGCTTATAATTGTCAGTAATTTCCCACTTTTTATCTGAAATATTTGTTGTTGTTGCAAAGTTGAAATTTCAAAGTGAGCATCTTTGTGAACATGTACAACTCCCCATACAGCATCAAGGGTCTCTAAAAGTTTATAATTTAAAGTTTATTATCAGCACGGAATGTGGTCAAAATTCCTGGTTCCTTTGGAACTTTTCTGAGTCTAAAACTATTAAGGGTATGAGTCGGTTAGTGTGAATTACATATCTTGTATCTCCATGCGTTTTTTTCAGCTTGTTTTTAGCGCATATGAATTGGGCATGGATAGAGATAAAAGATTCTGATAGTCGACAAACAGACGCTGAAGTAACCTTCAGTTTCTCAACAATCTTCACGCAATGGCTGAATAACCAAATCTCATTGAAGACTGGTGGCTTAAAGATTAAGATAAAAGTTGGTTTTCTTCTCTTAAAATAGTTAAAATGAATGCTACAGCTATTTGGCTGGAAAATTCAAGAAAATTCGCAACAATTAAACGATACTCTGATACTGAAAAATGTTTTTCCTTAAGATTTGCATGCACGCAAAAAAGAGTTTCCCTGCACATAAGCTAGTTTGAAAGAAAATATTTTTGCATAGAAATTCAGTTTGCATAGAAATTTCTTCTTTGCAAAAGATTGTGGAGTCCCTACAGGATTTTCTTCACGTTAAAACAACACACGAAGAATAGTTTGTCATCTGATTAGAGGAGTGATTAATGAGGTGATGCCCCTGGTGCCTTGAGATAATTGCTCATTCTTGTATTTCGCCAGGTCAACAGTGTACGATACTTGTTCGGTGGAATATCTTTTAACGCGATCTAAAATGGGAATATTAAACGAGTTTTATACTGCATCTAGAGCAAATACAATCCAAGAAAGTACTAACAAATAGTGACTATTTTGTCACTATCGCTCAACCAGAACATCTTGAGCGACAAAAAAGTAATACACAAGAAACCTCATTATCCTTTGTTTTATTATTTATTCTGGGTGAATAGTAGCAACAATTTGTCACTAAATAGTGACTTTTTGTTAGAATTTACTTATTATTATTTCATGGTTTAACTGCATTTGCTCTAAAACATCCTGATTTTGCGTGATTTGGGTAAAACAGAGGTAGCGCTGCTGCATCAACTATTAGCTGCAACACTACTTTACACTATACCATACTTGTTCAGTAGACTACTTCAGTTATCGCGAACGAACGTGGAAAAGTTAATCTACTTGCAATTATAGTATTTGTACCTTGAAGCATGTTGCGTGAGTGGGTGGGGGAGGGTGGGAACGGCTATGGATTAACCGTAACTGATACAACTACACAAAACAATGCTATAAAAGTTGGTACAGTGCATAGATCTGTTACAATGGCTTACTTGTCGATGAAAAGACAGAGCCAATGGGAAGCAACATTAGACTCAAATAGCTACCAGATTAAAGCGTCTTGCAGAAAGGGATACGACGCAATACACATAAAATCACCACATGTACATTCCGTTAACATATTTTCACCATTTCACTTGAATATAAACATAATATCATTTGACGAACATCTGAAACGCGTTGACGCGCGCCCTCACTGATTAAAGTTCGCGCGCAAGTATGCGCAACAAAAGCTACGCAAGTATATTCAAGGTTGCAAGTATGCGCAACGTTGTTAACGTTGCAAGTATGCGCAACAAAACGAACAGCTACTGTATCGAACGTTTAGTGTCTCTGCTTCAACGCCTTGTAAGCGCAGCTTAACAAGCTTGTAAAATATCGTTTTATCTCTGTGAGATATGGAGGTCATTGTTAAGGGGTATTGTAGGCCTACAGGCTCAATGCCTTGTTAGCGATTCATAGTATAGTCAGGGTCAAATCTATACAGGCTTTCAATACGGTAGACGATATAGAAGACCCGTGCGCGTAGCTCAATAACGTAGAAAAGTGACCGCAAGCTATAACCGTAACCAAGCCTGAAAACCTGTCTAAACACGTATTCGAAAGCGTAGAAAAGGTACCATAGGAAATAGCTCCCGTACGTATACGTAGCTCAACAAAGAACAGAGAGTCCGTTTTAATAGCAAGCCCACGCGCGTAGCTCAACATCGAACGTAGAACATGCAGGGACCATGCATGACCAAGCATGTACAAGTATTTCAACAGCATAGAAAGGGGACCGTAGACAAGCTCCCGTACTTATACGTAGCTCAACAAAGAACGGAGACATTTAGCAAGTCCGCGCGCGTAGCTCAACACCGTACGTAGAACATGCAGGGACCATGATCAAGCGTTTTACAAGTACTTCAACGGCATAGAAAGGGGACTGCAAGGAAGCCCTCTAACGTAGCTCAACAAAGAAGAACAGGGACGTCTAGCAAACCCTTACACGTAGCTCAACAGTGTGGAATAGGGACCTTAAGCACGCTTGAACACTTAGCTCATAGGCACCTTTTGAGAAACTCTCGCGCATAACAACGTTGAATATAGGATTTTAAGCTAACTCGCACAAGCAGCTCAACAAGATCAAATAATATATGTTTGCACGCATTGGTGCATGCGTTGCAGCTACTACGCGCGCATATATACAGCAGCGCGATGCATCGAATGTTAATTACCCCATAAACATCAGTACATGTGGATATAATTTTAAGTCTTCACTGACCCTGAGTGTCTCAAAAATATCACTAATCCTAAAAATAAGAGATAAAAGCTTTTGCAACCAGACCGACCGAGTCAAAGGACAATAATGGTGTAATTAAAGGTCTGCGATGGCTGTAAAAGTTGCATACCAGAGACGCGTGTATACTCTTAGCATGTTATGAATGTTTTATTGGTCTGATCCCAAAATGTTTTCATAACATCCGTAATCCTTAACATAACAGAGAAAGAGATTTCTAGGAAATTAGCCAGAGAAGCTCAATGTGATTGCATTCTTTATGAAATGTTGTTCATTAAATAGTTTGTTAAAGCTAAGTTGAATACTCAAAACAATTCCATAAGATAGAATTCTGTTATGAAACTTTTGGGTGTCTGTAGAAGTGGAACACCAGAGTTGCGCGCATGTAGATGTCTGACATTGAGCTAAATTTGTTGTCGATGCATTGTTGGTCTGCCCCTAAAATGCTTCAATAACATCCATAATCCTAAACACAATAGATTAAAGGATTTGTTAAGGAACTAAACTGAGTCAAAGGACATTTTGAAACGTTTGTAATAGTTGTGAAAATGTACGGTCATTTTTTTTTCACTAAAGGGTCTGTTGAGGGACCGGTAGTTGTTGTAAGAACGTGGGTTCAAATATGGAAACAAACGTATGAATGAATCAAGATGGATGAAAGAATAAATAAATGGATGAATGAATAAATGGATGGATGGATGGATGAATGATTAAATAAAAGAAAGAACGAATTAATGAATGAATGAATGTCTGAAGGGGTGAATGAGTAGATGGGTTAAAGATATAATCAGTGATTATAAGATGGGTATTGAATCAATGATTATAAATTTTAGACTATAGTCTATGGGCGTCACCTTTGGTGCGTACACAAACCTTTAGGAATCAGTTATCAGTAATTCATCTATCCATTAAAGCCATTACAATTGAATCGTCACGTATACAATGGCCATGATCTTGAAAAATATTCCATGGGCGTCACCCAAAGTGCGCAAACAATTCTTTAGGAATCAGCTGTCAGTAATATAGCTATCAATAAAAACCTTCACAATTAAATCATCACGTATACAATGGCCATGATCATGAAATATAGTCTAGTCCATGGGCGTCTCCCAAGTACAAAATCAAACGTTTTGGAATGTTGAGAGTTTTGACGCGTTAAAACCGCATCAAATAGCCAATCGATTTGGGAGTGTAGAACTGAAAATGTATCTAATGTATTTATAGAGACAATCTGACGCGCACTATAAAACTAATTGCTCTATACAGTAGAGTGGTTTTCATTAACCCGTGAAACAAAGTGTAATAGGGAAAGAGTAATAAAGTGTATTAAATAATGCTTAAATAGGGCTATTGAACAAATGATTATAAAACACAAAGTTAAAGTTAAAGTGTAATAAAGTGTAATAAAGCATATTACGCTAAAGTGTGTTTCACGGGTTAATGAAAACCACTCTAGATCTAATTAAATTTTATATAAAAAATCTGCTTCAAAATGCCATATGCTGCCAATTTAATCTGCCTTACCCTTGTTTTTAGTCTGAAACATTACTATAAGTATATATAATAATATAATAATAATAAATATATAAATATATAATAATGTTCATTAAATAATATCCTCGCACAGCAAAGATGTGAGTTGCGATATGTATGTACATGAATAGATAAATAAATGATTACAAGTAGATAAGAATTATAATAATAATACTAATTTACAAATGGATAAAAGCTATGTGGACATTTACAAGTCAATATATAATGTGACGATATATAATGGTGGTAGTTATATTTAAGTGTAAGACTTTCTTTAATAGTGAGTACACAGTTACAGCGAGGATACTCGAACCGTGAACACTTGACTTTTTTCATGCTATTATTTTCTGAACCTTCTACTGCTTCAAAACCTCTAAAAATGAAGCAGTGAGTTCAAATACACTAAGTGTTTATAGTAAATCTTATTTCTATTCTATTCGCTCATGGGATGTGGGTTAAAAAAAGTAACAAAAAATCTCAAAGTGTTCATGGTTCGAGTATCCTCACTGTAAGCTTTTGCAAGTAATAAATCTTTGTAGAAAATGTAGTGTTTCGTAAGTTAGTAAGTTTATAACGCAAGATCAATCAAGGGTTATTATCTATGTACTTGTTTTGACCGGTTGTTTTTTGTTTCCGAGTTATCATTTCAGATGAAAGGCACAGTGAGTGATGTGTGCATTAATGAAGGTAGTAAGCCAGGAGCTGTGGCTCTACTGATGGGCTCGCCTTCAATATGGTTACGACCACACCCATACGATATTAGGTTCACATTTCAAAAATGTACGAATCCTAATAAACAAATTGCGACAAAACGTCAAAGAAATAAGCACACCCAAATATCCAATTTATACGTTATTCAGTCTTCTGTTAATTCATTTGTTCATTCATTCGTTATAATTTTGCTTTCCTTCCATTTTCTTTCTTTATACCGGCCCTCATTGTTTTCATCCATCCATTTATTCATCCATTTATTCCGGCATTCATGAAGTAATCTAATTTAATGTATTTATTCATCAATTCATCCATTCATTCATTCATTCATTCATTCATTCATCCATCCATCCATTCATTCATTCATTCATTCATTCATCCATCTATCTAACATCCGTACTTTACATTGTACTACCTATGTACCGATTCGTACTAGGCCGACATACCTAAATATTTCAAGGTCTTGCCTTCAATCAATATCAATTTATACAGGTCAGTGTACTTATTCACCGGTATGCAATAAGGTCAATATTAACCTCTTCAGAGTGATACTAAAGATTACCAATACGGCAAAAACGCACGCACGTTAAATTAAAGATATGCTTGAACTTTCTCTAGAAGCTAGAGAAAGGATTAAGTTTTCTGAAATGGAAGATTTGGGATTATAATTTGGATTCTTTGAAAATAATTCTTTATTTTTGATGCGTCCTTATATGTGTGTTTATAAAATGTTTCTTATTTGTACATAAAGTCGTGCACTGTATTACAGCGCGACGTGCCGAAAAGTATAACCACATTTAATGTATTCGCATACTTCTATGCACGGGAGTTTGTACTTTAAACAGACACATTTGATGTGAAGTTGTCTGATTTTACCGAATAAGGCGTGTAAAAACTCGTTTCGCAGCTGATCTTAGCTGATCTTAGCTGATTTCCACATCCATAAAACTAAAACCAAAAAAGTAATTGATAGTTTGGGCGCCAGACGAAAGTTCCCGATATAACAGCCAAATCAAAAAGGTACATATATTTTCATGTCCTCACGTAAGTCCGTTCGACGGTAAACTGAAATGATTATCGATTCATATATATTCTCGTATAATTCAAATATGCCTGTCCATAAGACCTTCTCGTGTCTAGGTCGTAAATCATTTGTTATATAAGTCTGATATCAATGAGTAAATATATTTTTATGTCCACACGTAAGTCTGTTCGACGGTACATATTCTCGTATAATTCAAATATGCCTGTCCATAAGACCTTCTCGAGTCTAGGTCGTAAATCATTCGTTATATAAGTCTGATACCTTGAATGAGTTCAGCAGTTCCTTTGTATCTTTGTCTTATTAACATGGATTAACCCAGGCCCAAAAATGTGACATAAGTCTTGTTTGTGAAAACAGGAATTTGACCAAAAATAATCTGTGGTTTTTGAGCAATACTCTTGGTTTTGAACTGTCTAACTTGATTATAGTTGATTTAGACCATTCTGCTCGTAGTATTGAAGTGCGCATCATAAATTATTGTCCAACTGAACTCGTAGTACTGAAGTGTGCATCTTGAATTATTGCCCAACTGAAGTTGAGGAGTGAACGGTTAAGAGTGTATTGTAACTGAGCGCATTAAGTTGATGTGAAATTTTGCTACACTGTAAAAATGGATTGGTTATTTTAGCCAATTAAAATGGTTGCAACCATTGGAAATTGGTTAAATCTACCATAAATGAAATTGGTTATATATAAACACTACTTTAATTTACACCACATACTAAAGTTTTGTAGCTATATACAGTTAACTTTAAAGCGCATTGAGACAATGTAAAAGCGCTACATAAGCACACATTACAATAAGCTAAAAATATAAAGCGGGCCGTAAAAAGAGCATCGAAACGACGATGTGAAATGAGCTACGTAAGCACATATTGCAAAGCGCTATAAATGTATATGAGCTACTAAAGAACACATCAGTATTGCGCTAAAAATATAGCTAGCGGTCATACAAAACGTAAGTGTAAGACTCATTGAGACTTTGATATTATAAAAGCACATGCACTTATCAATGCGACGTAAAAAATAGCGGTCCGTACATTAAGTGTGAAACGCATTGAGAAGATGTGCAATACGGCAACGTACACGCACTATCTCAATAATATATAGCGACCCGTGCATAATAATATAGTAAATCGCATCGAGACGATTTGAAATGGGCTTTACATTACTTTACATTGTATATATTTGAGTCTAACTCTTTTACCCCGACGAAGGGCTAAAGCTCGAAACGCCGGTAAGTAAAGTTAAGTCAACATTTTCTACGGTGTTGACAAATTTCATTATATTACCTATCGTTTACAAATATCTCATTATGCTCTTTCGATGTTGCTCTACAAATCCGACCATAAAAGACCACCTCTACATTTCCCATTAAATAATCTAAATAACCCTAGAAGAAACTGTTTTTAGATTTGTTCTTAAACGTTCGATGACTGCTATGCCAGTGGGTTGCTGTTCCGATCAGGGGCGAGATCATCAGCTTCGGGCTATAGATTAAATGATCAAAGCGGGGAATGATCTCAATCCGCTTATTCTACTCATATATACATCTCACCGAGCACTGAAAACTAAGGGCTTTAATCCCAGCATAAGAAAACAAATTGTTTATGTACTACAACGAGGCTTTAGGGGAAGAAAATCAATGTTCAGTTGATGGGATAGCTCTGTTCACTGATTTCATGTTGCATGGCATTAATTTTTCTGAGCAGTATTTGAGTATCAATCACCCGGCTTAGTTTATGAGTCTGACTAAATTTGGTAAAGCAAAATTAAATATACATACTATATTTTGTTGTTATTATTTTATAAAATAGATGTGCATTTTAGACTGTATTCTAAAATACAGATTTTGAGTAAGGTTGATTATTTATACATTCATTTTATGGACTGGCTGTAGTGAAGTTGCTTCGCGAAAAAACAAACTAACAAAATCCCTTTGCTCAATATTGCAGAAACAAACCAATGCAAATATTATGAAAAGCACCGTTAATGATTGTCCCTAAATGGATTATTTAAGTAAAGTTTGTTTTTTCAAAACTCAGAAACTTCAACGCATACTGAGTCAAAACTACATACGAGACAAAAAGGTCAAAATATGTGATAAACATTTCTGAAAAGTTTACTTTTAGAGTATTCTAAAACTGGGGAATAAAGTTGAAGAGTTTTATGAAGAAATTGTTTACGAAAAGTTACAGTAAACGTACTAAAACCTTAGTCACTAAATATGTGTGGAAATAACGGAATAATATTAACCAATGCAAATAAAAAAGTCATTTTCTGGTATATATCGTGAAACTTAACTAAAGAGAGGGAAACAGTTGTTCAAATACTATTTTAGATTGTACAGTTACATTTTCTGATATATTGAAACTCGGTCAGCCGAGAGGAACAATGGATGAATACATTCATTGTAAGCGCTGACTGTGAAACAGTTAGCAATGAAAACTAGTGAATGCAAGCTATAACTGTGAGGTTAAAAACTTTGTTTCGCTAAAATCAAAAAGGTTAAATCAGGTTAAGTTAAGGTGAATGATTTTCGACGCGTTTTTGAAAGACTCTAAAGGCCTTTGAACTGCTTTACGCAGAGAAGTCAAACCTGCCAAGAAGGCGAAGTCGTTGAACGCGAATTATATACAAAACGTTTAACCTTTTCTCGCTGAGAGTTTCCATGTCAAAATGTTGGGCTATATACTTTTACATCGTTGAGTTAGGAAGGGCACGTTTCCTTGAACCATAAATCATCCTGGTAGACTTGTTCGACAGTTGAATCTCAACATTACAACACCGAGGTCTTGTAGTCATCATATCACATTCCTCTGGGGGCCATCTTGAGCCAACACTGACAACGAGCTTGATTTATGTTAGTCAAAAACAACCGATTTAGTTCTACCTCACGCATCAATTCTCGACCAAAAACTTCACAGAAACAACGCAAAAAGACTATAAATTTATCTTATAAAAGAAGAGTCACAAGGAGTTAGGAATCGAGGTGAAATACGGCAGTAAAAGTGGTGTCCCAATGCGGAATGCAACGCCCGATTCTTTGAAGACAACATGGTTTGTCCAACGCTCCAACTGGCATCCAACGCTCAATAGCAGACTATTTAAAGGTGAAATCGAGAGAAATAAAACTTTAATAATAATTTTATAGTGTAATTTTTGAGGAATACTTTTTATACATTTTTTATTTTATTTGTTCCTATTTTTATTCGAACACAACTTCTTCACTGGCTCTCCGCCATGCATGGAAAATGGCGCGGTCTAGCTTGATGTCATGTAAAACTTCAACGTGGGTCTTTCTCACGGCCAGTAATAGAATTATCGACTTGTTTTGCTTAAAGAAACAGATTTCCCATTAAGTTGAAAAGGTTTTTGACGTAAAAAAGCTGTTTGACACCCTGTGTTTTCTCAGTTTATCCATCATTTTTGATAGGTTTTCAAGTTGGTTTGAACAAGAAACCGTAAATCCCTTGTTATCATTTACGAACACTGGCAAAATCCATAAACCAATATTTATGACATTTTCTAGTCTTAGGTAATATTTAGTCTTAACGAGGAAAAGATTTCCTCTGTTTTAGAATAACAGGAAAATGATTAATCAGATTTTCAATTGAACGGGCCATGAGTTGACTGTGTTGTTGAAATGTCAATCCATTAAACTGCGCTTTTCTTAAACTCAAAATTTCAACTCAAACTTCTCAAACAAAAACTACCCTTTTCAACTTCTTGTCACAAAATATACAAAAAGAAATTCTCTCATTAACGATTCGTAGAAATTTATTTTTAAGAATAAGAATAAGAGTATTTTTAATCGTGAGTTGTTTCCCTCGCCGCCTCATTGCTGAAATAATGGAAGCTAATTGTACCACAAGACTAGTTACAAATATACCCAACTACTTAATTAACAAAAGAGAGTCTTAATCATAAATCAAACATTATCGCTTTGCAACAATAGGTTTAAAGAACTCAATCGTCTTCACACCAGGTTTCAACTGAGATAATTACAGGAGCTATCCATAGGAAGATTTATGATTAGTATAATTCGATTTAAAACCACTATGTGACCGTGTCTGGGATTTGGGATACAAAAACTTGAATTAAAGTCAAGTAAACAAGACGAAATTCGCGAGTAAAACGTTTCTTTGTTCGATGAACAAGTATGTACAAATACGAACTGAAACGGGCTGAGTACAATTTGAACAAAACGTACAAATACCCTTGCTTTGTAAGCAGGGTTTAAATATATTGTCATAAGTTCTAAATAATTGATAGTTGAGGAGCCTTTAAAGCCCCTCATTGTTGAATTTACTAACTAAACGAGCAAGAGAGATTTTTGAATACCTCTTGCAGGAAGAATGTTTCTTGAGTCACTGTCTCTCAGCGTTGGATTATGTACAGAAGCTTGTGTCTGAGTAGACTAGCCAAATCAAACTAAAATATGTCAAATTTCCAAATCCTTGCACATCTTTTGGATTTCCTTCGGCTCCATTATACTTGAAGCTTGGACGTCGCTTTTGAGTTCCTCAACATCCCTTCTAAACCGCGCTCTTCTATTCTGAAACCATGTTATAATCTGCGCCCCTGAGAGCCCAAGTCGCAAAGAAAGCTCGTCGCGGTCGGATGGGGAAAGGTATTTCTGATAAACAAAACGTCTCTCAAGTTCAGCAATTTGTTGGTTTGTAAAGCAAGTTCTTGGTTTTCGGCGTTTTCTTTGACTCAAACGTGCTTGAAGAGCAGCCAACTTTTGTTCCAGTGTCAGAGTAGCTGTAAATAATAAAGAAGCGTCAAATTCAGCACCTCAAGTAAGTGGTAAATATACAAAAACTGGTGGAAAATACTTGGTAGGGCTGTGCAAATAGAACGACTCAAAAGAACACTGACTTTTAAGAACAAAAAGTGGTGACTCTTAAAGGCATCCTGAATTTGAGATACGAGACTTACTTTACAAATGCAGAAAGAGTAGTTTAGTTTGCTTTCTTCTTTGTTCAAGAATCACAAATTGAGTCAGTTAAGTGGTCCAGTGAACTACCTTTCACAACGTTTTGAACAAGGTCATGTCTGTTAGCTTAACAAGAACAATAGCCCCACACTGCCTTGACACACACTTTGTACAACCCCTTGCAAATTGTTTGTAAATGAATTCAACAAAAAACTTTACAAATATTTCCTGGGTGTTTTTTTTATAATCTTTAAATTCATAAAACTTTTTTACTTACTTTGCTTGCAATTCTTGGCCCTAGCATCACGAGCATCTTTGAGGGTAGTGCTCGTAAACTCTTCTAAGGTGTTGAGAGCAGTTCTCGTTTGATCCGGTTTTCGAGGAGTCTCTCGTGTGTGTTTATTCTGAACATTGTTCCTTGATGGTCGTTTTGGATGAGGAGAGCTTAGTATAGCTTCAATTGAGAACGAGAGAACTTTGTTTTGTGTCTTGGACGAATCGTCCTGCTGTTTTTGTGAAGACCGCACAGTGGTGTCCTCCACACGTGAGTTAGAATTCTTTGAGGTAAGTTTGTCCATACTTCCATCCATTGTCGTCATTGTGAACCCATTTAGTTGAACAAATGAAAAGTTTGTTTGAGGTCGTTGAGCATGAGTAAGTTCGCTTTGTGTTGTGATGTGAGTTTTAAGGACGGTCGTTACCGTTCGCCCATCGTTCTAATCTGGCTGATCCAATCGTTCACGCTCGCCTTTATACATGATAGAAACCAACTCGAAGATGATGCGCGTCAATTAAATTATACTTTTAGTGTGAAACTGATGACTAATTAATTAAAGTATTTACCTATTATAAGCAGCCAATCAGGTCTTGAAGCGGCAAAAGTAATTCAATAAGCATGACAGAATCAGCGGTTGACAACTTTGGTGCTGACTTGAACTAAGTTGTCAACACTCTCAACCAAGGGCTTGTTAGGACAATGACAACATTTTAGCAAATGCCAAATTACCCGTTTTGGAACCACAAAAACAAAATCACTCTAGTTCAAAAAAAAAATAATCCATATCTCATCTTTTTCCTTCAATGTTCACTTTTTGGAGTACCTTGTGATTTCCAAAACGTTTTGTGGCATATCATATTTATCCGTAAATTCCTAAAGCCTTTTATTCTAACTATCGTCTAATTAATTTAAGCCATTGTTCGTCCACTTGACGTCTCAACTAAGCTGTCCATTACATACAACTGCAGACTGAACTGTCTTAGCGATAGGTGAAATAATGGCACAGCGTTTTCAGTGTCTTCAGTTTGAGCTAACAGTTCGTTTTCGAAAAATATATTCTAATTAAATACTCGAAGATATAATATAGTTGTATTATAATTATTATAAACTATATATATACCTATTTCAAAAAGGTTTGTCACCTAAATAAAGAAGTTGGTTTAGTATAAATGTATATCTTATTGCTATGTCATGGAGAGTCGGCGTTTTAAAAGATAGGCATATATAGTAAAGACTGGATTTTTTCATTTGGAAATAGTAGTTACTTTCATATATGGGAAGGGCCGGGATATGTTTGGTAAAGGCCGTAAAGCGGACTGAATAGTATGGCGCATATCAAATTAATATTGTCTTGGTACGTGGGAATCATATTGAAAATATTTTTGTATCGACTACGTATAGAAATCTAAGATTTTAATGAGCCGAGCTTTCAGACAAATCGTCCAACTTCAGGGTTATAAGAATAACAAGAGTCTGCGAGAGTATGTCACACGTTACCGTTACTAGCAGTCCTTTTTTGAACAGCGATTCAAGTGATACCTGAAACTCATTTGTCTAACATTTTGCTTGTGTCTCGAGTATAGCCAGTTTCTGCATGCATGCAAGTTTACGTCACTCTATTCCTTTTGCTCCGACCGAAGGCCAAAGCTCGAAACGTCAGTAAAGTTAACTGTCAACATTTTTTACGGTGTTACAAATTTCATTCTATTACCTATCGTTTATATCAAACACCGACGCAGGCTATACTAGTTTACTCGCTAGTTTCCATTTCTATTTCTACTGATGCAACCGTTGCACCGTCAACATTTTCAGAGCAGATAAGCACGCAATTATCCTTCTCCATATTTATTTCTTACTTAACTGAGATTTTGGAACCCAGCCTTCCAAGACTTTTGTGCATTAACGCACAAAATGAGTGCATTTTACGAAAACGTTTCCCTTATACTTTCTCAAGTAACATTGGCGCATCATTGTTATCGAGTATTTATTATTTTTTGCTGACCGATTTAGTTGGAAATATGGAAATACAACTGCATGGGTAACGTCTTGAAGGTAAGCAACTGGATTGGGAGATTTTTTTAAATAGGAACGACTACTTCATCATATTTCAAATAGAAATATCATTTCATTCTCGCTTTATGATGGACTTCAGGTACGACAGCCACAACCGTATACCCTGAAGATCAGAAATCAAGTGTATAATGTTTTTCTAAGTTTTAAATAGTTTTTATATTTTTTGTATTACAGCGCCTAGAACAGCGATGAATAGGCGTTTTATAAATATTATTATTATTATTAAATTGCTCATAAGCTTGGTTAACTCAAATTACTATATAAGGCCGATTAAACGATAGTGTAATGAGTTTCGATAAAGTTTTTGAAATTTGATTTTTGGTAAATATCAGTTGAATACCTTTATTCACGAGACCATGCATCAGCCAGGTTTACAAATAGCGCAAGACCAACACTTTGGCATTATTCAGGCGTGTATCGAAGAGGGACGTTATCCCTGGCGTAAAAGCATATTTTGAAAGCATTTGGTTGACAAAGATAGCGAATGCCATCTGTATTGTGCCTGGGTGTGTCACGGAAGTATCCCAGTGACCAGCCCATGCGAGCTAGTCTTGATGTTGCCAAACGGCTATTAGTTAAACCTCGAAAAATATATTTATGGAAAACTATGAAACCAAATGAAAAAGAAAATTGCTGTACGTGCAATTGCTATGCACATATGCACATGCATTTATTTATTTGGAGCTAGTAAATCTTAAGCGAAGTATCATGGATGATTATATGTTTTAATAAAGCGTCTCCACAAAGTTGTTATTTTAGAATGTACCAACAAATAAAATTGTTATATTTAGAAAACAATGGTTAAGCAGAGGAAGAGATATTGCCCTAAGAATTACAAGTAGAAGCTAACATCGGAAAAATAATGCAGTCATAATTATGAACTTGTATTTTTCTGTAAATAATTGAGCACCAACCAAAAATGCACTTTCTGAAACATAATAGGATGATTCAAGAACCAGTTATGGATATAGCTTTATCATTCTGTTCTAGATGTTTTCAGTATATTATGCCTATAAAAAAGATGATAGCAAATTATCAAAAGTTTCCATATTTTCATATCATTATTCAGATGTTCTCCACTACAAATTTCCGGTTTTCAAAACAAGCTCTCTCGAAAATTAGCTAGTAGATCCTACCCATCAGGTTATCATATCGTATGTTAAATAACATTGTACACATTTGTACTGGGCGCAGTACCAAAGTTCTTCCATAATAAGATTTTTCATTCTGTGGCTTTCCCGACTATCCCATTCAGTGAATACTAGCCATTAGAAGTAAATAATTGCAATAATTGCATGTAATATGGTATGGTTGTTTTATTCATATTCATATTATTATTATATAGTTCATTTTATTCAGTCTTTTGCAGTCGATATATTTGCTAGTATGTCGCTTACTAGACCAGCCCAGTATGAAGAGAAAATTAGTGAATAGTAGCCATTATAAATAAATGCAACAGCTTTTATACCATTGCATTTCCACTTAGAGTTTTGTTTCTAAAGATTTCAGTATTTTCTGCATAATTTGATTTGTTAATCTGTGGCTTTCCCGACAAGCCCAGTCAGAGAATTAATAGATCTCGATGATTAGGGTTAAAATACCGCAATTTAGGACCGGAATGACGTCAACTGGACTATTAATAGCCGTTCCTTCCTGTACTATGTTGTATTTTGAGGTCATTTGTTAATGCCTGTTTGATGTCATGACCATTGACTCTGCTCGTTAATCATGCTCGGGTAGAGTCATTGTACTTATGTGAATTCACACAAAGGTGGAGACCTTTTGCATTATTCCTAATTGGATTGTTACCTGGAGATTGTAATAACGTATTTTGCAAAGAAAAATAAATGGAAACTAGCGAGTAAACTAGTATAGGCTGCGTTGATGTTTGTTATAAACGATATAGGTAATAGAATGAAATTTGTAACACCGCAAAAAATAGAAATAGAAACTAGCGAGTAAACTAGTATAGGCTGCGTCGGTGTTTGATATATAAAGGATAGTTAATATAATGAAATTTGTGACACCATAAAAAATGCTGACTTAACTTTACTGACGTTTTGAGCTTTAGCCCTTTGTCGGAGTAAAAGAAATGCAAAGAATTGCCCAAATAGCAGAATTGACGATTAAAAAAAATCATCAAATAATCATGAATCACCAAGGGGGGTGGAGGGAGTACCTGGTATGCTTCTCGTATCTATTAGTGGTAAAAATCAGCGATTTGGTATATATTTTACAGTATCAAAATTTAAATTTCGCATTCCAACATACTGTGGTATCTTTTATAATATCGAAAAAAGAACACCCAATCATTTTCCTCGCTTTTTTCGTTTTCTGTTTTTGTGATTCAAATTGAGCTGAATTGTGAATAATAACTGAATGTTTGTTCATGAAAAATGATAGGTTATATAATGAAATTTGTAACACCGTAAAAAATGTTGATTTAACTTTACTGACGTTTCGAGCTTTAGCCCTTCGTCGGAGTAAAAGAGAGTTGAAAAAGTTGTTGAAAAAGGTACATTTTGGTTGATTTGCAAATACTTAATTGGGTTACCTGTACAACGCTCGCTGATTATTAAAAGTACTTTATCCAGTATCAATTAGAAATAAGATTTATAAACAAGTCATGAAACACTGTAGACTGCAAAACACTCCCTATTTTTACTCGAAAACTCCGAGGAAGCGAGTTGAAGTTCGATAGAACGAAATTATGAGGAGAGCGGGATTAACGGACGAGCGGGGAGTGAATCGAGGGGGAGAGATCACTGAGAACTATGAACTTGAATGAAATGAAGCTAAGGTTGTTATTAAAATAGTCCAGCTTCAACCCCTAATTAATCAGATAGGAGCTGTCATAAACTAAACTATGTACTCTACTCACACAGAACTCGTGTGCTTGTACAGCCGCGAAAGTGATCCCCGCGTGCTTATCTTCATCAGCTATCGTGTGTTGTTATTTTAACATTTAGTACATACGAGAAATTTCACGTTTTAAACACTGACTCGGATTGGAGTTTGTTTAGTTGAGAGTTTAAAAACAATGCTTAATAGTGGATGGATCTATCTGACTGCTTGGAGTTAGAGTTAACTTTTTAAGTGCTACTCCTTTTGCGTGCTTTTTCTTGCACATGTCCTTGCATTGCTTTCACATAAGTAAATAGAAAATCACAACGAATCAATCCACAGATTTAAATAGTACACATTAGACTAGAGAAATTAACTTCTTTTTAAATAAATAGAAACTAGCGAGTAAACTAGTATAGGCTGCATCGGTGTTTGATATAAACGATAGGTAATATAATGAAATTTGTAACATCGTAAAAAATAGAAATAGAAACTAGCGAGTAAACTAGTATAGCCTGCGTCGGTGTTTGATATAAACGATATAGGTAATAGAATGAAATTTGTAACACCGAAAAAAATAGAAATAGAAACTAGCGAGTAAACTAGTATAGGCTGCGTCGGTGTTTGATATAAACGATAGGTAATAGAATGAAATTTGTAACACCGAAAAAAATAGAAATAGAAACTAGCGAGTAAACTAGTATAGGCTGCGTCGGTGTTTGATATAAACCATAGGTAATAGAATGAAATTTGTAACACCGAAAAAAATAGAAATAAAAACTAGCAAGTAAACTAGTATAGGATTTGTCAGTGTTTGATATAAACGATAGGTAATAGAATGAAATTTGCAACACCGTAAAAAAATAGAAACGTTATGTTAAAACAATTTTTTACGTTGTTACAAATTTCATTATATTACCTATTCTTTTTAAATATGTTATCAAAACCTAAGGGAACGAATACCTTCGGGAATTATTTAATAATGCTTAAAAAAGTTAGGACCCTAGCTTCTAATTTAATTTCAGATCATAAGAACCTTCTTCAAGATTGTACCCTTTTTCACAAGAAAACTTATATATGCTTTTGCATTTCAAGTCAAATGTCTTCGGCTATGAACCAATGTTGGTGGGCCTACAATCTCTCGCAGTACAGAACCTCGAGCATATTTTCAATCTGGAAACCTCAAAATTCAGTTGATGACCAGTGGCCGGTTGGGGATGGGATAGGCAGTTGTATTCTGATCACAAAAATGCAGCAAATTTCCAAAATGTTTTTTTAAACATGTATATATATTTGCGGCTTATACCTATAATAATGTATAAGAATTCTCTTCTCAGGATAGAGGTTTAATAAAGCAGTATTTGTCGGGCCATTATCAATGATAAAACAACTTAAATAATGGCTAATTGCATCATCTTTAATTTATTAGATATCGTGAAAAAACTTGTTCGCTTATGTATGAAGTTCAGTTAAATGTACCATAAGTATCACCACTTGCATTTCTATTTTAAACATGTCAAGCTCAATTGCTTTTTTATAGTTATACTTTATCCACTCTGATCAAAAGAGGCTTCAATTAATCCTCTTTAGGATTGAGAATCCATCGAGAAATCCACTAGAGACCACTTTTCTCTCACTCAGCTCACTTAGGTAACATCGACGTTTCAGTCAGCTCTATTGCGAATTTCAGTCCTTTTTGATAAACTGATAACGATAACAACTGATTAAAACACTGTGTCGTCTAGATCTCAGTATTGCTCAGTTGCAGTACTATACACAAATTAATATCAAACTAATACTATGCTATACTAATGATCAGCATAGTGAATGCGGTAACTTTTATGAAAGAATTTAATATAAACTATTTCCTTTTTGAGCCTTTCGCTCCCAGTCTCCCATCCTCTTTACGTATTTTCCTTCTCTCCCGCCTCATGATCATTAACTTTTTCTCTTCTTCTTCTTCCTCTTTCCTCAGTGTCTTTTGATTCGTTCGTGTTTCGTTTTCTTCACCGTCGTCCCCTCTTCATTCACTAACTATTGATTTTACAACTAAAAGGTGATTCAATTATTAAAGAGATGAGTCAATTAGAGTATTTATTTTAGAATTTACAACTATTTTACAGCTATTGTTTCACTAATGGAGGGAAGACTAGTAGCAATTTAGACTCAATTACACACGAACAATGAACAAACGCACGACAGGACACCCGGTGAGTTACAGTTACTATGACAACCCTTACATGCCGAAAATAGAGCCCTTACAAGTGCTTTTGTCAATAAACCCCTGAACATGTTAAAAGGCTGAAGCAGCTTGTGTGTGGTGTGCTTGTTCTATACACCTGTTTTTAAAAGGTTGTCCAATTTGATAGGTTGTTCAAATATATGGAAACGTTCGGCATGTTATCTAGCACCGCTGTACTATTTGACAATAGGCGCATTGTTGGATCATCGAATACTTTTACCTTATATAATTCAGTGTTTTTTTATAAATATCAAATTAAGTTTATAAATGAAATCTGGTCATCACTTTTTCGGAAGATATTCACCTAGCACCGGTGTACTGTTGGATAAAAGGTGCATTGTTGGATTCTTGTATACTTTTACTTCTCATTGATTATACATAAATATCAAATTAAGTTTATAAATGAAATCTGGTCATCACTTTTTTGAAATTGATTTATCTAGCACCGCTGTACTGTTGGATAAAAGGCGCATTGTTGGATTCTCGTATACTTTAACTTCTCATTGATTTTAATCAGATATCAAATTAAGTTTATAAATTAAATACATACATTTTTTTATTCTATTATTTTAATTTTATTATAATTATTATTTTTGGAAGTGATTCACCATTTAGAATTTTAGATGTTGTGCGTAGTTTATATGTTAGCAGTAAACAAAAACAAAAACCTGCGTTTGGGTCATTATATATTACACTGCAGGACCTGCAGGGATCGTTACATTGGGCACCGTTTCATTTCATTAAAATGTTAGAGCGCAAACACTATATCCATGAAATAAAATAAAATTGCTACTGTGGAATAGAGTGCAAACACTATATCCATGAAATAGAATCAAATTGCTACTGTGGAATAGAGCGCAAACACTATATCCATGAAATAAAATCAAATTGGTACTGTGATAGAGCGCAAACACTATATCCATGAAATAAAATCAAATTGGTACTGTGGAACAGAGTGCAAACACTATATCCATGAAATAAAATAAAATTGCTACTGTGGAATAGAGCGCAAACACTATATCCATGAAATCAAATCAAATTGGGGCTTTGGAATAGAGCGCAAACACTATATCCATGAAATAGAATCAAATTGTTAGAGTAGGTTTGAGGCCATGTACTATTGTATTTTTATAATTATTTGTATCTTGAGCTTTCGTCGGACGCCGACATCATCAGAAGATAGATATATCTTCTGATGATGTCGGCGTCCGACGAAAGCTCAAGATACAAATAAAATACAGTGGTACATGGCCTCAAACCTACTCTAACAATTCCTTTCAAAATGCTACTAAAGGACAACTTCAATATTCTTCAGAATCAAATTGCTACTGTGGAATAGAGCGCAAACACTATATCCATGAAATAAAATCAAACTGCTACTGTTCAGACTGTGTTATATTGTTCTTATTTAGTACCTATTAGCCAGTTCTTATCAAAGAATGAGTTATATATTATTTATTTTCTCCTTTTGTATTTGATGTTTCTGGTTGAGCGATAGTGACTAAATAGAAACTTTTAATTAGTTTGTAACTCTTTTGGTCAGTTTATTTCATGGTTCTATTCTGTTCGCTCTATAAATGTTACCATTTTTACTCAAATTGTTTTCAAAAAACAGTAGGCGACGCGCTGTCTGGTTTTTGCATGTAAAACCAGAGCTGTCTGTTTTGCACCATACACCAACAACATTGAACAGCACTTGTCAATAGTCTCTAGTATGTGCAAACAAAAATTGACGAGTTTTCAAGGTGCTAATTATCCGAGGGGGTAAAGATATTATCGCTAGTCCGGCTGGATTAACACTGCATGTCGCTGTCAAAGAAATCTACATTTCTAGTTACAGTTAACTACAGTTACAGTTACTACAGTAACAGTGTGAATCAAAAAACCGTGGGCACCCAGAAATATTTAAAAAATTGTTTATAGTTTGTTGAAAAACTCACAAACAACTCACAAACAACTCAAACTACAAAAGGTTTATCATACTACACATCAGTCAAACTTCTTGCGGTGTTATAATTGTTTCTGAATTGTTCAACAAACAAAAAACGATTTCTAAAATATTTCTGGGTGCCCACGGTTTTTTGATTCGCACTGTAACAAAACGCTCGCAGTACCCCGGAAACCAGAGGGTTTCTTAACTAGTATTTGTACTTATCATTTGTACGTCTTATCCTTAAAGCAAGTAGGAAAAACCACTGGTACCCAGGATATAGTCACGCGGACTAAATCAAAATCAAAATCAATATATAAATATATAAACCGATGCAGCTCATGATTAACACATGTCGACTAATTCCTTATATTCTTCCGATCGACTATAACCTAAATCCCATACATTTGAGCCGCCATAGTCCGATTATGTAAGGACTCATTGCTTGGTCGCTATGTAATAATCCGATTTTCCGGCTTTCGAGTGGTTCCCTAAACCAGATATTATACAGAAAATTCTGAAATCAGGTGCTGCCTTATTCTACTAGATGTCTTTCAGATCACTCACTTTTAAGTATTTTTATGTATTTTTAAAATACATAGTAGGCATTATTATTGAACTCTTTCCCTAAAAACATTCGCTACTTTTTTTGTGATAATTCCAGAAACAGATAGACTGATAGGTCCACAGGGATCCCAAGCTAAATCGCTCTAATTGAGCTAAAAATCGGTCAACAGTTATACACAACTATCTGCCTCAAAAAAAGTCTTTATTATTATATATTTGAGGCACAGCGAAAGGATATTTCCCGACTCCATACATTTACTGTAAAACATCACAAGTCAGCGAGCTTGTGCTCCCTGCATGTGATAGATCGTGTGAAGGTTTGCACATTGTTTTTGAATCTCTAGTTCATGATCAATCCTAATTAGTCCTTTGGAAATTGTACGTTAAAGTAAGGAATGTTTTGCAATCCAGGGTTTATACAAAATGTACATATAATACACGAAGTCATGCTCAGTAAAGTTAAGTCAATATTTTTTACGGTGTTACAAATTTCATTATATTACCTATCGTTTATATCAAACACCGACGCAACCTATACTAGTTTACTCGCTAGTTTCTATTTCTATTTTTTACGGTGTTACAAATTTCATTCTATTACCTATCGTTTATATCAAACACCGACGCAGCCTATACTAGTTTACTCGCTAGTTTCTATTTCTATTTTTTACGGTGTTACAAATTTCATTATATTACCTATCGTTTCACGGTATCAAACACCGACGCAGCCTATACTAGTTTACTCGCTAGTTTCTATTTCTATTTTTTACGGTGCTACAAATTTCATTATATTACCTATCGTTTATATCAAACACTGACGCAGCCTATACTAGTTTTATACTCGCTAGTTTCCATATAATGTACATTTAATTTGCCCTCTTCTTTCCTGGACAACCTGCCAGTGATCAATCTGGTAAAAGGTGCTAATGACCTGAGGGGGGTAAATCTAGTGTTAGAAGTAAATGAGGTGCTATAATGATATTTATCTTTATTGCTGGGGGTCTGACAGCACGATATTTTCGTTCATATTACGTCA